>JAOXNO010000001.1:81757914-81773169 GCA_028565335.1 Limnodromus scolopaceus | reverse complement strand
TACATGGCAGATTTAAATTGCCTTCTCAAAAGAATAAAACAGCTTTTGTGCAGTAGGATTCAATGATCTCAGCTGAATGTCTCTTCATTTATTTGAATTTTGAGAAATCAAATTTAGTCACTTTCCGTTCCTGACTTTAAAAAGTCTTTGGAACGTTTTAGGTAGAAAGTGCTGTGAAACAATCCTCGATTTTAATGTCATTGTTGTTAAAAATAACAATGTCAACTTATGAATGCAGTGAGTGGCTATGATGAAAGATATCTACTATTTACAAAATATTTTCGTAGTTATCTGGTAGTTCAAGATTCTGAAATCACTTGAGAATCTCTGGGAAGTAAAGTTGAATTCAGCCTCCTGGCATGTGCAATTAGTTGGTTGCCTTAGCTACTCATCAGATGAATCAGTTACAAGCAAATTAAGCTTGAGCCAACACATCTGTGTTGGGTTGTTGGTTAAAAACGAGATTGAGAGGCCTGGACATAGAGGGTGTATGCAATATAAAAATATTCTGATAATTGTACTTACTTACTCTGCTCATGTTAGCTGGAGCTTTATAATTGTGTTTAATATGCTCAACAGTATGACGACTTTACTCTCTAGCTTTATTTGCATTCAGTGATATCGGCTTTTTGTTAATGATCTAGTGGAAGTTGATATTTAAATTCAAGACATATTGAGCTACATCTGCTTGGAGAGATTCAACAATACCAATTCACTCCGTCCAAAGCAGTTTGAGACTTAGCATGGAGAGCTTGTTTTAAAGATGATGTTAAGAGAACAGGAGATCGGTTCTAACATTAAAATCGATCTAACATTGAAATTATCCAGCTACAGAAGGTCCAATCCAATTGCACACACCTAAGTCTTCAGAGCCCTTGAAATGCCCTCAGGTATCCTGCCTGTCCACCAGCTGCCACACCAGAAGAGCGCAGGTCTCCTGCAGGTCCCGTGTCACAGCTGCCATGCGGATGTCCCAGACGCCCTGTGGCATCACAAATGCACTAGGGGCTTGGGATGACACAACTGATATTTTTCTTTCATGCCACAAGGGACAGCTAGTACATTATTAGATAAGTAAGTCAAATAGCTCACGCGCATTAACCAAGCCCAGCAGAAGGCATTACTGACCTTCAGAAGCTGAACACGTGGAGCAAGACTTACATGGACAGGTAAAAACAATACTGAAAACATTCCAGGGCAGTCCTTGCTCATTAAGGGAGCTACACAGCCTACAGAATACTTTGATTTTGATATATTTTTTTTAGGCAACTACAAAGTGTGTAATTACAAAACACTTGATTGTGTTGAGCGTCAGTTTGAGCACTTTATGAGGCTCAAATACGTTGGAATGTCTGCAGTTAACTACTTTTAGATACTTTCCAAAGTAAGCGTGCTCAGACTGACTGTCCATCTGCCTCTCCTCTACCCATACGCGCGCACACACACACACACACACCCCTCCATTCACCCACACTACGAATTTACTTTGCTGAATCTCAGATTCCAGTTCTAGCAAATACTTGTGGGTTCGCCTCGCCGCAGCGGCGTAACTGACTCTACCCAGTTCAGTGGAAGTACCATGTACTCCGTTTTGACGTGCGTATGACTTGGCTCCTCTGCCTGAGAACCAGCGTGAGCTGGATGTTTCTCTGCTGACTCACACCATATGAACTCGGCAGGTTCTCGACCACACTGCTTGCTGTGCCTTCGCTCTCCTCTCAGTTGTCTTCATAAAGACCTGGCTGTAACCGAGAAGAAGGGGTACGAGACTCAGTATTTCTGCTGATACTATGATAAAAGCTATACCCCTCTCTCATAGCCGTATGATTTACATTAGATTTGATCAGGGCTTTTGTGTCACTTCAGTTACCGCAATTTATAAACTATATATAACATAGTACGCAAATATTTATGCATGCAACGGTAGGTATAGTAGCAGGAAAACATTATATGCTTCAGTTGACACTGCGTAGGTATATTCATCAATTTTTATCAGTGTAAATGCATTCATATTAAAATACCGAGTATATTTATTGAATTATATGACAGGAAAAAAAGATATATTTAACGTGGTGCAAAAATTACATACACCTTTGGTCTAAGGACAGGACTGAATGAGTCTGAATAGCAGAATTCTTCAGTCAGATCATGACTTTTCCCAAAATCACTTCTCAGAGTATAATTGTACTTTAGGTACTATTCAATCCACTTCTGTTTCACTGTTATAAATGGTCTCTTTTTTTTTTCTTTTTTCTTACTGTGGAGCATTTTGTGGCTTCCAGCTTACATTTCTCTTTGACAGGCTGAACTGAAATCAAAACGACCAGATACTTATTGTTTTTCTATGGAAAGCTTAGCAGTGAAGTATGCTTGCTTCTTGAGCTCTGTCACGGACAATTACTGGAAAACATTTGCTGGAAAACAAAATCAGGAAAATGTTGACTAGTCCAAAGTTCCTTTTCAAACCAACCGTCTGCAGTCAAGAGGTAATTAACTCACTATATTGATTCAGCGTTCCTGGTGGAGGGGGGTATCAGAGTAAGTCATCAGCAAGGCGGTTAATGCAAATTTCTTATTTACCAACATTGCTTGCTAAGAAGTACTGCATACTATTAGCGAAATGAAAAATGTGTTGCTTGTAAGTTTGAAATGTTTTCATTTAGAGTTGGCTTTAATGGCCCCTTATTTCTCAGCATCATTATTAATATGCAAATAGGAAAGCAATCTTGTATAAGCAGTGACCATGATTCATGCTACCTGAGCATATTTTCCAGTAGAAACAACGGAATTTGTTATAATGAAAAAACAATGTATGTGGAGGTAGGGAAGAGGAAGTAGCAGAAAGGGGATATGTTGTGTTTTGGATGTGTAGGGTTGGAATTTCCGTAATGATGATGAACAGTATAGAAGTTTTTCAGGAAGATCTCACAGACTCAGTAGCTATTACTGTATCCTGGAGATTTAATTCTGTGAGATGGTCCCTCTCATGGGTTTACAGGGAGGCATGCTCATAAGAGAGGTGATCTTGCCTGCATGCTGCTGTGTGCTGGACTCCCACTGAATGGCAGGGCTCTCTGGTGCCCAGTACATCCCAGAGCACCACCCTGGAAGATTCTGTGGCAGCTTAGGTTTCTATTAATGAATCTTTTTGCTACTTGAGTGGGTAGAGGCCAGTTCAAAACCAGAGACCCAGATTTACATTTTCCTAGCGATTGAATAGTTCATGCCATCTTTATTGCTTGTGAGTTTCTAGAACACCATTTTGGTGAATGCCTGGCTGAAAGGAAAGGCAAGGCCCGTGAGACTCTCATCATACAAAAACATAAAGGACATACTTAAATTTACTCACTGCAATTAGTTTCACTCATTTTGGTGAGACCATTTTCTTTCATATTAGACTTGAGGACTTTATCCAGCAAAGGAAAATTGGTATAACACGTATCAGATAACAGAGACTGAATGAAACATTTCCTCTGCTTCCCTAAACCCTTTCCGATACACACAGCTGCTTGATAAAAATAAAAAGCCTTGAGAATTATATATATGTAGTGTGTGTGAGCACTAGACTGAAACAAAACCTAGCACTTTGAGAGACAAAATACATCCCATATCTGGGATAATTGTTAGAGTTAATTCGAGAAAGCTGGTGCTGAAACCATTATTCCTTTTTGATATTAAGACCCTTATTGCTGTCCTGGGAACTTGCAGGTGGCTCCCGGCATATTAGAGTGTCTCCATTTAATTAAGCACTGCACGATGTTGGTACAACTGAGATGGAGTCTGGTCCTGACTCAGAGCACATTAACATCAATGCAAAGACTTCCATCAACTCCGATGGTTTTAGGTCAGGCTATAAATGAGTTGAAAAGCTTGAAAAAACCTTCCTGAACTTGTCAGGGAATTTCAAAGGCATAAGACACATTTACAACACAAAAGTGGCTTTTCATTGAAATTAAATCCATCATTCTGCTTATAATATATGTCTCAAGACATTCTGCTTTATTTTGAATGATTACTGAAGCAACTGAAACATGGAAGAGAAGTATATCTACAAGGAAAAGAAAGCAGTTATAAAACCGTCACGTATCATAACAGAACGCAACACATCTACATCTCTTAGAAAAGCTTTTAACTAAAATGCTATGTTGAAAAAAATAAAAAAAAAAACATAAATGAAATCAACTAAATGAAAAGATTGTTTTGCCTTTCCCTGGTATTCAAGAATCTACCGACTTCGTGTGGCCCGACTTACTAGAGAGGGAAGGGAGATCACCTCCCCTCGGAAAGCAATCAGTCGTGCGCAGCCGTGCCCTCGGGAAGAGCAGTCATCAGGAGAGGAGTGAGAAGGGCAGGTCACAGAGGGAATGTCAGAGGGGAAATGCTTTCCACAGGGATCCTTAGGGGTAGTGACATGGAGTTTGCTGCAGCCTAAGAAGCCACAGAAACCTGGTGGACAGCGAGCAGGACCGCAGGAAAAGACCTGGCTTGCAGGATGCAGTAGGCAAAGGAGGATACTTAGTTACAAAGTCTTTTTTTTTTTTTTTTCATCCACTTCTGTTTGAGTTTTCTCTCTATTTTTTGTTTGTTTGTTTGTTTTCTTGTAAGGTCTTTTGCTCACGGTCTCAGAGCTTCAGCTAGTTTGGGCTTCATCATTTCTTCTATTTATTTTTTTTTAAGTCATAAACAAAAAAATGAATAATTGATTGTGTGCTTTTGCCAAGAGTAACCAACAAAAGGAACATTTTACATTTTTTTCCTTTCTTCCTTCTTTCCCTTAACATTCTATGTTTTCTAAGTGTAGAAAATAGAGGGGGCAGGGAGAAAAGACAAAAGAAATTGAAACCCAGACAGGGAAAATTATTTTTGTCACTTGTGCAGAAAATGAAAAATGGTTAAAAAGTTTCCATCAAATGACATTGAACACTTCACTTAAAATGCAGTTATTTGTCATGAGCTCTAGTTTAGAAGTGTCTTTTTGATTTATGAACTGTGAAGTTATTCATTGAAATAATATGCAAATATCTAAGCTCTGAAAACAGAAAAATGAGCAAAAAAATTTAAGATTCAGCTCATTGGTTTGTTGAGTGTTATTTACTCAGTTACAATACTGGTAGCTCACTTTTAATTCTGGGCAGTGACCCCCTACTGCCTTGCTTTCACGGATTCTCTGGTGATAAGAGACCTGAGCTGCAGAGCTAGAAGAAGAAAACAGGATTCGCAGGGTCGGGTGACGCTGCAGTTATTGCTTCCAGTTATCACACTAGTCTGGTCCGACACAGCGTGGCATGCAGAAAATTGCTCACTGTGCTGAACTGGCCAGAGAGGCGACTGGTACGAACTGCTGTTCCTCTGTAAAGATAACAGTGATTTATTGGGTTAAATAACAAGGCTTACTCCACTGACACCAACCCTCTCAGGGGCTGCATGCAGAGAGCGCAAGAATTAATCATCAGGACAACAAGGTGAAGCTGTTTGTAGCTCTTGCGTACCCCAAGCCAGAGGTATTTTTCCAGGTACCGATTGGAGCAAACACTCAGTTGTAGTTCTTGGCTTCTTCTCTTCTGTTTTAACTGGGGCTCGTGACAAATTGAAGAGATGCCATACGTTTCAGGAAGTTACGTGCCATACATGTGCCATACGGTCTTTTCAGCTCACTGGTACAGTGAACATAACTGAGATACAAATCCGTCAAGAAAAAGCTCCTAAGAAGTACTGCCTTGCTGGTGGCCATTTCACATTTCTTGAGCTCTCCGACTTTGTCCGGTTCTGCAGAGCACAAGCAGAAGACTTGTTTGTCTTTCCCAAGGGGCTCTTTAATTAGGTAAGGTGGATAGACAATGCAATATAGATACAGAAGAGGCTTTCTGAAGGGTATTAGTCAAATTTCCAACTTACACGTGAACTGTTGCTATTGGGGCATCACCCCCCACTCCCTCAACAAAATCCCTGTGATTACAAATACAAAGTACCGGGAGAGAAAAGACAAAAAGGTGGGAAGATTTTGGAGCAATGAATATGACGAATGTAAACACGGTCACCATTTAACCAGACTGATGATATACGACAATAAGTAGATAACAAGGTCTGATGCATGTAAGCAAAGCGTACCGTCCCTGTAGCATTATGTCTCAACGCTCTGCAGGGGAGGAACATATACAATATCTCCATTTTACAGACAGGGGAATGGGCGCCCAGTGAAGTGAAGTTGTTTATCAAGCTGTTCAGCAGACACCCTCACCACTGGGAATTAGAGCTCATGCTTCTGAAGGCAAACTTGACTTTCTATCCACTAGGCATTTTATTCTCCGTCTAAGTGTATTCCTCCATAAAACCTCAATTGAACAGAAAAACCTGTATTAGGTGAAGAATGAATTTAGGGAAAACACTATTAAGAGGGCTATTGCTTATTCTGTCACTTAATATACTGGAACACAGAGAGCTTGCGAGGCACAGCCTTCTCTCGGTACTTATAAATACTAATGGCATTCATTAAACACGAGCACTGAGGGAGAGTCACAGCCCATTGAGATGAGTGGAAAAGGCAACCCTTGATTTTCATAAGCTTTGTATTCAGTTCTGAGAGAGGCAGGTTGGGCAAAATCTCCTTTCTCTTCTGACTGATGCTCAGAGCTAGCCGAGGGGAACCGCTAAAGTAAAATCATATCAAGCAAAACATCACAAGGAACCAGGCTGAGCAGTAATGCCTAAAAGGTTTCTTTTGCAGACACAAACCTCTTTTCACTAATGAAACTAACCATTTACCTACAAACCCAAGATTTTTTAAAAGGGAAGAAGTAGCAAAAGGCAGGTACGGCTTATGATACATCAGACCCGACGTCCATGTAGCTGATCTGATGAACTTTGCTTCGGGGATTTGAAAAAGCCCAGATCTCATTGTTGGTTTGGTTAAAAGCTGTTGTCTAAGCTGTGTCCTGTTGTGTTAGGTTATTGTGCTGCAAGGTAAATGACTCAACGCGAGCACATTCTGCAAAAGGCTCCTTCCCTCAGCGCGGAGCAAACTATGTCTTCAGCAGTTTACTATTCATAGCTCCCGACCACGTCAGGGAAAGTCAAGGGCAGAGGAAAAACGGAGATGCTAGATCAGGTTACACTGGCACAAGCCCTCGGGTGCGGATTTGCAGGGGAACATTTGTCACTCGGGTTTGATGAACCAGTTTCACAAGTAACTGGGATTTATTGTTTTTTTTTTTTTTTCGCCTTTTGAGTGTTAACAGGTGTTTATTTATCAAAGATGCTGTAGGTATGGTTACTGCTGAATGTCTTAAAAACAAGTCAAGCAGCCATCCTAGCTGTAGCAATATGTTGACTTTGTAGAAGGCCGTAGGTATATATGAACAAAAAGAAAAAAGGGAGGCACTGCAGACAGGTGACAATTAAATCATTTTAAATACTAGCTTGCTATGCTATGGGTAGGCTAGATGGCATTTAACTTGCTATTCCTATCATGCTAAATACTAATTAAATACTTGTATTTCATATGGTTGTCTCATCCCGCAGCACTTTACCAACCCTTTTCAGCCTTTCAATAAGAATTTAACACCCTCATGCCAAGCTGTGGAAAATTATCTTGCAGCTGCAGCATCTGCTCCCAAGCTAACTCTGTAGCGAGCTGTGTTTATGGTATTAAAGCCGTGGCTTCCTACACTGCTTTGTTAGGCAGCTAAAGGACTGTGGGGTCTCTCATTTCCTCACCAGTTTTCGAATGAGAGGTGTTTGGTGAAGATAAATGTAGGTTTGTAGTATTCTAATGAAAAGAAAAAAAACCCCACAGGAAATATTATCCTTTGCTGCATGGAGGAGAACGAAAACATGCACTCGTTTTGGGAGAGAGAAACTTCTGGAGAAGAGCAATATTGTCTTTTTCCTGCTAGGTGTACAATTTGTTACATGTGATATTCTGCTCTTTGCTTATACTGATGTAAACATTTTGCTGTGGGTACTTTTCAATTAGAAAGAGCCCAGAAAACAAGGCCGTATGCCACTCTTCATATTGTTTTTAAACCTGGAATATCATTTATTCCAAAGCAACCAATAATGTTTGGTGTCCATCTGCTAGTACCTTGATAGACCATGTTTTTCCAATACCTACTACTTTAGGTAATGTCTTAGCTTGGCAGAGTTCCTAATGACCAATTTTTTTCAAAACAAGCAAACAAAATTGAGTAGCCTCCCCATGTGGCTCCCAACAAGCAAAACACACACGTGTGCTGTGGAGAACATCTACTCATCCCCGGGTAAGTAGCCGCATACTGACAAAACGCTGAGATGTGGCTTTGGGGTGACGAGATTAGAGGCCTTTCGTGTCCCCTCTGTGCACTCAACACCGCTTTCATTTTCAGATACTGTGTTTAATAATTCTTTTTTTTTTCCTGTTCCTTCTAATGATAGAGATCTCTTCCTCAAAGAAAACCTACCTTGGTATTTTTTGGTGATAATTTCTTAAAATCCTAGCATTTGTGGCCCCAGAAAAGAAAACCATTATGTGTTAGGAAGGTAATTAAGTAGGAAGGCATTAACTATTCTTATTCTAACCAGCAGTTGTCCTAACCAAGAACAAGGGTAATAGTCAAAGTCTGAATCTTTTGCAAAATTTGTGCAAAGAATGATGCGTTTTAGCAGGAAAAAAAATGAGAATAAAGTTTTGCTTTTATGTCAGATTGGATTTGGGTTTTGTCAGTAAGAGGTAGGACGGCCTTTACAACAACTGCAGTGCTTCTTTCAACATTCCATGGATTTTATTTGTCTGGCCATTCTATGGATTTTATTTATCTGGCCTTTCTAAAATAAGGATCAGAAAGAAAAGTAGATTAAGAACTACTCTTCACAGCTTGCTTTCTCTTAAATTCATACACAATCACTCACAGAAGCCCTGATCCTCCAAAGAATTCCATGTGTAGATAATACTGTAATAAATTATGTCCCATTATGATGTTATTTTCTCTATCTATAGTCCTTAGTAAAACACAGCTGTAAATAGGTATCGCAAATTAGAGTTAGTTAGGCATCATCCATCTTTTCCCCTCCTCCTACAAATGCAGTTTGTGCAAGCCTGAATGCTTCAATGAGAGATTTTTAATTTTGCAAAAAAGAAAGAAAAACCTTAAATATTTAAAAACAAATGCCTTGGTAATTGGTGAGCAGCCAATGAACTGAAATCAACCTTTCTGGGAATTCTGTCACTTAAAAAAAAATATATTTTTGGCTTTTCTTTCATCAGTCCAGGAAGTTGATTACCTGTTTGTTTTTCAAAGGCTTGCATTTTTTGAAAGACGTAATTCCAGGATTTTTGATCACCTTTAGTTGCAACAGAACTCTTAGTATTGGCTGATTTTCTTTATTCAGGACTATTACTATAGTACTTTTCATGTTATTAAAAAAAACCCCACCTAATACTGAACGAGGCTCCCAAAGAAAGCTGATTATAGTCAGCTTCATCCTTCCCAAGAGATAGGGATGTTTAAAATATCCTTTACTTATATTATACACTCATGAGCCCATGTAACTGTTCAAATATAGTAATTTCATTTACGTGATAGTATTGTTCCTATTTTATGATCACATACTGAAAACCTATTATTATATTTCATGATCTAATTTTAAGACTATCACATTTATCTTTGCTGTTTTACATTACTACCATGAATACACTGCACCTACAGCCTATGATTAGTTCTATTTCTCATCACATTAAGAATCTATATCGAAATTAATATCACAAAAACTAAGTTGTTGCTGCCAACATATTTAGATGTTTTCAACTTACACATTTTTGAGTAATTGTTAAACTAGGAAGTCAGGAAGAGACAGATGTTGGGATGTTATGTTTCAATTGCCTTTCTCCAAAATTTCTGCTATCCCAAAGATATTCCCATAAGAATGGCAATAGGATTCTGTTTGTATGAAACCTTGACAAAGAAAGGAATACATAGTGGAGCTGGCTATACAAATGAATGGCATCTTGGCACTAGTTAGACATTGATTTCCCCACAAATCTCAGCATTCCATTAGACTCCGGCTTTGTCCCTTATTTTCAGTCTGATCATGCATCCATAGAGGAGTTTTGGGATGTTCAGTGTGTGCAGACTCAGGCATTTGCATGCGAGATTTAGTAAATTGGTTGTATCTGATTTTCAAAAATGCTTCCTGGTGACAAAATTCACTTGTTCTCAGGAAGCCCACAAAGTTGCAGAAGGTATTCTGAATCCTTGAGTCTGGTTTCAAAACCTACATTAGTGCTAACATTTTAGTGCTACCGTACAGTTACATCTAGAGTAGACAGGGTTGATGAGGACCCTCGATGATCGGAAGATGTGGCAATTATAGGAGAGCTGCATTTCTCTCTGTAGTCTATTCAAACGAGTTGTTTGAGGAGTTGTTGAGATCACCAGGGTCACCTATGGGTACCACAGCCCCGTGCAGGTGCAGTTTGTATTCAGGGGTGGAGGAAAGTTGCTGTACATGACCTGGTCATGGAGAGCAGTGGAGCTCCTGGGCGGGTTAGGAATATAACACCACAGTGATGAGACTGAAGTTAGATGACATAAAGTGAAATATATTCCTTGTCCTCCTTTCTTTGCTAGTAGCTATACATTTTCCTTGACAATGCCATATCTCATTGCTTATTCAATGGCCTGTGTTTCCCCCCTCCACTTTTTTATTAAAATCTTCCTCCCCTCACAATTGCCCTAAGCAGTAAGTTTTTAAAGGACACAGGCTGGCATCAGCATAATTTTATTTTTAAAACTGCCTTTTCTGCGTGGCTTAGGATTTTCAAGACAATGTGCTTGAGGGAGGTTGGCTGAGCTGGGCACTTCCATTTTTCTCTCATGCAATATTGCCATAAGAATGATTTTGCTTCATCTGATCTTGCTTCTCAAATTCATGATTTTTTTTAAGACAGCCACTCAGCTGGTATACGTTGAAACCATCTTACTGGTGGCCAGCTCCACTTGTGCCTGGGGAAAACATGCCCCTTTATTCATGAACCAGCAAACTTTGCAGCAAGGTTCCTTCCCAGTCTGTGCAGGAAATTTTTCTACTGCAGAGCAGCTGTGCTTTGTAGCAACAGAGCTATGTTGTAACGGTAGTTAATAAAAAGACTAAAGCATCTATAACCTTATTTATTTGATGCTGAAGTGTAAAGATAACAGGACTCAATCCAGCACATGTAGCAAATTCAATTAAGGAATTTATAGCGATAGTCAAGAGTAATTAACTATTGAAATGCAGCTAGGATTTTTTCTTAGAATTGAAATTGATGCAGATACTTGAAATGTTAAAGGTTTCAATACCAGTTAAATGATAACAAGACCTGTGTTTGACTTTCATCGTGTCAGTAAGTTGAATGGTAGGACTGAGCCAAAGCTCAATGGGGCAATTCCGATGCCATGAGGGTGGTAAGAAGAAAGGATACATTAAGGCTATGGAAGGAAAAGGCTTGACAATGTCTTAACCATTGATTTGGTTGCATGTTAACCAACTGTATGATTGCAGCACAATGACGAAATGTTTTTGTTCTTTAAACTGTGGTAGGAGACATGGCTGGCTGTGGAGCCCCCATAATTTACTCCTGCATGGAACACGCTGCAAGGGAGAGCTCTGCCTCAAAGGGTTTGAACTTAAGCCAATGGAGGGTCCGTCCCAGTATCATCCTCAGTTTCCTGAGAAATGAGGCACGCAGAAAGGAAATATCAAATTTCTGTTCAGCTAGGAGCTGATTTCAGGGCAGCCAGGTACCAAAATAGGTGTTATCTTCAAAGGTTTAGGCCAGAGCAGGTGACCGCAGCTCGTGCAGAAATGTGCCGCAGAGGCCAGGCCTGAGTGAAACCTGCTGGGTCTCGGCCAAGTCCACTAAATGTAATGTCGCAGTCATTTAGCCATTCTTGTGTGTTTTATCTTTGCTCCCTAGAGGACAATTACTTTCCCCCTGTATTTTCCCCTTCTCGGATATTTATATTGTTTTATGTCCCCTTCACATTGTTTTCCCATTTACAGTAAATAAATGTAAATCTGACAGATTCATCGCGCAGATCCCATTTTAAGATCTCGTAAATTTGAGTTGGACCTTTCCACTATAAAGCTTTAATGTAAGCTTCCTCTCACAGACACAATTCTCCAGGATATACGCATAAAGAGAGATGGTGGATGTTTCTCCTTTCGGTGCACTATCATTATTCTGACAATTTAATTTAGTATCTTTTAATTTGTCTCTTTCTTTGCTGCCAGTTTCTAAATGCACAATTCATTCTTCTCCAGTAGACATGACTGTGGGGACCATCGATTCCTTTATCCTGCACCCAGGGGCACCTTTCTACACCACGCCGTTGTGCAGGCTCCGTTCCCATCAGCTATCAACTAGCCCCAGCTGGAAAAGCACAGCACTTGGCCACAGCACTTGCCCATTAAACCAATAAACCTTTTTTAATGGGCCCTTCAATTGCCCTGGTTGGGAAGAATGAATGAACGAGCAGCCAGGTGTACTTGTCTGACATCCTCACAAGCCCTGCAGAAAGGATGTTTGGCTCTGAGATGCTCCCAGGCACAGCAGGGTCCTGAAGAGCAGGGACCACCACTGCCCCTCGCCAGCCGTCCTACCCTGCTGAAAGGTGCTGTCTGTCCTCAGGCTGGGCTACTTGATCTGCTCCTCAGCCAGCACCTGAGCTGAGGCCGTTTTCAGCTTCTGTTACAATAAATTGAAATGAAAATTCCCTGCAGTTGGCTGCTGGTTCCCCCTTCCCCGGGGAGAGCTGTGGCTGCCGGGAGCCTGGGTGCTGGTGCTTCCAGCTTCCCACAGTTGCTGGGTTTCCCTGCAAGGCAAGGATGTTTTACACCTATTTAAACACACTCTTTGTATCCTCAGTTGCAAACATTGAGTAGTTCCTGTCAGCTACACGTTCAGCACTTCTTTCAGGATGGAAAAAAGGGGAAACTCCTGGCACTCAGGGCAGACACATTTCACACCGTGCGCAGCTGCTGAACGGTGGAGGGATGGCGCGGTACAAAAAAGATTAGCCATAATTATTTTCTATGCTGCTGGATAGTGGCATGAAGCTATTTGCAAAGTTCCAAATGACCCTTAGACTGGATGTATGACCTCAAGCAAGATCAGTAGCTGCGCAGGGCTGAGAAATAACAACTCGAAGAGATCACACTGCATGAGAGTTTTGTAAAAGGTTCCCTTCCTTCTAGCTCTGGGCAATCCTGCTTAGGCAGGGGAGTTGGACTAGATGATCTCTATGGTCCCTTCCAACTCTAAAAATTCAGTGAAATTCAGTGAAAATTCCACACTGAGACTAAACTTGCATGCAAAGCATGGCTTCTGTAAGGATCCTAAGAGCTGCTTAATAGTAACTCCTGCCTCTGCTATATATCCATTTACAATGCTTTTAAAGAAAGCTTGTAGGTTATTATTCCCAGGCATGCTATTTATGTAAACAGTGGGCAGAGACAGCCAGTACTGTATGCCTTTTGTTGAAAGCTTTTAATAATACATGGTGAACCAGACAGAAAAAAGGTCAAGTAAATAGTTATAACAAGACGATATAAAATCGGTTGCATTAAACATTAAAACTAGTTATTTTCCTAGTGCTTAAAACCATTTCTTTATTTTGTGTTGTTCCTTCTGTGTTCTTCTAGATAACACCTTGCGGATGCGCTGAGAGCAGCAATACAGACTGGAGACGGTGGAGACCCTGGTGATGTGTCAGCTCGCGTTGCACAGCTACCCAGTCTTTGTCACGTTGTAGTGAGACAGAGATGCATTACAGCCCTGCCTTGTACAGAGGCTGACACCTTACCTGTTCAACACGAAGTGACGCCAGCAAAAGGAACACAAGCGCTTTGCAACCAGGAAGCGAGTTTTCAGAGGCCGAGGGTGAAGGAGAGTTTAATTTCTTTTCATTTCTGGCTTTATTTTATTGACGAAACCAGTGAGGAGTCCCTCGTACCACTCCCTTAAAACATTTAATGACAAATAAGAAAATATTGAGTAAAGAGGTCTCTGAATTAAGTTACTGGTTTTTTATTTTTGTTTTCTCTTGCCGCTAAGTACCATCACCAAGTCATGGCAACCATCTTGTCAGTTATCCAACAAAAATACTAATATTTCTAAGGTAACAAACATTCCTCCCCACTCAAATTCTGGGGAAAAAAATATTAACAATTGTAACCTGAAGATTTTTACTATCTTGATTGTTATATCACCTCACAATCTGGATATCAAAAAAATTCTGTGATTTTTTTGTATGTGTGAAAGTGGGGCTCATGGTACCCAGCATGGACATAAAACTCACTCTGCACTACAAAAACATAAGATTAAAAAAGGAAAATGTTGCCTCAAAAAGGTTATAAACTCGGGACTATATTTTTTAACCTTATTTATGTCAGTGTGTATTTGGCCGTGACCTAATCAGGGGTTAGTTATTAAATTTAAACAGATGGTTCAACAAATGGGTTGGAAGAGAAGAGAAATTGCACAAAAGTTATATAACCGCGTTTCTGAAAAGTCTGTCATGTAATCTCCCTTGCCATTAGTCTGTCGTCATCATTAACATCAGGTGGGTTATTTTGCTTTATCATATCCGTTTTTCCTTATAGGGACTCTGACGTCTAATTTTAATTACCTCAGTCTGAGAACTATGCCACTAGCAAGGTAGGTAAAGCTGCATTCAATCTAACTCACTATGAGGTTGTTCTATATGTCTCACAAAAAATTTGGATTTTGAAGTGAAAAATACTAATGTCACAAAGGGAAAACTTGTATGGTATTTATCACACAGGCCTCAAATGCTTAATATCCATCAGTTTTCCAAAATGACATTTCTTGCAACTAGCAAAACCAGACAGTCTTATTCAATTGAGTCCTGACCAACCTCTCCAAAAATGTCTAAAATGTCACACAGTCTTGGATCAGGCTCTTGAAATTTATTCAGTTATGCTTTTGGCACCCTTTAACACGTACTCAAATAATATTATGTTCATTTACATCAGGCTTACAAATACTTCAGCAGATATTGAATAATTACAGTGCCGAAGAATGAAGCATTTCAGGTTAAACGCTGCCATAAGCAGCTAAAGACGCGGGGCCCCAAATCCCATTTCATAACTGATTTGGACATTCAAGTGGCTGAGTCTCACTGCACAGGCAAATCTGCGGGGCACAGATTCCTAACGGCACAACCAAATACGAGGCAGTTGCTCCTGGGAAGGATGAAGGAGAAGAGTTACTTATACACG
>JAOXNO010000001.1:81736719-81757814 GCA_028565335.1 Limnodromus scolopaceus | reverse complement strand
CAGAATCTTCTAGGTTGGAAGGGACCTTAAAGATCATCTTGTCCAACCGTCAACCTAACTGACAAAAATAGACACCCTGCAAACTCTCTTCCTTCAGAGAAACTACAGCAACACCAACGAAAGCAAATTACTTGAAACAGTTGTAGGTTGTATCTCATGGTCGGGTAAGGGATAATGCGGCATGTCCGTCCTTCGGGTGTGTGATGGCTGCCTAAGTGCCACATCCAGCTTCCAGCTGTGCTGACATCACCCGCTCACCGCAACAGAATTTCATGTGGAGGCCAGATTTTGCTTTCTGTAAAAATAAACTATCCTTTTTCTTCCTATTCCCCACCCCCAATTTGAATGGTCAACAGGGACCACAACTGGGGAGAGATGAACCTTCTTAGCTCAAACAGGTCTCCTGAATTTTTGTCAGGTCTGTAAATAGAATGTAAACTTTTGCCAAGTGCTTAACCTTGCTTTTTCGTTTCTATCCTTTTTTTTTTTCCTCTTCTATTTCTTCATGTCAGCAAAGGCTGTCAGCACGCATGAGAAAGGCAAAAAGAAGCCATGTGAGACACACAGCTTGGACAGATGAGTTCTATCAAATCTTGCTGTTAGTCATTCAAGGTAACACTAGTCCTAGCTGCTTGCCTAGCCCTCTTGGTGGAGGTTGCTGCAAGGTGGCCAGCAGAAATGAACCAGTTGCTCCTGTTAAGAACCTGGTATCTTAGCATACACTCGCTGGCTTAAGACAAAATGCTGAAATCTGCCCAGAAACTGCAGAACAGATGAAGGTGCAGGTTCCCTTGCAGGCTACATTAGAGGGTTGGTAACCTCTGACAGCGAGACTGGAGAGAAAGCCGGGTAACATCTTAAACCTCAACGGTGAGATTTGTCAGGGCTCATCTGTCAAAACCCGGATTTTCCTCTTTTTTCTGAATTGGAGGCCGCAAAAAAGGGGATTACTAGTTTTACGCCAACAAATCCCATTCTTGTCTAACACAGCTGGATTAAATGCTCTTTGAGGCTTTATGATCCAGAATTACAGTCCTCTAGCTATGGAATATATGTCTTGATAATAATTCCACAAATTTTATAAGCCTGTATCTAGCTGGGCCTCCAAGCAGAATGAAACTATAACCTCATCCGAAAAAAAGGATTATGACTACAGCCCCCTGCCATCACAGAGAAGTTGTTCCCTGAGGACTCACAAGACAGGGCTCGTAGATGCTTAATTTCATGAAAGAAGTAAGTCATTGTGACGTAGGTGCCAAAAGGAAGAATTACACCAGTTTTTCAGCGGCATGCAGAACGTACTTGAAAACAGCTTCTTCCTAATTACCAAAAGGGGTCCACAGAACAAAGCTGGACTGCAAAGTGTTCATTTTCATATGGCTCACACCACGCTACCTACCACTGCAGACAATGACCAACTCATATACCAACTCGTGGAGGCTCATTAACTCGTTCCTAAGTGACGCACACCTGCACTATTTTTAAAAAAGTAGAAATAAAACCCTTTCTGTGCCTATGTTAACACAAGATGGCTACCCATAAATCTCTGGAAAGCCATGAAAACACTCCTCAGGGACAAAATAATTGCTGATGATTCAGTCAGAAAAGCGATAGTAAAGGTTAACTGCCTAGAAAAGAATATTTCTCTAATAGAGATGCAGTATGAGGAAACTAAATTCAGAATTCTGTAATTTCTAGAGCATGTCAGAATTGAATCAGGCAACTTTCTAAAAATGTCAATATAAACCAAAAACAAATCTATTAAAATTGTAGGAAACAGAAGAACACAAACACAAATATTGCCCCCCCCCCCCTTTTTTTTTTTAACAGGCAAAACAAAAGACAGTAATGTATGGAGTTAGAACAGAAAGTCAGGAAGAACTTTTGTGAATAAATTCACGACTATGTAAAAGAAGCTCAACACGAATTCTAGCCACAGGTTAAGACACTTTAAGCATTAAGTACCAAGGAAAAAAAATCACAATTCTTCTGTTCAGACCAAAAAAACCTAACATGACTTAATGCCTCCCATTCCCTACATCTTTTCTAGGAATACGGCTACATCCCACCTCTTAAAACAGAGAGGTGGGAAATCAGAACTAGATGTAGTGTTAAAGAAACAAACACACAACAGATGTATGCAGAGTGGTTTACGTGCTTTCTAATGGTTTCCTAATAATGTAAAATATTGAATTTACTTTTTTACTATCTCTGAGCAGTCATGTTTCTAGGAGTCCTGTTACATCTCTATGATCTCTTTCCTGCATGGAAATAGTTACTCTAGAGTCCACCACAGCCCATGTAAAATCAGGATTGCCAACAGCCCTTTGCTGGCAGCAAAATGGATCCTACTGGATTAGGACCTCTCAGAGAGGACTGATAATCTCCACAGAGAGATACTCACCAGAACTATAACTATGTTTATTCCATATTTAAGATTAAACCATAAAGTGTTTTTAGAAAAAGAAATGTTATGCTGATATCACCACCTTTAACCTATTTATAATTCAAATCAATAAACACAAGACTGAAAATAATTTGTATTTCATTAACTAAGTGACAGTTTCCTTAAAGCCTTAGACTCTGTAGCCATCCCTCCATCCTGTCACTGGATGGAGGAAAAGCAAGGAAAATGTGTCTGTGAGCTTAGGATTGCCACAGAGGAATCTAAGAATTAATCATATAGTGATATAGATCATCAGCAGCAGGTTGGGATCACTTCTCAGCACTTGAGATAAAAGACACTATTCAGAACCGTGATGGACAGAGGTGGATTGGAAGAGATGACTGATTAGCCTGTAGTGACATGCCTTCAGTAACCAACATCTACCATGTAGCCCTAAGGTTAGAGAAGTGGTTTCAAGTGGCTGTAGAGTTTGTGTGAGAACATTACATTCCCCCCAAAAAAGTGTCAGACACCCATTTTAAAAGCCCGTCTTCAATTGTTTGTGAATTCCACCACCTTGGTCAAAATCCTGCCCTCCTAGCCTTTCTTCAGACACCAGCAAACACAGAGAAATCAAGGCTTGGACTTTCATGTATTTAAAATAGATATTTGTCTGAAAAGACCTCTGAAGCCCTACCCAAATTGCTTCAAAATGGGACTCAAAGTAAATAGAGATGCGTTCACCATATTTGAGTATGGACACATCTCGTGAATGTCTTAGGTCTTCAGAAGTCAAGCACAGCCAATCTAAAGTGCAAGACTTAATTCCAAACAGTGATGGCTCTGTAGGCAGACAATCTCTCCACTATCCTTCTCTACACATACATTTGAATTTTGAATACTGCTTCCTGCCAGGTATACAAAATGCTGAAGAATGATGGTAGATGCTGCAGAATGGTGTTAGAGATAGCTAGAAGGCAGCAGACAGAAGGCAATGGTAGGGTGTGGTAACTGGGAGACTAAAAAAGATATTAGAACATGAAGTTGTAGACTTCAGTAAGGTGGATGAGCTGAGAGATTTGAGTTAATTAGGACCTAACAAAACCTAGTACTGATATTCACTACTAGATTTTGAAAACAGTGACCAAATCAAATTTGTGGAACCAAAGACATGGGCTTCTTGTGTGAGTCCTAGCAAAAAAAAAAACCTCAATTTTTGAGGTAGTCCCTTACTTTTACATGTTTAAACACTGCTACTGGTTTACCATTTAAAATGGTGAATGGTTACTATTTAAAATATTTATTAGTTATTGACTTTAAAGGCCAATATGCACTCCCAACTACCTTAACCAAAATGAAATAAACTCAAGTCTTTAGCTGCTAGACATAACCTCTACTAAATATAGTGAAAACTTTCAATACTGAAGTAATATTTGCTGCTTAATAAAAGTAAAATTGGAAAGTGCTAATTTATGGTTTTTGTAAGTAGGGAATCCCATAGAAAGAGATGATTTGATGTGGCTCAAATGAGAAAAAAAGGAACAGCTTCAAGTCAAGTATATCAGCAGTTTCGCTATGGCACTATAAAAATAATGCAGATTATTGATTTAGCTCATTTATACCTCCTCCCCCTTCTTCCCCATCCTGCCACCTTCATTCCAGCACACTCCCACATACACACCAATACTCTGTGTAGAATTAAAAAAAATCATTCTTCATGCCTGGACCAAAAGGAAAAGTAATTTTCCTGCTATTCTTTGCTGTTACTACTTTGCAGTAACATGCTGCGAGGCTGTCAGCTCAGCCAATGGAACCTTCTAATTCTCCTAGTAAAAGTTAAAAATGTGAGTATCGAGCAAAGGCAGCTCCAATTTGTACAAGAGATCGGCATCACATTCTATTTCTGGGCTTCCAGCGTTTGGACCCAAGGTTTAAATTCAGGCCCGTCTCTATTTCTAGATCTTGAGGGGCTTCCCACCTGTGACCTCCTCCCTTCCCTGCAGGACAGCTGGCATAGGACACAGTGCAGCCCCTTTCCAGGTGTTTGCTGTGGACCAGGAGCTGATCCTGGTCTTTCTTTGTGTCAAGTTCTAACATGACTTGAAAAGCTGTGGTACACCACCAACGCGCTCCTCACCTCCTCCATCCCCAGCCTCGCCGCACCTGCAGGAAGGTTATCAGATGATTGGAGACACATACTGAAATTCTTTGTTTCTTTGAATTAACAGTGTGTTGGAGACTGTCTTACAGTTCAGGATGAGATCCTCCATATACAGGGAGAATCCAGCAGATGAATCACACTGATGGAAAAGAGGGAACATACATTCAGGAACAACCCACATCCACCTAAGTTTCTCCAGCAAAAGCGTGAGGACAGGCATTTTGTAATGATGCATAAGTAACTCAAAAAATTTTCCAAGGCTGTGAGGGGACCTTCTGTCTGTGCTAGCCAAAGTGACTGATGCCAAGCTCAGAGAGAGGTCTTACTTCAGATTTATTTTAGACCAGACGGTTCTTAAGCCCACACTGCTCAACAACTCGACCACAAATGTTGTCCTTCCCTGACAGGGCTGCCTATGCTTCATCTAGTAAATGCCTCCTATGTTTCAGTAGAACAACCAAACAGCACAAAATTGCACTTCTAATTTTAAAAAACAAACAAACAAAAAGAGTGCTAATAAATAGCTTTCCTGCTTTTGGAGCATGTTCCTGGGTGCTGAAGCCACTTGTGCCGCTCGCATTGTCCCTCACAGCAGACCCACTTGAGGGAAGCAGCACCGTAATTAAACTAATGCACGCCCTGAATCTCAGCCCACGCAGAAGCGAGGGGTTAGCTCTTAGGAAAAGCAAATCTGCTTTTGCTGAGGAACAATTCCCAAAGAAGGGCCCAGCGTTCAGCGCCCGGTGCTGGCTGCGTGGGCCTGCGGGCCTGTTTCCAAAGAACCGAGGAAGCTTTTGTGGTTGCCGTCACGCTGCTTGAGCATCTCACGCAATGCTCTTCAACGCATTTAAATCTCGTCGCTTACACCTGCCACGAACAGGCACCCAGCACTACACTGTACTCTGGGACAGCAAAGATACATCTCAAAGTTAAGCGAATCCAGACTTCCAGGACCAAAGCGGGGAGACTGAAAAATGACCTTGGTGTCACGTGCCATCGAGTCCCCTGCCTTTTCATTTCACCGCTATTCGACAGTACAGAAAACTAGTGCAGAAAAAAGCACGCTGCATCACCCACAAGGGTCACTTTCGTTATGCTACAGGGATTAATGTCAGGTAGCATTTCTTGAGGCTGAGACTGTGCTGTTTAACTATAAAGTTAATATTTTTAAGAGTTTCAACAGGTAGCCCTGCCTGGTCAGTGTTGGCATGTGATTCACCGACTTCACTAGGAGCAGAGATGGGGTAATGACATATTAAAAAAACTCACCATAGTTATATTTTGTTTCTCTTCTGACAATCTCTCTGTGCAATCAAAATATTTAAAGCTTTTTTTTTTTTTTAAAGCAGCACACTTTTTTTTTTTAATTTTAGGTATTTTTACACAGAGCCTCCAACAATGGGAGACTGAGAAAGCTCCACCAAAGTCTTTGTTAAACCTTGGAAAGATAAACTCTGTGCAGACTTCGGACATTAAGTATTAAAACATTGACACACATGCTAGCACGAGAGAGTACAGAAGTATTTATGCTTCTTTTTCTGGGGCAATACACATATCAAGTCCGTCACTGACCAAAAGCCTACACACTACTTCTGTGAAAGATGTTGCATATATCAGGGTATGCGCACCGTTTATTTAGGCTAGATAGTCTTTGAGTTTATTTAGGCTCTAGTCTTTGTGTATTGGGTCTGGCTGAGATGGAGTTAATTTTCCTGGGTGTTGATAACACACCAGTGTTTTGGCTATTGCTGAATAGCACCGGAATAGCATCCAGGCTGGCTCTCCAACATTCCCCCCTCACCAGCAGGCTGGAGGTGGGCAAGACCTTGGGAAGGGACATAGCCAGGATAGCTGACCCAAATTGACCAAAGGGATATTTCATACCATATGACATCTGCTCAGCAATAAAAGGAGAAGGAGAGGGTGGTATTCGGTATTATGACATTCGTCTTCCAGAGCGACCACTATACATGCTGAAGCCCCGCTTCCCAGGAGGTAGCTAGAAAGTGCCTGCTGATGGGAAGTAGAGAATACATCTTTGGTTTTCCTTTGCTTCCTCACACAGCCTTTGCTTTTGCTTTATTAAACCGCCTTTATCTTGACCCACAAGGTTTTTTTCCATCTTATTTTCTCCTCCTCTGTCCTGCTGAGGAAGGGAGCGATAGAGCAGCTTGGTGGGCACCTGGTGTCCAGCCAAGGTCAACCCACCACACTTTCATAACATTTTGTTGCAGATTTTATGTCTTGATCTCATACATATAAATTTCAGATCAATCAGGTATAAAAAGACATAGAAAGATATAGAAGACATATTACAATAAAGAGGACTATAACTATTTCTGCTCTTTCCTGTCCCTGTTACTTCCACCCAGATGGTTGGTTTTGATCTTTTGGCCCATATTTCTGTGCTCACGCCTGCCAAAGCAGTACAAGTAAATCTGCAAAAAAGTCCCTGTGGTGAAGGCAGTGATCTGGGGGCTGCAGAAATCTACAGAAGCTTTTTTGTTTGCCCAGAACTGGATCCAAATTTCATTGCAAGTTTACTTGCTCAGTAAACTTGGGGTGAGATTGGACACAGCTTAACTTCATTCATGTTTCAGACGTTTCAGTTATATTCTCAGGTCAATTCATACGGTAATTGGAGTTCTCAGAGCAGATAGAATCCCACAGATAAACTCAAATTATAATGTGTAATGTGCTCTGATTTTTTTTTCCAGTTAGTTATATTGGTTTATTTTTTATTTCATGTATAGTGAGTGGGTATGTAAAAAGACCTACCATATTTTTCCAAGCAAATTACTGTCTCAGGCTAATACCAGACATTTATGTTATGTGAATCAAATGTTCAATATTGATAAGAGGTGTTTTGCATTGCATATTTTTCTTATCTCATAGAAAAATAAACTCCCCTAATACAAGCAAATCTGGTAAGAAATCTTCTATAACAAATGGTTTTCAACCAAAAGCATCCAATCATCAAAGCCAAGAATTTTTAGGAAGGAGCAGATCTGAACAAAAACATCTGGAATATACATCTTTTTACCAAAAATGTTGAAATGCCTTCTTTTAACACTTTTCCAAATTAAACTTTTTATATTTTGTTTCAAAATTGTAGCATCTGTGACTGGTATATATGGATTACAAATATGAAAATAACATATATGCCTTTTAAACGGCTTACATTCAAAAATAAATCAGATAACTATGACAAAATCAGAGCATAAGCAGAAGACTTTTGAGATTTGATAGAAAAGGCTGCTGAAGATCAGAGAGATGGGAATCTGGTACAAATTTCCCCCTCATGGTACCTGTGTACTAACAGCCATCATGACTGTAAAATCACAGCAGGGGAGGTTGCTCATTTATAGACATTAACACAGTTTCTTTATGTGAAAATACGCTGCTTGATACAGAGGATATCAAGCTTTTGCTCAAAAGACCAAAGTCAAAACAAAACCTTCTAATTGATCTAATCACATATGATTTTTAAAGCATTTTTTCAGGCTTTTTTTTCCTTTTTATGGCAGAATGTCTCTCAATTTGAACTATTAGATCTTGCAGTGTGTTCTTTTGTCAACATTTGCCTGTGAAACATCTCATGAAGTCCATATTTTGAACATGGACTGCTTACTCTTTTCATTCCTGTTGTTTTAAGAAAGAACAAAGATGGGGGGGTGGGCGGGGAGGAAGCCAACCCCTTCCTACATATACCACCAGCATCCTCATCTAGAAATTCCCAGGAGATCAGAAGTTTGGCCTCACCAGGAACAAGATAAAAATGGCAAGGACAATGTCTTTTGCGTGCACTCAAACTTTTGTGCTACCAACATAAAAACTCCATAGTACGGCATGTAATATTTCCTATTTTTGCATTATATTTTCATCCTGAAGAATACCGTGCCGCTGGAAACTAAGCTGGAGGGCGGCAACCACTGAATGCATAACATGCTGAATAATAGGAGGAGGAGGTGAACGCCAACCCTTCCTCTCCTCTCCTGACACCGAGCAGAAGGAAACCCAACTCCGAATGCTAAATGACTATACAGCATAATTAGGACTTCAGATTTTAATTCCAGTTCGCACAATTAACTCCTCAGCAGTCTTAGGGGCCGATTCAGGTGTATAAATAGAGATGCCCTGTGCCATTTTAGAAGTCCCAGGGTGTCTGAGAAGTCTGTAAAGGGCTGGTAGACAACAGGCAAGAGCTATGGGAGACCTGAGTCTTTCTGAAGCCACCAGCTGGAGGCCAGGCAGCTAGCCTAGTGTACCTAAAATAGCATTAGGTCTCTATGGCTGGGTCTCTAAATCCCTCTTCTGTTGTCTATTTAGAAAAGTAGACTAATTAATCCATTGAAATAAATTGATCTTTCTAGCAGTTTTCTGCTCCTGATGCTGCCTATGCATTAGCAACTAAGTTTTTATCCAGAGTTCCCATGGCACTTTTAGGAATTACTGCACAGATGCGGGTACTGGGGCAAAGGAAGAAGCTGCAGCTCTTTGGACATCACACAACTGTCACTCTAACAATAATATAATAATGACAGTTATTAATTATAACCTCATTTTAGTATTAACTATGATATTATAGCTAAACTATTACAGTACAATTGAATGAAATTTCAATATTTTCCATAACCTTCACATATCCCCCCCAAAAAAAACCCCAACACACCTCTGCACCTCCAGTCCCTTGGATACATGTGCCAGCACAGCCACAGTAGTGATGCTGGTGCCCTCATCTCTGCAATACCTGCCATTCCCTACTTCACACATTCCCTAGAATAATGAGGCCCATCATCTTTTGATGAGTCTGTGGGAGTTGATATTCCCAAAATACAACATTACACTATCAGATAATCATTACTACTTAATACTGCTCTAGGAAGACTATTTCTGTGAGAGCTACTGGGAATACAATAGCAACATGGGAAAGTCAATACAAAAAAGTATCTCTCTGTTTCTGCAGGGAATAGAAAATGTAATTAGGGATAAACTCAGACAGCTACGAACATTAAACACTTTTAAGTCTCCTTTTATATGACTTTATAAATCTACAGAGCTGGACTAGGGACAGAGGCCAAGGCAAAGAATATCTTACCCTACTAGATGTGCAACAAAACCACCTACTGAGAGAGGCCCAGCCTTTCTGGCAAGCATCCTTATCTTTGGACAAACTGGACGTTTTGAAAATACGGCATCTTGTAGCAGCACAGAAACGGGGACAACATTGTTTCTGCCAATGCTTTCAGAAAACATGAGGCTATCAGCATATATGGAGAAGATAAAAAGAATCAATTCATCGAGGACTAATAGTTACAGGGGGCAGCTTAAAACAAGGAACCTTCCTTTAACTCTCCCAAAGTCAGACAGCTTGCAACTGCGAATACTGGAAATCAGGAAAAAAACGGACCTCCCTTCAGGACTCACATCTGTGAAGATACGCAGCTCCCTCCAATTTCTTTCAGAGGGTAAAAAGTATCAGAGACAGAAATCATTAGCAGCCTTTGAGCCTATTAGCATTACAGCAGCAGGACTATTGACTATTAACCGGGGGAGGGAAATGGCATACGCTTGCCTGTTCTCTCAAGCATATGTGTAAGATGGAGTCGATTGATTTGTTGAGGTTTTGTAGAAATTCAGTTTAAATGTAACAGAATGGGATGTTTCCCTTCTGCAGTGTAGTAACAGAACCCAACCTACTGCGAGTTCCAGTGTGTTTCAGAAACCTGGCGAATATTAACTCTAATAGTGTATCAAATGAGATGAAATCAAATATATGAAAACTGAACTACACAAGCACAGCTAAATCCTACCAGATTTCAGATCAGCCTTGATAAGCTCTTAGTCTCATCTGTTTGCCTACTTCTGCAAAACCAGAAAGTGTATTTTTACATTTTTAAGCCATCGATGAAATTGTAAATTTCTTCTTGATTTTTATTTGTTTGTATAAAGGCGATGTGTTAAATTCCCGTGGCACTTAAATGTGTAAAAGGTACAGAACTCTGAACATCTTGGATTTTCTGAAGTCTCTGAATCAAACATATATGACAAAGAAATACCCTCATTCTCACAGTAAAACCTTGGATTACTTTAACTAATTCTCTGCAATTATGAGTTCCTTGACAGATCAGACAATTTGGGAATTTTAAGCTTATTGCAATAAGCCCCTAGAAACCTGATATATTCTTTAATATTTTGGCTGACATTTGCTTGTTTATAAAGAGAGAAATCTACCATCTGCTTTCCAATTTAAAGCTTGGATTATAATACCCTTTTCTCAAACAAAAAAAAAAAAAATCAATAATCCTTAGCTTTCTGCAGTCTTTGTCTACCAGAATTGTAATGATTTGTTGTTCCTTCTTATATATCAGCTCAACACTCGATTTGGCAAAGGACATGAGACAGCAACATTTGAAGAAGTCTGAAATTTTAAGATGTTCAACTGTCTAACCACTGGCTTTTTGTCTCTATCTGAAGAGATAAGTCAGTGCAAGGTGTTTCACTTTCTTACAGATACATTTATATTTTACGGCTTGTAAGCATAGCTCATGGTTTGCCTCTGAAGGAGAGGAAATATTGCTTTCCAGGTAATTTCATTTCTAATACCGACCATAAAAGGGACATTTCAAATATTGCACTGGAAAAAAATATGTTATGTTAAAAGCCAATTCCATTTATAAAAGATTAAGTGCTGCAGGTGAAAGGTAAAGCAAATGGGACTTAAGAGACAGGCTAGCTCATACAGGGTGTTATTAAAAAAAATCATCTGTACAGCAACTCCATTGAAATTGAAATTGATAGAGAAACTGCAGAGGTCACCAATTTCATCATGTTGAACTATTTAGGAGACAGCTATCTTAAACAAAGCTCACACATTTAGGCCACTTTTTTCCTAAGGAAGGTTGGGCATGTTCTCTTCCAGGCTACAGACTCTTGCTTGCAGGGAAGTAAGGAAGAAGTCCCAGTAATAACCTCTCTAGGAATGGTGCAGGATGTTCCCCAAACCCATCAGTACAGTGGGAGCTGAGGATCAAGCTCGTCTTTTGAGTAAGTTAGTGCTTGTGATACTGTGCTTACTGTCCCAGAGATGTAGCTCCTCTTTATCCGTGTATAAGCTATACTATCTAAGATAAACCGACCAGCCGAAGCCTGAACATCCCAATGAGATGTCACAAAATGACCACTGAAAACTGCATCTGGAAGGAAGAGGAGGAGTGTTCATCTCTCCTTTGAAGCAAATCCTCTCAGCAAGTCTTTTGAACGCCTGATTATTCGGCTGAAACTGCCATTAAGCGTGGTGCTGTTTGTATGGCAGTCGGTTACGCTTCTGCTAAGGAACAGGCTGAACCAGGAGCACTCTCATTTAGTTTTGTGGGTCGGGGGAGGAAGATAACAATGACTTATGGTTAGTACTTCAAAAAAAAAAAAAAAAAGAAAAAAAAAGAAGAAAAAAAAAAGAAAAAAAGATGATAAAGTGTGAACCAGCTAGATGAAGAAATGCAGGAGGGAGGAACTGCTCTTTCCAAATAATTAATTGCTCTAATTGCTGTCTCCCCACACAAACCCTCTTAGGTCAGTTTTATTTCAACTCAAGTCCAATTTTAGGCTTTCAGAACAAAACTTTTCTTCGGGGAAGACAGAAGTCTCTAGTGCAGGCTTATAGCTGAAGGAAGATTATTTTAACCAATATTTGTCGGCACACTTAGGAAAACTACCAACAGTTCAGGATGTAAAATGATGGGATGCATTCATTGATGCGCTCCAGCTGCTTTGCCTTTCTCAGGCAATACTCAGAGGCTATAAAACTGCCTTTGCCCGGCTGCTGTAAGTTTACAGCTCTCCTGCATCACCAAGGCTGCACAAAACAACATGAGTATGATGGTAAATTCGTACCCACTGTATTAGCTTTGAAGCTTAATAACTGAAAGGTGGAAATGAAAAAGCTGCCAGAACGATGCAAAGATTTAAAGAGGAAGAGACAAGGACAGTAATTATGCTTTGCTTCAAGGTCAACTTGTTAAGCAACAGAGATATCACAGAGGGGTTTTATACACCCTACCATAAAAGCATGGGGAAAATACGGGAACCATATGCACGGCTGTAGCCAAAAGAAGGTGCAGGAGATGCTTCTTCCTCCTACTTCCATCCATTTTTGTCAGAAAATCTAGTTTGAGGACCAATTTGGCTTGTGCCTTATTGGCACTTATTTCAAAATCAGCCTACAGACATCACATAAACAGGACAACTTCACAGGTCTGTATCCACCTTTCAAGAATCCCTTTACAAACATCACATTTAATACTTCTGTAATAGATTACTGGTAAATACGTGCTATCTCTGAGAAACCTCTAAGTCAGGGCCAAGACGCATTAAAGATTCAATTCAAAACCTGTGCTCTAAGCTGTGGATCACTCACCAAAGGTATCAGAGATTACTTCCCCCTCCTTTACTTTTATAGCTTGCTAATAAATTCTAAAAGTAAAAGAGCAGATGTTTGAGAAGCCTGGCTCTAAAAAGCAACATAAAAAAATCAAAACTGTATCTGCAGCTACAGAAAACACTGGTATCCTTCTAATACAAAATTACTGAGGAAAACTCTCAGTTTTTACTACAGATCACAAACACACAAAAAAAAAAAAAGAGGAGAGTTTAGACTGAGTTGCACTGCTCAAGGGGATGGTGAGGGAGAGACACCGTCCTGTGTTCTACACCAGGTTCAGAGAGAGCCGGGCTCCACCACTTGTTTCTGGAGCAGGAGGAGGCAGGATTACATTGCTGGCTTTGGGTCACCAGAAGGAAAAAAAAAGAACAGCATAGTTTTGACTTGATTCTGCATAGTGAAAATGACAGAGGTTGATTTTGTATGTCCTGTAACATGCGGACATCTACTAGTACAGTTTGTCACTGAAGTCAAGGTGTATTTACCCGGCAGTGAGTCCCGGTGGCGGCAAGGTCAATAGGCACGACAGCGTACATCACTTCTACTTTGCTCTAGCCTACCAGCATCGATCTTCAGGGCTGGGAGGAACATTTAGTAAAGGGGGCTTTAATATACCTGTCTGTCTCCAGGGCAAGATCAACACTCTTCTGTCATTTTTGACTGAAATCTGTTAAGCTGCTTTCAAAGGCTCATAGCAGTGGATGCCACAAACTCCATGGCTCATGTTTCAATATATCACCATCTTGACTATTAAACGGAATCTTCTTTGCTGTAATGCAAGCCTGTTAATTTGTCCAGTGCTGGTAATGTTATGTTCCATATATAAGGTAAAAGAAAATCTTCCGTGATTCTTTCCTACCAGCAGGTAAATGTTAAATTCTATCAAGTGTCCCATGGGCAAAAGCGTATTCCTGACAAAACTGATGAAGTGAGAAAGGAGGTTGGGTGAATGCCGCTGCCAGTGAAGCATCAGCAACCAACTCTTACATATATTTTTTTTTTTCCCAAAACTACCACTGCTAATTTGATCTGGCTTAAGCTGTAGGATTGTATAAGCTGTTAGCAATAAGTATCGATGAACTGCGGCTCTTCAAAATCTCTCTGCCATTCAGAAGTTATAGGCACGGCACTTAAAATGTATTTGATTGCTTACTCAAAAGTTCACCATTTAATAAAAGGAGGAATGAAAGACAGGGCAGTCGACAGCTGCTTGAGGGTTCTCACCTTGAGGGTTGGTGTTGAAAGATGTTTAGTTCCCCCCAGTGCCTCAGCTTCAGTAAAGGCCTAATAAAGAGCCTTTGCTGATTCCACTGTTTACCCTAAAATACCCTGGCTTCCTGCAGGTTTGTAGAGAGGGGGGTTGTTTTACAAACATGAGTTTGTCAGACAATATTTGAGCTAGTGCAGATTTGTAGGATTAGGCAGATGAAAGGATTTACCTTTGCAGGTAGCAAGGAATATGACTTGTTCCTTTTAATTGGCGAAGTATGCAATAAATAGCAACATGGATTTGTGAACAGTAAATCTCGTGACAAGGATGCTTTTATACAGAAAAGGCCTGAGGATGGGTTTTAATGCACAACTTTAAATGTCAGCCTTTTGTTTTCTATCCACCACTGCTTTACCTGTATCAATAATGTACTACCTGCTTTAATAATGTGAAGATATGCACAAAGGAAGAAGTGTTTCTGAGAAACACTGATTCAAATCTAAATTTCAAAAAAATCTTTCACTGAGGATTTTCTATGCTCCAAGGTAGAAGCAAGAAACCAAGAGAGGACTAGAGCTCCTAGCTCAAGAACTTAAGTTCTAAAGACAGTTGTGTTTCCATTCAGGTACAGAACAGAAAAAAACTTCCTGCTATTTGTTCTTTTTTCGAGCTAGCTCTCTGAATAATCAGTTGTAGCCACAAGGAAATACATACTTTTATCTCTTGGGGAAAGGAAGCTGAAAAATTACCTTTTGACTGTAGAGTTTTTGGTATCATGCATCCACATGGGATCAACGTGGGAGACTTCTGTGGCTCTTGACTCACTGGCCACACCTGAAATCGTGCTTTCTAAACTAGAAAAACCAAGGTGTTGTGCTCCTCTCTGAGACTGGAAGCCCAGTGTCAGGAGGAAGCTCAAATCAACTGAGCTGTCAGACAGAGTCCAGTATAATTTCCAAGTTATTTTCATCAACTACCTTGAGGCTACACCACTGGACACTTCAAGCACTCTTAAAATTCACTTCCAAATCTTCAGCTTATCATGTCTAGATCTCTGCTCTCAGATTGAATTTAATTTGTAGCTCCTTGAATTATTGTTGCTGTTATTGCAAGACTGTGTCTGAAATAGTCACTTTCCACTCCAGAAAGCTTTTTCTATAAATTTTCATGCAGGACTCCAAACATTTAAAGGTAATTTTACTCTTGCGCGAACCAAGCAGACACTGCAACGCTTGTTTGAAATTCCAAATCCTATCAAGCATTTACTTTTTTGACTACTAATAAATAACTAATTTCCGTTTCACTCATCCTCCATCCTTTTTCACAGGTTCAAGTCTTCATTTGTCTGGCAGGTCTCACAGAATTTTGACAGATCAAAGGACATGCGGTCCAGACTTACAGTGCACTTGCAGTTTTAGCTCTCTAGTTTTCCATTTTTATTAAAGGCACACAGATTTTCTCCATGGTCTTCTAATGAAGTCACAAGGAAACTTGTACTTGGTACTCCCCATCACTTGAAAAAGCGCATTTGTACTGTTATCATAGAATCATATCATTGTCTAGGTTGGAAGGGACCTTTAAGATCATCTAGTCCAACTGTCAACCTAACTCTGACAAAACCAAAAAAACACATCACCAAACCATGTCACTAACTGTTGCTGTGTTACCTTCCAGCATAACTTTATGGAGCAGTGCATAATAAAGCCAGTCCTCTGCCCTCTATCCATTTTTAAGTGGTTTGTCCTTAATCATCATGAATCCATGGATAGTAGGACGTACTAAGCATGAAGAGTGGAACCAGACATAAGTTGTCAACATAAGGAAGTCACTCTGGCCCTTTGTGGTAGTTCTTGCCACAGGCTTAATACTCGGAAGTCTGGCTGATTTCAGGGCAATCTCAAGATACGCTCTTTCAAAGCAGAGATTTTCTTCCTTTTCACATGATGGGCGTATTCACTACACAATGGAGGAAAGCGGTGGCAGAACAATTCTCCAGCTGCCAAGGCAGTTCTCAGTTCCCAGCTGCCTTACCACTTTGAGCTCTCTCTGTTACTTACCCTGGCTTTCTGTGGGCAAACGCCGGACTGGTTTATCTTCAGTAGCTATAACTCCTGTGGTTACATCAGCTTCACACTTCTCTTATCATTAACCCTCAGGCAAATGAGGCTTTGGAAGTTTGTGATTTATTCCACACTTGCATTAGGTCTGCTTCAGCTTTTGAACATCATATGAACAGACAGACTGCCTTACTACAGTCCAGACAGCCAGCTCTGGTTCCTTGTTCTCACCAATGGTCATATCGAGTTGAACCAGTGCTCCCTTCTCACCTCCAGCAGGGACCTACAGAGGTGCTTTCCAGAGAAAGATACCTACAGAACAATTATTCTGGAACATACTCCAAGGTGGAGTTTGATTCTACCTCCCTGCAATTCATGGCTGAGCCAAGTTCTGACAGCTTGGATAGTGCTCCATGGATGATTAAACTGTAGAGGTATTTTTCTCATGAAAAATAGTTTACTCTATTTCTGCTAATTGTTTCAGTACTCATTTTGAACTGCTCTTTGGACCCTTCATAAATATTTCAGGTGGGGCATGACTGATCTGGTTTGTATTTGTTAGACTATGATAGATTCATGTTCCAATACCAGCATCACTAAAGGTTTCATCCAAAGGCCACTGGTCTTTTGCACACCTCTACGCAAATACATTCATATACATAATTATACTACTATGCAAATGTGCTCTTTTCCTATAAAATGAAGCTTCTTCAATATCAATATCTGGAAAGCCATTGCTATTCAGCTATTTAATCACTAACCTTAGGTTTCAATTCACAGAAATGATACATGACCATTTACTAAGTTGTTTTCATGTATTCATTTGTTTATTCAGTAGGGTCAATATTTCTAAGACCTTAAACCTGGAATCAATTTCCCATGGGCTTCTATTTGCACTCAGGCAAAGCCTGACTGATTTTGTACTTAGCCCTCTTGGAAGAAATTTCTATATATCACATTTCCTCAGCACTGTGAGTAGTTTTGAGGTTTTGTTCTGGTTTTTTTTTTGTTTGTTTGTTTGTTTTCTTTTGGGGGGGTGGTGTGTGTGTCTTTTTTTTTTAAAGATTAGACCCCTAAGTTTGCATCTAACTTGGACATGTAGAAGTGAAGCAGTCTTATTTTTCACTCACATATGAAAACACAATGGAAAAGTGCAGGTTTTAAATTCTGTGGCCCAGGATCAAATCCAAATGGATTCCTGCTCACTCTCCCCATCTGAATCATAGCTGCAATGCTAGCTAACAATACCAAAGCGATGATTTGTTCTGTTGAGAAACCAAAAGCTGCAAATAAAGCTTGGAGTCCATATAGAAAAGAGGTTTTTGGTTTGTATGTAATATTCTATAAGGAATACAGCCTGAGACCAGTTGTCTGGTACACTCAGTACCTTTGGAACCGTGTAAAGTTGCTCATCAAACTGAATTTACTGGTTTGTTTCCAGGCAATTTACATAACTGGGCTGGTATACCACTGTCAGCACACACTGGTGGGTCTGGCCCTAAATCTCAATAAAGAAGTCATTCTTGATGAAGTCAAAGTTTTTGCAAACCGCAGATTTGCCACGGAGGGCAAGGAAAACATGCCAAACCTAAATTGTGGGTGACTAAGATTCATAAAAACCCTATTCAAGATGCAATAGTGAGAGCAATCAATGCATTTTGATTAACTGATTACCACCTTTCGACTGCCAGTGGCAGAAATAACCTCCTTCTATAAAATCACAAACTCATTCAGATTAAATTGGGAGCAGATGGAAAGTTGTTTGTGTTATTGACATTTCAGTTCCTGAATACCGTTCGAAGGCCTGTGGTATTGCTACATTGTAGTGTAATTAGAATAAAGCAACAAAATCAATCTCTCTTCACTCTGCAAATACAAAGATTATCATCCAAAAGGTCAGCCTGGCATACGACAAATATTGACAACAAGGAGTACATACCTTCCTAAATGTCCCTTTGCACTGTTCTCAGCCCATACAATTGAGCCTGGATATAATTTCATTCAGAAAATAATTCTTAGTATGAAGAGACTTACTAGGATTTCTACACGGGGAGATCAAATGGAGTCACATGATGTAAGCTCATGCATCTCAAGCTAGTTTCAGCAGGCTTTTACCTGCTCTTTACAACAGAATTCGGACCACAAACAAATTTTGAAAGAAGGTAAGGCAGCTGTCACACGTTTATGTTTGTGCAAGTTGCTCTGAAAAGATTCTTCAGCCTTTAAGAAGTTGAATTTGGATTTTGCACATTAATCAATTTATATTGACATATCCCGTTGTCACTGAAATAGCAACTAACATCCTTTTGGTTTGGAAAATATGTTAATGTGATTGTAACACCAATTGTTTTAAAATGTCCTGTTTCCCACACACCCAGAGGAAGAAAATTACCTCTTCTTCTAGTACTATTTCTATTACTCCAAAGACATTTATCTACATTTAGGTGCAGTGCCCACAAAGAATCACAGAATCTTCATGGTTGGAAAGGACTTCTGAGATCCCAGAGTCCAACCATACACACACAAAAGACCCCCACAATCTTTTGGGACCACGGAGAAATTCCAGTACTCCGAGTTTTCAACAGAACTACCTGCACATCAGTTTCACAAACTTCTCACACTCAAGCTGAGTTTCAAGTGGCGCGAAGCACACGTGGATTTTGACCTGAAGCTCATGTGTCCCCACTTAAAGCTTTTCCTTGAGATCTAGAGTTCCAACTCTGGAGATGATGTGTGTCGGTTCAGACGTATCTGCTAGACGGGTAGCTGTCCTACAAATTTCACACACAGGACCATCCTGAACCCTGTCTCCATATTCGTGTATGTGCAGCAGCACTATTAAAATGGTGAATATGTACACGACTTTGCATCCTAATAAATCTGGAGAAGAATTTTGCATTAAGCGGGCAGACACTTTATACAAAGGCTTAAAAGTACAAGGCTTTAAAATCACAGGGCAAACTGTTCGTTATAGAGCCGTGCTGTGTGAAAATTCTGTTTAGTGGAGGTCTAATCTCATTGAAGTCTGTGCAGTGTCATTTGGACTCAGCACGTCCAGCAGGTCTAAGTGGGGGACATAAGCCACTGGTAAGATCCGGAAAAAAAATGGCACTGAAGAACTGAGATGAGGTGTAATCTTGAAAGACCTGCAGTGCAAAACAGTTGGGTAACTATTTGGTTTAGAAACATAAATAAAAACCAGTGCAAGTCCACTTTCAAAACATCCTTCGAATTCATCCTGTTTCTTAGGAATAAGCCATTTTAAAAATGCACTCCATTATAAGAAGCTCTTTATAATGCTATGCATATATTTTTTACTGTTTCATCTAAGAGTGCTTTCTGAGCTCTTTCACCACATTTTGCGTTAGGATGCTTTCTACAATAGAGATAACACCATGGCTCAAAAGGTAACTATTTAATCTAAAGGATTGCTCCTCTTATCAGCTCTCTGATAATATTGATTAAACGTATCATTTTGTTTGAGCAGCAATACAGAGAATTTTCTCTAAGCTGTCTTGCGTCTATAACCTTGCTTTGAAGTGATACAAACTCCTGGAGTATCTACTGTATAAGAAACAGGTAAATCAATTAAACTATGACACACAAAGCATTTTTAGCATTGTTGTTTAGCACAGTACAATTCCAAACCGATACGAAAGATTTATCTTACATTTATCTTGCTTTAGTGGCCTGGCACCAGTATAGGACTGGAATATATTTACACAAGTTCTGCTCAAAAATATCTAAGTATTTTTACAGGCGTTGCCGTCTGAGAGGCGAGAAGTCTTGGCTTCAGGTCACTTTGATCTTGTTTGGAAAAGAGAGAGAACATGTTCCTGCACACAGAGTTTTTCTTTGTTGTCCTGGTCTCAAATATCCATTAGGTCTTTACATGGGGAGGAAGAGATCGCTGTTCCCCCCCGGACAGGGGGGAGCTTGTTTAGAGGGACGGCTGAGAGCACTGCAGGGACACACGCAGGGCTGCTGGGCAGGGCAGGCTGCAAGACCAGACACGCTCGTGGAACCACGGCACTGATTTTGCCGTTTCCTCCAACATTTTTAGTAAGAATTAAGTTTAGAGTTAAAGCTCACGTTGGCTTAATGTCAGGAGATGCCGTTTTGCTGATCTAGTCACCGGGTGTTCAGAACGTGACAGGACCCAACTTGACATTTGTTTTACACACCGAGACTTTCTGCAGACTTTAACAGGCTGAAGCAGATATTCAGGAGATCTAAAGGACCTCTCCAGTCAGCACATCCTGGTCTATTGAAGAATACTTTCCCAGCTAGGACAACAGCAAACTGAAACTACCACGGAGGTCTTACACTCATCCTAGCAGACAAGGATAAAAGATTGCTTAATTACAAGGAATCCAAATATTTACTGTTAATAGCAGTTTCTTGGGAAAAGCCTGTGTATCTCAACCAAGATGTGCAGTTTGAAAAAAAGCAAGATTGACTCCATTCTTACAATAATTCTCTTCTCCTCTGTAGGCTACAGAAGCGAGCTGCTCCAGTGGGGGCTGGCCACGCCTGGACCTGCAGACACCTCCCCAGATCCAACTGCCAGGCATCCTGCTGGACACAGCAGAGCATGGTGGCTGAGGAATGAGGTTCCTCTGACCATTCCCAAACCTCGGGAAGAGGGGATAAGAGACCACAACAGGCAAGGGCTTCGCACTCTCTCTTCCTCCACGTTCACATCCTCACCCTCTGCCCAGCATCTGTGCACAAGACTCTGAAATGGCTTACTACAAGTCCAATCTGGACAGGCTGGAGAGCTGGGCAAGGAAGAACCTCATGAGGTTCAACAGGGAAAAGTGTAGGGTCCTGCACCTGGG
>JAOXNO010000001.1:81699208-81713538 GCA_028565335.1 Limnodromus scolopaceus | reverse complement strand
TTCAGCAGGGGAGTTGGACTAGATGATCTCTATGGTCCCTTCCAACTCTAAAAATTCAGTGAAATTCAGTGAAATGTTCAGGCAGGTGTAGCCTTTACTACAGTGATTATGACTTGCAGTTTAATACCGTAAGGGAGTGAGGCAGGAAAAGAACAGAGACCCTGGATTACAGGAGAATGGATTTCTGTTTGTGCAGGTGGCTGGGACCCTGTGAAGCATTGCCTTGGGAGGCAAAATGGCCCAGAATAACTGGCCAATCTTCAAGGACAACCTTGTCAGATCCCAGGAGCAGTCTATTCCAGTGTGCTAAAGAGTGAGCAGACAAGCCAGGAGGCCAGCTTGACTTCACAGGGAACTCCTGAGTAACTTAAGTGCAAAATAATAAATGAAGTTGAAAGCTGAGACAGGCTACCTGGGAGGCACAGCAAAGTATTGCCTGGGCAGGCAAGGATGTATCTAGAGAAGACAAAGTTGAACTGGAGCTGAAACCAGTAAGGAATGTGAAGGACAAAGGCTAGCAGCAGAATTTTCTGGGGGAAACTGCTACCCACAGTACAGAATGGCCAAATTAAGGACCACTTAATCAGCTGGATGTATCCAGATCAATGGGACCAGAAGGAATGCATCTAGAACTGGCTAACATCATTGTAAGGCCACTCTATCATCTTTGAATAGCCATGGCATTTGGGGGATGATTGCAGTGACTGAAGACAAATACTAAGCATTTTTTTTAATAGCCTCTAAGGAGGCTTTGAGATACTACAGGCCAGTCAGTCTCACTTCACCCCCTGGGAAGATTTTGGAACAAGTCATCCTAGAAGTCATTTTCAGGCACTTGAATAAGTCAGGGATTCACAATAGTCAACATGAATTAAGCAAGGGGAAATCGTACCTGACCAACCTGTGATGAGATGACTAGCTCTGAACCAGGAAAGAGCAGTAAGATATAAGTGGCCTTGAGTTCAGCAAGTCTCCAATGTTGTCTCCCTTAACAACCTTGTAGCCAAACTGGTGGGACAGATGGACTACAAGATGCGTAAAACCTGGCTGGACTTGCAAGCTTAAAGTGTAATGATCAACAGTTCAATGTTGCACTTGAAGCCAGTTAGTTACCATTACTGTCCCTCGGGGGTCAATGGTGGGGTTGGTGCAGTCCAAGATTTTCATTGATGCCCTGAACAACGGGATGGAAGGTACTCTCAGCAAGTTCAGAGGCGAGTTGTAACTGGGCGCATGATTGATGCAGTGGGGGAGAGGCTGCTGTCCAAAGGAACCTCAAAAACCTGGAGGAGTACCAAAAACCTCACGAAGTTCAAAGACATGTGAAAGTGATTCACAGGAGATAGAATAGCCCCCCATTAAAAGTAAAATTCAAACCAAAAGCCAATTAAAAAAAGGGAAGACTCACTAGCAAGATGTACCTTGCTGTAAGAAATAAACAGAAGCACAGGAGTTTAGTACCATTTTTTCTCTACAGCTGTGCTAACCCATGGCAGGGGGGTTGGAACTTGATCTTTAAGGTCCCTTCCAACCTGAACCATTCTATGATTTTATGATTTATGGTTGGCCATTTCACACTTTTTGTAGGACAGGCTACACTGCTGCTGCAGCGTATGCTTAAAGTAACTGCATTGCAATCGGTCCTGCAGGTTGCCTGTGGAAAGCTGCTGCTTTACACTGCAGTCCGTGGGAAACAATGATAACTGATCCTACGTATCAAACTAAGATAAATCTAGACCAAAAGTCACTTTTTCTGTGCCATTTAACTTGGAGCCCCTTTCAGTATAGCTGCCTGTCGAAGAGGACTTGCTCTGCCTGCCTCCTGTTCCCTTGATATGAAGAAATACTTCTGTCAACATCTGCTAGATGCAAATATTGTTGCAGTGTTTCCAAGCTTGAAGTCCCCCCTTAACTGTAGCTTGCTTAAGTTTAAAGTCATTGCCCTGCCTGTGGCAAGTTTTCCATTCTTCCAATTCCTTCTAATTTCCTTTCCTCATAACTCTAGAGCCTAGACAGGAATTCCTATAGTCATGTCAGTTTTGTACAGTCTTTCAATTTTTACATGCTATCATGCATAGAAATCCTTTCCCCTGTCATTTTGAAGCCATTAAACTGCCACTACAGTGATTCAAAGTATTGCTTTAAAATCCCGTTAAAGGATTATGCAAAAGCCTTTTGGCAATGCTACAAGGACAATACATTGGGCTGCGATATGAATGTGCACGTATGTGCAGGGGGAGAGATTTTATGAAATTGCCTGGTGCTAGACATGAAAGAAGAAAAACTGTCAAAGCCTAAGCAAAGAGTCAGCATAAACGAACACACCGAAAAGTGTGTTTGTTTATGGAAGTGGAGGGTCTTCGATAATCTTACAGTGGGTGGTCCCATCAGTTTCAGTGGTTCCTCCCACCCGCAAGCTGCATCACAGAACTGGTAGCCTCGTTTTATCCCAGCACTGCAAGAATTGTTAAAGGGCAAGATGGAAAATGATGATAAAGCTGATGAAAAAAATGTGTAGTCTATTTTCAGCCTAACCACTCCGCAGCTTACACGTGGCCAAGGCATTTGAAGTAAATGACATGAACAAAAGGAGGAAAGAAAAGGCTGTTGAGAAACACTTGCAGTGGGAACAGTTTAAAAAAAATTAAGAATTTACTTCTAACTGCAGATCTCTGAGAAGTATCTCCATAGCTCAAATCTAGCGAGGGAAACTTTGCTTGGCAAGTGAACATTTGTATCACAAACCACCGTAATTGCCTTCCTCATCAGAAATATACTTTTATGTCTAGGTTAGCGGAAGTTGCACTTTTGGGTATGATTTTAAAAATCCACAGCAAGGGTCTACCTCATCACTGAATTCTTCCTCTAATATTTGTAACTGTGAGGAATCAAATTAGAGCAATTCTGAAGAAACATAGTTGTGCATTATACCTCCAAGCCAAGTTTTTTCCCTATACAAGGAAAAACATACTAGCATTTCAGGCACCTTCCTGCCTGTATATAGCTTTATGTAACCTACATATAACATGGGAGATCTTTTCCCTTGCTATAAAAGGTTTATGAGCCAACTACTTCTTTTAGCTAAGTTCCTCTACATAAAGTATTCAAGCTGCTGGTTCATAGGACAATAAATCCATTTTTCAGCACCTATTCCTGAATCTAAAGTGCCAGGACCAGTTAAAGCAAACCAACAAAAAAAATCAGGTTGCTAAGGCCAATCTGATCACAGATTTTTGAATAATTGTGTCTTTGTCCCCCAAAAACCTTTTGCTGTACCCAGTGTTGCCTGATCATTTGTAGCCAGCCTATGGCTGGCATAAGCGTTCCAAGAAATATGGATTCAGTTAACATTCAAGTTACTATAACACCCCTGATCTAGGTGGATACTTCCATACTACGGAGAGAACCCAGATCTGGTATCAATGAACATGTATCCCCTGATAATATTTTTAAGGTAAGTCCAAACCTGTCCTAATTCACAAGGGACACTTTTCCTGAAAGTATTGCTTCTATCTGCAAACATTTATAATAGCGACAATCTCTGACTATATCAGCTATAGTATAAGGTGTTCTCATTGAAGTGAGAAGTGCTGTCACATCATACACATATATATATGCAAGTATCTACTTTAGTTAGTGGTTTACTTTTCTCTCTGTGGATTTAAACTTCAGCTCTGAGCAAGCATGACTATGTTCACAGCTCACCTCTGCAGTATTACCTGGAAGACATCAACTTACCGTGAATAGCAAGGCAGGTGGCAAACTGTGACAGCATATGTCCCCTATTCTTCCTCCCCACACCCCTCTCTAATCCTCAGGGAATCATTTTGTTCCTGCCACTTATCACACTTCCACCTCTCCCAACACAGCAACAAGACCACCGGTCTCATTCCAGCTTCTCTGCTATTACATGCATTTACATGCATAAACTGTTCCTGTATCCTCCAGACTAAACCTCCTTTGTTCTAACGAGAAAAGCCCCACCAAATTTAGCCACTAACTAGCCAGGAGAACAGCTAAACCACAAAGTTTACTCTATCACTCAAAACAAAGCTGGATCTGATTTTCTAAGCAATATTGTCTCATATGGACACAATTTAACTAGGCTTGATAGAGTCAAGAATCCTTAGAGAAAGTTCTATCACATATGCTACACAGGAGTTCAGACTAAAGAAGGGTTCTCCAAGCAATAATCCAGGTAAATTCTTAATATTGCTATCAAAAAGCTAGTTTTGGTCATTTTACTCATATCACATAGCAAAATCTGAGTTTGAACCCTGGGGTTTTTCAGTACAAGGTAGAACAAGACTCAAACACCATTGTTTGCCTTTGTCTTGGTCTAACACAACACAAGACTGTCATTATTCCTGCTTTTTCTTTTAAGCAGCCTATCAACTCTCCAACTGTTGGCACCAACATCTAAAAGGAACTAAGATGCCATCAAGCATCATCTTTAACAAGGTTGAAATAGCTAGTAGAAGGGGACCTGTTGTCAGACTTGTTAAATGTAGCTTATCTTTTAACTACAGCAGGGTTAATTCCTTCTTTACTAGTAACCAAGAATTTTAATACTTTCTGGAAAAATATGCAAACTGCTTTAAATAGTTTTCACTGAGTATACACAGATAAGTTGTATGCTCAATTTTTTTTCCACCTCTGACCACGTAATTAAAGACGGTCAGGAAGAACTAAGAGGGGGTAAATTAATTTTTATGGAGAACACTTGCAGCCAGCCATCTTCTTTTAAAAGTCCTTTTCATGAAAAAGAATAACGAGTTTCAGAATGAAGCACCTTCACAGCTTTTAATAAGGAAAACCTGCTTTTCCTTGAAATGCAGTTGTACATTATTCCTCTCTAGTGGAAAAGTAGAGGAAATCCACTACTTTAAGGATCCCATTTTATTTTGTCTTCCAAGGAATTAACTTCCATTCATGTGCCAAACTGGGTGAACCAGGCAAGAAATCACTTCCCTTCCTACGCAAACCAAGTTTCAAAACCATACTGAGTCTGAATCCCTGTGAAGGGACCATTAAATTCATGCTTCCATATCCAAAGGGTCTAGTTATTTTATATTGACTTTGGAATACCTGTCGAGAATAATGTAGAGCTTTATCTCCCCTAGAAACAAACTGTACAAACTTGCAGGAAATACACCTTAAATCATAGCTGATAATAATGGTCTGATAAAGGCACTGTACTGGACTCAGGTAATCAAGGTTCATTTTCTAACTCTTTACAGGGTCCCAGCTAGACTTCAGGCAAATTGCTTTCTTTTTCACAGTTTTTATAGGAAGGCATTTAAAATCCACCCTTCACCTGCCCTCTTGTCTTGTCCGTGAGAACTTCCAGGACTCTGTTTAAAGTGTTGTGGTTCTATCATAATAAAATCAAATAGAAAAGTGTGGGAAGCCTCGCCTTTCTGGTCTAAAGCAAGAATAGCAACAGGAGATTTACCTTCTGTTCATTTAAAGATGATATTTTCAAGTTTGTTTCCACCAGCAGGGTGGCGGGGTCTATGTGCAGACTTAAGATGAGTACCCTCATTCTCTTGGAAACATTTTGCACCAAGTAGAACCACGCACAAAAAGAAAATTCAGACCAAACCAAACTTTCAAATATAACTTCAGAGTTTTCTTTTACGGTATGCAATAGGAAGGGAAAAAACATCACACGTTTGTCTCCATGCAGTGTCATTTGTGATGCTTCCATTAGAAGTTAGAACTATAACACTGAAAGTCTCCCTTGCTGTATGTAAACAACCAGCATTTCCTCCTAGAGTCACTTTCAAGTTAAATACACTGTCCCAGCTGTCATTTCTAGCTATTTAATCAGAAAGATGTTTCCTAGGAACATAAAGCAGGAGGTGATTAAGTTAAATTAGCGCCTATATTTACAAGCATCCCCTTAACCAAGCAGATTTTTCTGCAGCATATATATATTCCTAAGGGTTGTTCAGTGGTGGTATCTGAATAAACGAGACTGCTAATGGATGAAGTGCACAGTATTAATCCCTCTTCTGCACACCCTGCTCCCTCTTTAGCAGCACAAGTGTTACAGGTTGATCAGCAGTATAACTCAAGTGCCCAGGGGCAGCTGAGCTAGCACTTTCCGTTTTCTTTCCTCTTATCCCTTTCCATCCAACTCCAGCTACAAAACAAACACATTTTTAAACACAGCTTGAGGCATCGGAGGTGACAGCTCCTTCCTGCATCCCTCAGGCTCGTAGTTAGGACACTCGCTCCAGACAACCTCACTGCCTTCTCAGGAAAACAAAGGGAACTCAAAGCCTGTTGCCTCTGGAAAAAAAGAGGGAAGGGTTTCTCTTTTCCCAGTAAGACAGTTCCAGCACAGAAACTGCAGGAGGATTAACAGGAGCAGGTCCCAGGACATGCAGGTCTAAGTACTGAGCCCTATCGTTGTTCATTTGCCACCTCTCAACAAATCTGATTTAAAAACGCACTTGCTTTCCACATTGAACTAATTCACAGCATTGAGACGACTTAAAGACAATCCAAAGACTCCAGAGCAATTGGCTGCAGCAAAGGAAACTTTTAGAGACAAGTCAGATATTGAAATTATACTCCCATTTTTTCATAAAAGTCTTGCCAAAAAAAAAAAAAAGAACAAAACACCATGTTATCTTATTTTCAGTTCTGCTCTTTCCCACCAAAACTATCCTCCACTTCATGAATCACCCTCATGGTATTCTGTTTATACTTGATAGAACAATAGTGGAAGATGTTTTGTTTAAAACCAGATACTTGCAGTAGAGGGTTTTTTTTCACATTCTAATATATTGTATGTACATTACTGAATATACAAGTAGAAATTGCAAACAAAAATATCTGTTTTAAGACAAACATCTAGCATATTAAAATTCTCCTAAATAAATATGAACCTTTCATCAAACTGCAGAGAGGTAACATACTACACTGGATGGTATGAAGGCCTTAACTCCCAGGAGCAGATGAGAAAATAACGCCATTTGGGATCTGCAGGCCAAGGCAGTACGCTCGCATTACATCATCTGGATAGCTCAAGATGTAGAAGGAAGTAGTAAAGTAGGAAGAGTCTACACATAGAATTAGTTCCCATGTTAATGGCGAAGCAGTGAAGGCAACCCTACCTTCTGAGGGGGAGGCAGACATCACATGCCTACTGCTAGGGAGCTGAGGGAAAGGAGGGTGCACTAAGATGCCTTTCCTCTTCCTCCCAAACTGCCAGTTGATTGCATGCCAGACATTGTGCTTCCAGAATTCTCACAGGTTTCTCTTGCTTTAGGGTTGCTTTAGGGTTTTACATAAATCAAGCGTTCAAAACATTCATTTTCATGACATTAAACGGCATATGGTATCGGGTCACTTGAGCACACTGTTAGGAGAGAAACTGTTTTCAGAGGAAAGGCTCTGTTTTCAAATTGGCAGGGAGATATTTAATTCCCAAAGTCCAGGGACAGCTACTCAGTATTTATGATCATTTTCATAATACACAGCCCAGGAATGATTTTACAGAGCCTGAATCCCCAGGTTGCCTGTTGCATCTGATAGCTGGAGGACAGATGCAAGAGAAGATGTCTAATTAGCAGCCTGGTCTGATACCCCCAAGATTCCCCACTCATGCGGGACTGCACGTCGCTGCGGGTAAGACCTGTGCTGGCAGCACAGTGGCATGAAGGTGTCAGCCCTGCTGAGAAGGAGCTAGCCTGCTGTTAGGAGGTGAGAAACATGCCACTTTTGACTGAACCGAAAGTCAATCTTTGTAGCAAACATGGAAATTAAGAGCTCAGTGGTTTCTTTGTTCCCATAACGTAAAACCTTTAGTATTATCTTTGCTTACATTCACCAGCTGCTCAGGTAATACACCTGTGAAGCTACACACCCAAAGTACAGCCCTGGAACCCTTACTTTCTGAGTTACAGTGCCCCAAGCTTCTCACAAGCTCCTATATTGTATCAATTAAATGTTCAGAATTCCATGGTGCCTGATGGGATTCATCCCAAAGTACTGCGAGAGCTAACAACTATCTTGACAGGACCCCTCTCAATCATCTACCGAAGGTCTTGGGAGTCTGCAGCAGTCCCTGCTGACTGGAAGCTCACCAACATTATTCCAACGTACAAGAAGGGTGTGAGGGGAGACCCAGGAAAATACAGGCCTGTTAATCTAACAGTACCTGGAAAAGTTATGGATAAAATCATACTGGGTGCTACTGAAAGGCATTTAAAGGACAATGACACCATCAGGCACAGCCAACAGGGGCTCATGAAGGGCAAGTCTAGCTGATTTCATATGCTTCTACAATAAGGTCTCCCACCTAGCGGATGGAGAGAAGGCAGTTCTCTGGATTTTAGTTTTACGGAATTTAGTAAGGCTTTTGATGACTGTCCCTCAGTATTCTTCTGGACAAGTTGCGAGACAAGCAGGTACATCGTGTGCTGAGTGAAGAACTGTCTGAACAGTAGGGCTTAAAGGGTGATAGTGAAGGGTGCTAGATCTCTCTGGCAACCAGTCAGTAGCAGTGTTCCTACAGGGTCAATTCTAGAGACAATTCTGTTCAGTACAGGGATGGGACAGAAGCCCTTACAGATAATCCCACAGGCCAGGAACCAACACTAAATACATTCAACCCACTGCTCCCAGTCAGACAGAGACTAGAGATAACTTAAGCCTCCCACAATGTGGAACACCCTCCTGACTATCTGGGCACTGTTTTACTTCCTTTTGTTAAGGACACTTAAGTGTGAAACAAAACACCTCCTTTATGCCCAAGCACCAAAGGTTGAACATTAGGTTCAACCCAAGAGGCATTTTTCAGCTTTTCACTTCCATAAGAAAACAGTATATTTGCAAACAAGCTCAAAGAAATCAGTTTGATCTAAGGTATTATTTCTCCAGGTATTTTGAGACGGAATCTCACAGAGGTTGGAAGGGACTTCTGGAGATCATCTGGTCCAACCCCCCTACTAAAGCAGGTTCACTCAGAGCAGGCTCAACAGAAATGCATCCAGGTGGGTTTTGAGTATCTCCAGAGCAGAAGACTCTACAACCTCTGGGCAGCCTGTTCCAGTGCTCTGTCACCCTCAAAATAAATAAGTTTTTCCTCATGTTCATACATCCTGATTTACACATTAGGACAAGGTGTTCCTATGACAGACAGAAGCAGAAGCAAACACTTAAGTTTTCTTGAATCGACTACCTCCAAGTGTTCCATATTCACTATCTCTTTGATTGGCATTTGTACAAGTTTCAGGCAGAAGTGTGGAGAAACAAAATTAACCACAGAATGGCAGAAGCATATGTAAAACTTGTTCTTGATTACTATTCTTAATACGTTCCTAAGAAGTTCTTAGTACGTACAGTGTACTTCTCCCATGCATGTATTATCTGTATTGCTAACGCTTATACATAAGCAGTGAAAACCTAATATAATTTCTCTTACTGGATTACGTTCTACATTTCTATCCACCAGACGAGAGCCTTACTTGCCTATATGCTGGTTTTAGTTTTTGACCAGCATCAATCCATTCATGGCTGTATCCTCACAGTAGTCTTGCCTGAATCAAGAATGACAGCAGCTTCAATAACCAGGCCTAAAGTAAGGTACAAATTCATTCAAGAATTTTAATAAATCCAGAAATTTTGCAAGTGGTATATGCTACAATTCCCACTAGCTCCTGAAAATGCTCAGGACTGATGAAGACGTTACTTCTATTCCAGTGACCACAAGACAGCATGCCACTTACTGTATTCCTACTAGTGGTATCTATCCACCGAAAATATACTGGTTTAATTATAAAGGTTGCTTCACGAGTTGGTAGCAAGGATAAGATACGTTTAACTGGTCAGCATACACTATCTGTTAAGACAGATTGAAAAAGGTTTTACTATGCCTCCTGTAGGGCTGTGCCTGTACTTTCTGGTTTATGGAGGGAGTTAAAGAGGTTAAGCAACAAAATGTGGCAACATTGCTAGTATTTAGAGGTGATGGCAGGCTTTAGGGACTAACCAATTGAAGTTAATATTCGGTCTGTGCTTTAAGATAACTCATGGGACAGCTGAAACTTACTGTTGGGCTTTTTGATACTTTAAATAGCAAGAAGATACTGATGATGCCTTCTCCAAGAGCTCGGGACGTAACACACTAGCCCTCAAACAAGTTTCCTGAACAGCAGAGCTGGAAAAGGTCTTATGAAACATTTTTCCCCAAAAGAACGTATATATTGCTGTCCAAGTGTAGTTCAAAAATCAAAACTGACAAGGAAGGGAAGAAACATGACGTAGCCAGCTCTGCTGAGCAGTGAGCAGCTGTTCCCTAAATACAGGGTTATGCCTACTCTAGAAGTGGAGAACTGTATCAAATGGGAAGGTTTACTGTGCTCACTCTCATCCATTATTTGCCTTGCCTCTGTACAACATTCCTTTTTTAGCACGTATCTGATCTTGGAATAAACATTCAGCAAATATGTAATTCTTTTTTCTTCACTGACTTTTCTCCTTTCTAGCTATTCTTTCAAAAATTGATTTTCATGTTGATTTTCAAAATTGCAAATGCAATTCTTACACATTCTCATATAATTTCCACAAAATCACTGGAATATCCACATCATGCTCTTCCCCTTACATCACTGAACTCATTATTTCTCCTGACTTGAACAGAGCCGAGACCCTACCATTGCTACTTGCCAAGTCCATCGACTATCCTGGTCTAAAAGGCTGTGAATCATTCTAGATAATTTAAGTCCTATAACTTCCTTCATGAAGGAAATTCTTCAGGCTTATGAACGTCCATGGGCTTCACTTGCTGTACAGTAGATGCCAAAGATATCTTAGAACACCATACAATCACCATAAAGATAACTTCTCACAAATGAAAAGATTTAGGTTTGCAATTTAACTTTTATCTCTCCAGATCAAGGGACATTAAGGTTGCAGAATAATAAAACACCAAAGCTACAATTATATATCCAGCCACAGCTCTGGTCATGACCAAGTATTTTTTCATATGATCTCTTGGAAAAAAACCACACCATTCTCCACTTAAGAGTGCTTTATCTACTCTTCAGCTAAAGATCTATCAGGACAGCAGCATCCATGACATATTACTCACCTAGCAGGCTTCAAGGCTCATGGGACAAAATTTCTTAATCCAGAGGTACACAAGTTATTCTTCTCTTGATGTGTCAAGAGAAGAACGTGTTCAATCTCTGAAGTAGCTGAAATCTCTCCAAACCAGAGTTTTGCAGCAAAGTAGGCTATTAGCTTCAGCCAGTCTTGCCTTATCCTATATATATAAAAAAAAAAGGCAATGTGAAATCTCCACCTGGCTTTCAGCAGGGCATCAATGCCAAAAGCTAAACCCTACATTCAATTTGCACTTCTGCTGCAGCATGTCCAAGTTTCTGGCCTGAAGACACCTTGATATGGGAAGCTATTTTTTACTCAGAGACTCAAACTCACATAACAAATCAAAGACCAAACTTCCAAATAGAAGTTCCTCACCACTGATCTGTAAAAGTATAAAAGCTGTACGAACAGCTACAATCTCTCCAGTCCCCCCACCTTTCTACTTCAGATAGAATTTTCTCTTTGTCTGTTATACGTATCGTATTTCACAAATATTTCCTTTCTGTCAGACCCCTGTGGCAATGGATCTTCTGCACTTACTATCAAGCCAACTATAAAATATTAATATCTTATTAAAGATTTAGTTGAGTCAGACATGTTTTCTGCTTCCTTTCATTTAAGGGATTGGTGGGAAAGGGTGTTGTTTTGTCATGTTTTTTTTCAATACCAATATCCACAGGGTATAAAGCAGTACAGACATCCTCTGCTTCCCGCTGCTGACAATAATTACAGTTAGTGAATCTTACTTTCACTTATTGTTCAGAGATGGAGTACTTGTCTGGGAAGGGCCTTGAATCGTAAAGATTCAAAGGATTCTTTTTCCCTGCAGATCAGTGAAGTAATGGGGTCTTCCCAACTTTCAAGCTTCTTTACTAGCTCAGGGAACCAATTGGTAAAATAAGCATAAAGCAGAGCTTGGACTCACCATTTAGTCCTGCGGTAGGAGCGGCATTCTTCGTTCTCACAGGTTTTCTTGTGGGGACAAGGGTGGCAATCAAGAGCTAATTGCAGTATGATGGTACAGTATTCATACACAGCAGGGACGCTTTGGACCAGGGCTGCCAAAACCAGAAAGGCAAGAGGCTTTTAGCTTTCCCTCCCTTGCAAGCCCCTTTGTTAATCGTGCCGTTCTTAGAGCTTTTCCTTGGAGCACGGGGAGGGGAAGGCAAGTGGGTGAGTACAACGCAAGCCAAAAGAAATTACTCCTTCTCCTAGTGCTGCTGAGCACTGAGGCTTTTAGCTGCTGCGTCAGAGACAAACACATATCCATCCTCTTTCCCATTTTTATCCTGTTAGGCACCTTCAGAGGGAAAAAAAAATACCTGATTTTCCAGGTTTCTCTTTTGTCTGAGGTAGGAGTAGGAACTGCATTCCTTTCAGGGTAATTCAGAGCCTGCAACGCCAAAGAAAGCAGCCGCTCAGTAAGAGCAGAAGTAAAACCAAATGCAGGATGATGAAAAGAATACAGATAGACAATCACTAGTTACCAGAAAGGTTGTGCCACAAGATCTGTTTACTTAAAACCTTAATATTGCAATATCTGCCTACAAATCCTCCTTCTGTAACCCTAGAGAAGGAAATTAAATAGTCTGGCCTGAAGCATAGCATGGATAGGAAGCATAATGCAAATATCTCCAGTTGCATTTGTACCTGGGACCTAGTTAAGAGTGCAAGGTGCTTCTTTTGTTTTTTAGTAAAAAAAGGCCATATGCGCAGGGGAATTGCTTATAGCCAATTTATTTGAGTCAGTGAGCTGCTAGACGCAGTTTTTCTGTAGAAGGGGAAAGGGCAACTATTTGAAGTAAAGCCTTAGGGGTTCCTGTGTTTGTGTTTTACTTCTGACCCAAAGGGCAGTCACTTCTCAATAAGCCTCTAGCATGATATAACAAGGTAACAAGTGTTAAGATGCTATGTAGTTTGTGTTGATGCATGCGAGACACTAAAACAACCCGTGTTTGGCGAATAGCTTCTGTAAGATGAATTCCGATACCAGAAGCCAGTAGTGTATGTAAGTGATGTCTATCCCTTGTGATCTTACCATAGCATATATATACACGTACATGCAAAGCTGAAAAAGAAGTCTCTGCCTATGACAATTCAGGCCTACATGAGTCTCCAGAAAACCCTCATGCTGAACAAAAACCTTCACGCATGGAAATACACAACTCAATCGGATGGATCTCTTGCCTATAGCTGCAGTTTTGCAAATACATCTGCGAGGAAGTAACCATATTTATTTCAAGGGTACTTCTGAAGGCAGGACAGATACATACCCAAAGTGGTCCAGGACACGTGCACAGGTGTGTGCACACTGTCTGTATTTATTTCTCTATCTTAACACAGCTGAGAACACTATTCCTTCTCAATAGGCTGTTTCCATTTTTGCCTTAGAGGATTCCCAGGAAGTACATGAAAACTGAGCACAATATTCAGGCATCGTAGCAAAGAGACATATGGAGAGAGGGAGTGTTACTTTTGAAGCTGCTTTTTTTAACCAGACAAATATGGCAGCTGCTTTAAAAGAGTTCACAGGTTTGAAGGGCTGCAAATAGTCTTGAGATGCAACTCTTAAAAGGGAGTGTGAGCAGGTGGTCAAGCTTCAGGAAAAACTGCAGTTGATCCTTCATCATGTATCACCTGCTTATTTCCATGGATTTGAATACTAAAACATGTGCAGCATTACGAATAATTGACAATGCAGCCCATTTATGGTTTTTCTGTATCTGGAGTCAGAGGTCCCAGGATTCAGTTTGAATTAATTGAAAAAAAATTAATCCTTTATACAATTTATGAGGCCACCGACATGTAGACAGATTTTAGAAACAGAAGAGAGTTCCACAGAAAGAAAAAAATCTCTACATGACAGATGGCAGCCATTATCACCTAATGTGCTTCTGCAAAGCACTTTGCTGAGCACGATACAGGGATATAAATAAAATGGGCACTAAGTGTAAGTAAATACCAAACCTGCTAGTACAGACAAATTAAGGCCATAGACACTACTTTTGGCCACAAAATGCCCAGGGGTTTAGTAACAGAAGATAGATGCAGTTTTTACATGTACTAGTGAGTGGGGATGAAAGCTCCGTGTTATTGCAGTAAACAGAGACACTCGTTTGTTGTACGCTGCTGTACAAAACACCCAAACATCAGAAGTGGCAGGAATCTAAACAGTTTAGCAGGACTCACAAGATAAGAGCAGAAGC
>JAOXNO010000001.1:81669710-81686804 GCA_028565335.1 Limnodromus scolopaceus | reverse complement strand
AGTGCTGGGAGGTATGGTTTAGTGATGATGCTCCTTGTTTGTTGTGTGGGTGTCTATTTTTGTCAGTTAGGTTGACGATTGGACAAGATGATCTTTAAGGTCCCTTCCAACCTAGAAGATTCTGTGATTCTGTGATTCAGCGAAGAGCTTTTAAACAGGGCACAGGGCAGAGATACAGCACTGCGACTGACAGGCAGGGGCTGGCCGTGCAGTTGGGAATCATAACCGGTGCCAATTCCCAACAGAAAGACTTACGCGCTTCATTTTCTTACACTCATAGAAGTTGAACGGTTTATTGTGTCAAAGTCCTGCGGTGGTACTCACAACATCAATTCCGTCGCAACTTCTTCTCACAGAGGGCTGCTTTTTCTCGAGCTTGCGTATTCTTGCGAAATGTTGCCGACGCCAATAAATGACAGGTTGCCGTAAGTAGATGCAACTGCTCTTGTGGGGGCCTCCTGCAAGTACACTGATGAATACTGAATTTCACACCTCTGACATGACTAATCCTTGGTAGTGCTTTAAAATGCCTGACACGTATTTGGAGAAGAGGCACTCGTAGACAATTAACTTAAGCTGTGCAGTATTTGCAGATAACCCGACTACTTTCAAAGGTTCCAGATTAAGGTTGAGTATTGAAAGCAGGGACAGGTGGTACTTGCAGTAGTTCATTCTGCTGGCAACTGATTTTTCTAGTAGCTTTGTATCCCAATGTCGGCATTCAAGGACAAACAAATATACCAAGGTAATACACTTAAAGACAAGATGACACTTGAATATGTGTGTGTACTTCATAGGTATATCCACAGTTGTAAAGCTTGATTTTTCTCAGGTCCTCTCTCGGCAGCAGTCTAAGCATCTGTTTTAGAGGAATACATGCTTTGCCTTTACTTTAGTGCTATGTTTCGTACCAGATTCAGCTAACACTTTAGCAAAATGAGGTCGTATCATAGGAGAATTACCAGAGCTTATTCTCTTCTAGCATCAGTGCATACAGTAGCTTACACCAGCGAAAAACTGTTCACGTCAGGAGACTTAATCCTTGTATGCCCCTCTGCAAACAAAACAAACAGCAAGTTCCCTATGTAGGAGTAGGAAGCTAGAATTCCAGTCGCTTCCTAATGTGGGAGGCAGCTTAACCAGAGGGATAGTTTTTGCAGTGTGAAGTTCTTAGGCTGTGAGAACAAACTCTGTAGTTTGAGTTACCCTAAAGTAATACTAATTTGCATTTAAAAACCAGCCCCACTGGGAATATAAGAAGTGTGTTTAAACCCTACCTGTCCAGTCCTACTCTGAACATTCTGATTCATCCTTTAAAAATCATGATGGAGATGACGGAAAAAATGAGGTGCACAAGAGGAGAAAAAATTAAAAATAAAGCAATAAATTAATAAAAATAAGAAGCTAAAAGCATACATAGAGAGCATATACATATAGTGTCAGTCTGAAGAACAGCCAGGGATAATAGGAATAAGAGATTCTCGGTAGCTGAGGACACAGGCATGAAGCAATAACAAAATACTTATTTTTAGTCACGTCTGCTAGTTGCTTATGTAAGTGATCTTGTGACAAACAAGAAAGGCACTTTGAAGTAGAATTCCACATAAAAGAGATTGTAAAGATTAGCAGAATAATGGCATACCTAGTTATTGTTCCTCTTTTTGTCTTTGCTAATTGGTGTACCGTACAGGGCTGAAGGTAATTTGGGTTACAGTAGTCTTAGCATTGGTCTAATAGCATTAGTTTTTTAAAGTTTTTATAACTCTGTGGGGGAAAATAAAAATTCTGCAAGACCTGTGTGTCTTGCTTTCTCTAATTTTGGAAAAAAGTGCAAAAACAATAGTGAAACGAGGGGGCACCTGGGACCAAGATTCAAGACAGTCAGGATAATAGAGCATCCCAGAACTGGGGCTAATGGGGCATTCCCTAAGACAGCTGATAATGGGGTGTGATAGTTTTGAAATTAATTTATCCCTGATTTGTGACAATATAGTCAAGCTTTTTCTTGCACTATAAGACTGAAAATCTGCAGTCAAAACATGTGAATGTCATGAAAATAGAGAGTGTTTTCTTTCTTGACTGGCGCTTATCCATGCTTTTTTCAGTTGTAATTGGGTAAAATAACCTCAGTTTTCTATGTTGATACTTAATCACCTGTTAATTTCAATAGGTAACTGGAGATCTAAATGGGACAAAAATGCCTGGACATTATTTTGGACTTTTTCACGAGGAGACTGTCTACTTGTGAATGTGTTGAACATTTTGCAATTGAGATATCATGGTATGAGAGTGTCCCATAAACACAGGTGTTTCATTGGGAAAATCACTAGGAGCAGTTGAGAGCATTAGACATTGAAGAAGCCAGAGGAAAAGTGTGACCTGGCAATCTAGAAAATTATCTTTAACATGGTACATGAGCATATATTTTCACTATATTCTTTTAAAACAGACATACATGCGCATGCACACACACACTTCCCACCTAAATGAAGCCTTCACAGAAGTCTTTTTGAGTAATTATGTCTGAACATGTTTTTCTTAACATGTATTCGATGATGTTTAATGCCTTATGCAATACACTAGAGAAATATTATACAATAAAGTGACTCAGGTAGATCCAGTGGCAGCCATTAAACACAGTCATTCAACTCAGACTGTCCTTCAACTGGAAACACATACAAGGGGAAGGATCCCTTTGTACATATTAATAATTATTTTTTTTTAAATCTTGGGGTGGGGGGAAAGGAGGGCGCGGATGGTCAAAACTCTGCAACACCTGTGTGTCTCGCTTTCCCTAATTTTGGAAATCACTGCAAAAACAACATTGAAAGCTGGGGACACCTGGGACCAAGCTGAAGACTCAAGACATCCAGAATAATAGAGCATCCCAGAAATGGGGGACAACGGGGCAGTTCTAAATCCTTTGCCCATATTGAGTTCAACTGCTGGCAAAGATGCCCCAATGACTGACCACAGAAAGCAGCACTGCTGGTCGTGGGCATAGCTTTGACTCCGTCTGTTCCCTCTGACTTTGAGAAAATTGCTTCTCTGGACCACAGTTCTCCTATCTTTAAACAAGAGTTAAAACTCTTCTTTAAAGGAAGTTCTGAGGATTAGTTAAAGTTTGCAGAACACTTTGAAGACAAGCTTCTGTATGAAATGGTAGGGATTATTTTAAAAGCCTTCGGTCTGGGAGTTAATCATATGGCCTGGTTGATTTAACAACATATATAATGGGATAGCAGGAATTGTTTTTAATATCTTCCTGTCTCAAGAGTTAGAGACATTCCACCAAGTTTCTTAGTCTGCTTTTGTAATGCTAATCTCCCTAAGCAGCAATGTTTTCTAACAGTAGACAACCTAGAATAAAATACAGAGGCAAATTCAAACACCATCAGGGAAGAAAGTGGTGGTGGGGGGAGACTGCTAAAGCAGTCTATATGGAGATAATACAATAATGTACTTTAGATTTTCTTGCTTTTTATGGATCTCTCCGGGTAAGGAAGCAGCCTCATATTTTTTCAGAGATAAGATTTTCCTGATTATTAAGTCTCTTACCTTGCTCATATGGCTCTTTTCTCCTTCAAGGTAGAATCATTATTATTGTTCGTTAAGTACTAACAATATACTTGGCATCAGATGAGACATGCTGTCCTATGCAGCTAGGAATTTGAATAGGTAGACTACATAAATCATGTACAAACTGCAATGAAATACCTGCCCTGGAGGATTCCAGAATAAAGAAGTAAAGTGACCTTAGCCAGAATCAACACCAGAATTAAATTTACAGCACTGCAAGCACTGTGTGTCAAAAAGTATTTAAAATACTACCTTTTTTTTTTTTTCCCCTTGAAACCAGTAACCCTGAGTTAAAGATTAAAACTGGAGATTCAAGCATTTTTAAAGAAATATAGTACTTGATACCAGCTAGACTCCTGCATAATTCATAATCACTGATTTTCACAAAATGACTCTCGCATCAAGCTTACAACTTCTGCGTGAAGCTCTAGTCTGTCATTACAATTTAGGAACAGAGAAAGGAACGCAGACAAAAGAGGCAAAAAAAAAGCATCTGAGTCAGAGATAATGCCTCTGTGCTATCCCAGCAGAGCAGTTTGTTTAGTAAATAAGCATAGAGGTACGAGAAGAAATATCTCCAGCAGAACATACATAATGCTTTCCCGTGAGCAGAGTTTGCAGCACAGGAAGGTTCCTCCCCTGCAGGTATTGCTCAAGAAATGTGAGGGGTTTTGTGCAGGAGCTGCGGCGTACCAGCGAAAGAGAAGCATCGCACAACCCACGCACGCGCAGGAGAGGAGAGAAGGAAAAAATCCCCAAAACATCTTACAAAGATTTCCTTTGAAACCAGACCTCGCTCGAACCGAAAACAACCGATCTAAATTCAGAAATAAAGCTGTCAGGCTTTTTTGGACTAACTGGTGAACAGAAGCAGACTTCTAGCCACAAGTGGACATATGCACCTGCTCACACTCTGAGGTAAGAGCTCTTGTTGGTGGCACCTCACCTGCACATCGTGTGCAACTGCGGGGTATTTGATCATTACATTTCCTTCTTACAAAATAGTCTTGCCCGGAGGTCTGGGAGTTTCCACCTCTGTGCTTGGCCTTTTCTTTCCTCCGCCTTTGCCTTCTGTAAACCTCTCCGTTAGGTCCTCATAGTTTTCATTTCATCTTGAACGTGGTTGGTAGGCTTCATGGAATGTACCACGTCTTATCACATGTCCTATCTCAAAGCAAGCACATTCATTTTGAATTAGGCACTATTTAAATAAAAACCACCCCAGCAGCTTCGCTCCAAAGTAATCAGAAGAAGGAAAACCAGCTGACAAAATGGAAACCGCAGTATGTTCCCTGAAAGGAGTAGATGGGGAACAGATGTCGTTGCTGAAAGTGAGAGGTTAACCTGACACAAATAACGAAAGGACAGCGGCAGGGAGTCCAATCAAGGCTGAATCAATGCTCTGATCTTGCACAGCCTGACAAATCTTTCTTGCTATTTATGGCTTCATTCCTCCTCCGCTTTCTGGGATCGCAGGTGGCATTTATGGGATAAATTGTCAGGATTTTTTTTTTTTTTCCCTTTTTGCCACTGTCCATCTCGGGAGTCCTGTCGGAGATTGCCACTGAATCAGAAAATGGAGCTCGTCAGCTGGGATTTGAACATCGTGTCAACAACTGCACAACTCAAGTTCTGCACTGCCTTTAACACGTATGCTCCCTGTTAGCTCCTATGAAGGGCAAAAGATGTTTATACCCTTTTTATAGAAAAACACTGGTATCGTCCGGAAACTTTATTCTTGCTACGTAATAAATCACCTCCTTGTGCCATAAGACCAATGCTGTGATTTCGCTACAATGTAAAAATAAGAAAACTAAACACAAGCAAAGCTTTTTTCTGTGTGTAGATAAGTACTTTGGCTGTAAAATCGGTTTTGCTGTAATACAGTATTCACAACAGAATCCAAATAGAGCTAAAAAAATAATTTAATGAGATCATCTAGTTCATCTCTCCGCTAATGGGAGATCACACATGGCCTTGTCTGACACTATAAATCAGAAAAGCAAAGCACAAAAGACAAATTTCACCCAGAGCTTTTGGCATAAATGAACTTTTTTGCCATATCAGGCCAGAGAACAAACTGTTTCCTCGATCCTGTTTGGAGACACTGGATTCAAAGCACTTTTTTCTGCTCTTCCTAGAAGGCATCTGCATATTGTTTCCCAGTTCAGCCTCACTGACCCACAGGGAAAACTGCTGTGACCTCATTCATGGTTTCAAACCCTGCCAACGCTTTTCCCGAACACAAAGACACAGTCTCTGCACAGACTTTTCAGGAAGGAGTATGCATAGAGGGGTCTCACCGCATCATCTCCTGCCAGAAAAATATCTTTACGGCGGGAGAAACCTATAACGAATCACTAACAACTCAACATTTTCCCCAAAATGTGTCTGCGTCCTTAGCAGAAATACACCTGACGAAAGGTAAGCGCCTCTTCATGCTTCAGTCAGCAGCATTGAGCAGCAAAAGGTAAAAACCGTAACGCAACACGTTGAACGTGTTTGCAGGTGGCAAAATAGGTTCGCTGTCAGTTCTGTGTCGCGGCTCCGTCCACCATCGAGGACCACAGGCCTTCAAAGATCTGTGGGAGCCTGAAAGAGACAGATAAAGTGAGTATGCGTGTGTGCGTTCACATGGGTGGGGGATAGAGGGCCGGGGAGAGCACTCAGACATCTCCAGCAGAGTCTGAATTTGGTGCCCAGGATCTGAATAAGGCTCACACTACATGGATATCACCATAGCTTTTATGCTTGCAACTGCTCAGAACAAAAAGCATTTTCTAATTCCTCTTATCGACTGCTGAACTACAGCATCCTCCAAAAGCACATACCCTCCCCCCCTTCGTTTTGTTTGTCTAAAAATACAACCATGATCATCTGGGATGTAGCTGCAAAGCATAAATTAATGTATTTCCATAGCATCAAAGAGCAAGACACACACAACAGAAGGATGAACTGTGTGTACTAGTTAGAGACAGCTGCTGCTCCAGCCTGTTCCGATGGCTGGGTTGGCACAAGCATCAGCAACGACTGTGGACTTGTCTGTAAGGGGTGTTTTTTACCAGGTGAAGGATGCAGAGCCTAAAAGGCGGGTCAGTCCAACACAGAAAATAAAAGCAAACTTCTTCTGAGAGCCAGAAGTCAAAGAAAGAACCTTTGGGCTCTCTTCCTATAAGAAATGCAACTTGCCTGCAGTATCGCTCTGCACAACGGTGCAATCATATTGTCCACTGTGGATGTTCTTACAGGTTCAGTATAGACTTTCTGTATCAATAACATGTTATTTCTCAATGCTTTCTTCCCCTCACGCTTAGGTAGTGTGAATAGGAGTACAAGGCTGCCACATTCTGAAGGCCAAGGCTTTTCAGATAGCTCCTTCATCTCTAAAATATTGACATTTTTGATCATCATTTCCTCCGTTCACCAAACTTATTGTCAGTGAACCCCATATCATCACTTCCATAGTTTCTTTCCACTTTACTCATGCCATCTCCCTTACTGAGCCCTGCCTCCAATGCAACAGATGTTCTCCAATATTTGAAACGGGTATTTCTGCATAGCCCACAAATACTGACCCATTTCAGCAAAATACTCCTTCCTTTTCCCCATCAGGAGTCTCTGAATAAACCCTAGCTAGTGGGTCTCCCTGTGTGCATATTTCAGTTGCAAAATCCTTTTTCTATAGAACTGCAAGCATGTAAGAACAGATCTCATGGAGTATGTCTCCTCAGGTATATAGATCCCTGTGGTTTTTCTCTTTTTCCCAGATTTCTTTTGAAGTAACCTCCCATTAAATACCTTTGTTCTACTGTTCTCAGGAATTCCCCATCCATTTACTCTCTGATTCTCCTTATGCTAGACTGCTTTTTTCTGGAGGAAACCTAAAAGCCTTGGAAAGAAGCTTGTTTAATACCATTTTTACCCCTTCTACAAGTCTTTATTTAAAAACAAGCCCAACCCAAATTTGACTGAGAGAAAAACCAAAGCAACATCTTCAAACTCCTCTGATTTTAATGATCAAACTAAGTGTGGGATGCTGCTGGAGTGTGGAAAAAAAGAAAGATCTAATTGCAGTACGGCGTGAGACAGGTCAAAAGGCAAATCGGAGGAAATTGAGGGAAAGAAATGACAGAACCAAAGAAAATAAAAATGAATGGGTTTGGCTGAAAGGGAAGTGGGGATGGATGGAAAGCTAAGATGACTGGTATAGTATCAGGAAGAAAACCTCAAAGTTCAGAGACACGTTTAAACATTTTTTGGCTTGCTGAAACCTAAACATCCAAACCCACTGAGATAAGTATTCTAATAGAAGACATATTCCCTGTGTAATTGCAAGTGACACGTGGACAAAACGTGACTTTCAAAGTAATAGCTCTTGTAAACCATTTAATCTTTGCTTTATTAAAGGCAAAAAGGGGAAAAAGTAAAATGCCTGTCAGGGAAGGAGCACTGTTGTAGATGGCATTTAAACATCATGAGCCTCATGGATGAGTAATGCGTATATTCAAGAGCTGCCGCTGAATACAGTACAAAGGCTATTTCACACTTCCGTGACCTTTTTGCTGAGGGAGCTGCTATTTTACTTCTCAATAATGAGATTTCTTTAGTGCTCAGAAATTCAGATTGAATTGGGAAAGCCACAGGAGCCCTGATGCAAGGTGTTTTTACTAAAAGAATTATCCTTGCATTTTGTAAGTGAAAGATCAATATTAAATTAGCTTTTGCATTGAAAGAATGGTGCTGTTGCTTTGCAGCAGGCTATCACTTCATGTCACACAAATCAATACGTTACCATCAAGAAAGCCCCTGATAGCTATAAAAGCTGCTTGAAAAAAAGATTCCCAAATGATCCTCGGTTGTTTTATCTTCCCAGTGAGTAAGTGAAAGAAATGTACTTTGTCCAAGAAATAAACTACAGTCAGATGGGAACATTGACTTCATTTCTGGCTCTGCAACTTCAGCCTAAACACAAACCAACAAAACCACCTGGAAGTATGAAATGATGTCGGTGGATCCTACTGAGCATGTGCTGACATCAGAAAATGCCAGCAGATACCTTCTGGTACCTTTGTTGCCAACTTCAATAGGAATGGTCTCTTCTCCACTTGGGTTTGAAGCACACAGGCAAAGTTACACGCAGAAATGTGTTTTGTGTCTGCACATGCATTATCTTTTTTTCCTCATACCTCTGTTGTACGCTGGACTCAAAGCCAAGCTGTAATAAATGTATTAGTGAAATAGCACATATTACTGCATGATTTTGAGGTCATTTGATGTAAGGAATTTACATTTAACTTACCACGTTTCCCATCTGTTGAAAAGGAATTACGCTTTCTTAATTCCTGTAGGTTTTCTTAAGATTTAGTTCTGGAGGGATTGGGAAGTACTCAGGTATTCTTAGGAGAAGACCCATGTAAATTCCAAAGCAGGCTGCATTTGACACATTTCTGATTTTTGCTATTCAGAAAAAGCATGTTTGTTCTGCCCATTTCCCTGAAAAATTTACTACTTAAACATACTTTTAAGCAAGAATTTATTGAAAACTACCTTCTATGAGTTTGTTCGATCAGCTTCGGGAATTGATGGGGGTGCCACTGTCCTCGGTGCCACTTGTCCCTCTTTGTTCACCTCTCAGCATGCACTTGTGGGGATGAGAATATCTCCAAAGCATGGAGAAGCTGGGCAGCACAGCAGTGGCACCAGCAGAAGCAAGGAACAGGCAGCAATGCCAACCTGCCATCTCCATTTCACAAGACAATATTCTAACAGCACAAGTTTTGAATAAGGGAGCCTGTGTCCACCCAAACCGCACTGGAAACATGTTCAGAACAAGGTGCAAAGCCAATTGCCAGAGAAGCCCCAGGGGATAACATCCCCTTTACACACCGTTACATCAGTGATGCAGTCAGCCAGGTCATAGGTGGTCACCACTAAAATGTTTGCTAATGCATTTTGATTTAAATCTCCATTAGACTCTCCTGAATATTTTATGAAGGGACCTGAAAAGTTTTAATTAGATCTCAAAAGCAACATTCACTTTCTGATTCTCTCTCTAATAGCTGCTGTTACAGTGGACTCCTGAAACATGGCTGAATATAAGCCAGCAGTGTGCCCAGGTGGCCAAGAAGGGCAAGAGCATCCTGGCTTGTCTTAGAAATAGTGTGGCCAGTGGGACTAGGGAAGTGATTGTCTCCCTGCACTCAGCACTGGTGAGGCCACACATCAAATACTATGTTCAGTTTTGGGCCCCTCACTACAAGAAAGGTATTGAGCACATTAAGAGAATGGCAACAAAGCTGGTGATGGGTCTAGAGAACAAGTCTTATGAAGAGTAGCTGAGGGAACTGGGGTTGTTTAGCCTGCAGAAAAGGAGGCCGAGGGAAGATCTTATTGCTATCTGCAACTACCTGAGAGGAGGTTGTGGCAAAGTAAGGCTTGGTCTCTTTTCCTGATGTCATGGTTTGAGCTGAGATGACCACCAACAACACAACAGATGCTCTCCCCCATCTCTCACTCCAAGGTGAGGAAGAAGAGAGATAAAGAGCGTTAGGAGTTTAGGAAAAAAACAAAACTAAAACTACTTTAATGAAATATTAATAATAAAATCAAAAAGGGGAAAAATTAAATAGCTACAATATATACAAAACCACATCAAGCTCCCAAGGAGATGTCACTGGGAAATTTCCAGACTGGTCTCAGTGACAAGCTACGAACTGGATTTCAGACCACACTGATGGGGATCGAAGGCAGACAAACTGACAGGGTCTTCCTTGGGCACCAGTCATCAAAGACAGCCATTCCCGAAGCAACCCTCAAAGAGAAGACAACCTCTTTCATTCCTCAACTTTTATACTGATCATGGCAGATGGGATGGAACACCCTATCGGTCAGTTTGGGTCATCCCACAGGTACAAGCTCTTCCTCCACGGGGTAAATAACCAAGTCAGCTGACCCTGGTTGCCACACCGAGTAAGAGCAATAGCCTCTCTCACTGAATAGTAAGTTGGCTCTGCTCCCCCTCAAACCAGGACACCCAAGTAGCAAGCGATACCACAAGAGGAAATGGCCTCAAGTTGCTCCAGGGGATGTTTAGGATGGATACGAGGAAAAATTTCTTCACTGAAAGGGTTATCAAGTGTTGGAATAGGCTGTCCATGGAAGTAGTTGAGTCACCATTCCTGGAGTGATTTAAGTCATGTAAATGTGGCTCTTTAGGGACATGGTTTAGAGGTGGATTTGGCCATGTTAGGTTTAAGGTTGGACTCAATGATCTTAAAAATCTTTTCCAACCTGACTGATTCTATGAGAGCTCCTGACAGCTTGAATTACCTGCTGAGTCTGTAAAATCATAAGATTCAGCAGTTTAAAAGTGATACAAAATGTTCTTAGATATGCATATAAAGGTTATGTTTACTATGAAATTTGGCTTGGTAGTCCTAACCAGGAATAGAGTTAAACCACAACTTAATTCTTATCATATTCAACCATCTTGGGTGATGCCTAGTGTGATGAACTAATGACTGCATGCAGGTTTGGAATCTGATCTTGTGGCTAACATGCAGAGCTGACCCAGGGACAAGAAATGAACACCCAAAGTCAGAACATGAATCTGCAAGGTCTGAGCCAAGATCCACACGAATGCTTACGTTATTCCCTAACATAAGCAAGCAGCTTTGGAGGAACTGGTCTTGGGTACCTCAAGGATAAGCTCTCTGTTGGAGACAAAATGCAGATCACCTCATCCAGAGACACCTTAAGGACATCCCCCAGAGGAGAAATTCCTGAATACACATGAACTGAGCTAACTCCATCCCTTTGGGTAGGATATGGCACAATGGTGCTGCCCTTAGACTAATGAGCCCTGCTTAAGGCAGAGCTATGTGGACCAAGGAAGGCAGAGGCGTTCCCCGGAATGTACCAACACCTCCACATACAGTGCAGGGCCACACATCTGTAGGATGCAGTACCACGATGTGCCACGAAGGCAGTCTGGCTACGTTTAGGTGGTGCTATCTCTCAATTAAGAAGCCCCGAAGAAAGGCAAGATCTGGCTGCCTCCACCTGGGGAACTACGGCGGTCATTGCTAGCTAAGGGACTTTTGCTCTACCTAGAATATGTGCATGCTCTTTGAGGCAAGGCTAATTAGTCTAAGTAGAGTACAGTGTTAATTCACCTGTGCTGCTCTGGGACCTGAACTTGCACCTCCACCCAGCATGGGACCTGAGCATAGATACTAATTCAGGGCCTTGCAAGGTGAGTAAATGGACTGATTAAAATCTACTTCATATCTATGCATGCGGCATAGATATATATATCTATTTGCCCTGAGAGAAACTTGAACTCTCCCATTTCTGCTGGTCGCTGATGTTACTCAAGGCTTTGTGTTTGCCTCCATTGTAGTTCATCTCCCCAGTAACCAACTAAAAGCACGTGAAAAGACCTTCCATTTCTGAAGAAAAGATCTCAGATCAAAGTGGTAGAAGTGAAAATTCAACAGAATTATCATCCAGAAAATCCTGCCTGCCAAAAGGAAGTCACCCTAATTAGTAAGTTTACACTACAAATCCTGTGCTGGTTTCCTGTCATATGACCTTTATTAGCTTCAAAATATCGCTGTCAAGGAAAACCTTCAAAGCTGACACCTTCACAAGGAGAGGATTTGAAAATGCCGTCAGTCTTGTGCCACTTGCTCCCTGGACATTGCTCCAGCTCAGCCCTTCAGTAAGCTCATGAATCTTCTCTCATGTCATCCTTCCATAAGGGTGCCCTTAAAGCCCTTGTCTTTAAGGTACTACTGATTAAAGCAATGTAAATGAGCAATCAGCAAGACCCAAGAGACTTTTCAAGGATGAGGTACTACTAAAATAATATTCTTCAGCGTGGAAGAGTTCCTTTCAAGAGGGGCTAGGTAGAAATTGGACAGGAAATGGAGGCTCAGCGATGATCCCTTCTACTGCCTCTTTATTAATGCTGTATATGAATCGGCATATATGAATAAGCCACAGCTCACAGTGTGCTTACCACACCCCCAGAAACCCCCTAAAGAAATGGGGCAACAATATGCACATACAGACACTGTTAAAAATTTTCCACTCCTGCGAAGGAGGCTCAGGGGACAAAGCTAAATTCCAGAAATCAGCCAGATCGGTGCTATGGATTCGAGCTTTCTAACTGAATCAGTGTTTCCAAGAAAAAAAAAAATATGCAAGCAAACATTGCAAGGATGCATCCAAGAGTCAGGGAAATCCAGCTCCTGCCTGTAAGAATCCAGCACTGCTGCCTTTCCACCTTGTGCCTAAATTTTGAAGCCTGTTGATGTGCAAAGCTCCTATCAATGTGAAACGCCACCAGCACCAAAGGTGCAAGGGAATGAACTTCAATGCAATTTTGATTAGCAGAAAGCATCGCCTGTCAACTTGAATAATTTTAAAAAATTATTTTCCACTTACAAATATTACGAAAGACATAGAGGTGGACAAGCCACTGAAAGCAGAAACTAGCCTCAGCCTGGCTTACATGCTGAAAAGATAAAAAATTATCAGAAATGAGTGCAGAAAATGAAAGAAAGGACATTTTAATGATGCCAAGACCCCTCCCCAGCCCCCTGCCACAGAGTCAGCCATTCAGCTCATATGTGTTGGTGTGACTCTAGTGCCTGGACTGGGTGACACTACTTCCTAACCAGACAAGAGATTTAGCTCCATATTTACATCTGTGCTTCTTCCAACTTTCAATATTAAATCAGAAAATAAAAGCTTGCAAGCAAAACACACAATTTCTCATTGTAAAGGTCAACATTTCAGTTGGGTATGAATGTGTGGAAGTGTTCAGTCTAGTAAACAATGTCTTTTTCACCAATTCTACACCACGACAACAGAGAAGGTTGCTGTGTGAAATATTGTGGACTGAGGTTTCTCTCATATAAATTTAAGAAGAAAAAATTGTTTACAAATATATGTATGACGGAGTTTCAATGCCTTCGCTAGAGTTCATTAATCTTTCTTCCTAGCACATATGTATTAAATACCCACAAGCAGGAGAGATTTAACCAACATGTCTAGGGCAAATGTGGAGACACATTATGGCCCTTGTGGAGTCACTTAAGAGGCAGAGAAATACTATCTTTCTGGGTTCATAAGCATGAACTTCAGAGAAAGCCCAAGGCAATTAAACTCCCCATGTGAGCACCCCAACTAGGTGAAAAACCTCAGACCTACTCCCAGCCTCAGGTGAACCTCGTCCAGGTGGCAATGTGCACAGCACAAATGGAAATGATGCAGAGTGGCAGTGGCCCTTGACTGCACCTCCTGGTTTGTGGGATACTGGCATAACTGAGTTCATATACAACACGGAAGGGAAGAGCGCACAGAGGATGCTGAGAACAGCGGCTACACTTTTTATGGCTTCAGAGTCTGCACTCAAGCTACAGAGAGTGCGCTTTACTAGCCAGGACAGGCCGTGGAAATTCCCAGAAAGAGTTGTCTCTTCCATGGGGAGAGCTGATGCCATACCAGAATTAATGTCTGCAGGAGGGCTGGCTGGAATGGCCCTGGGAGGTGCTATTCCCGTTTCACGTGAACACATGCTACACTCCAGCAGTGCTAATGGGGCTACGGCACAGTTATCTCCACCCTGAATATAAGATCATTCCAGCCTGGGCCAAAACCCAATAGTAAAATGGGGGATTTGTTTAGGGCATAACCCATTATTCCGTGCTCCTGTAGATCTTGCAGAAACTCCCTGGGACTCCTGATTTGCAAATCTGTTTACCACAGTTCATGTGGATGCCTCTATGACTGACTTCAGAAATAGTAATAAATAAATCAGATTTTTTGTTTTTATTCTATAAGGAGGAAAAGAAATATTTGCATGTGTGAAGCACAAATTATCTGTACCTCCGTTCGAAATATTTAATGATCTTGGAATTGGGCAACACTGGAAAGGCATACCAGTAAGACAAACCTGGAATATTAGCTATCTGGCAGCAATGATGGGGTTGGAAACTCTGCACAAAAAGCAAAACAACTAAAATGCGGAATATGAGTCACATAACAGGGTTCATTTGAGAGACATTCTGGATACCACATGGAGAGTTAGTGATTTTTAGCAGTGTCTGGTATGGTATTCCCTCTTCTAAATTTCTGCTTTAAAGTTCTAAACACCAGCTGGGGAGATAGATGTGGCCAGAGAAGTAATCTATAGGAAAAATACCTGACGACTAATAACCCTCAAGTAACTGTTTCAGAACACAGATAAAAAGGCAAATATATAGAGAGGAAGGAAACCTACGTTATATCAGTCAGGTGTAGGCTAGATGGAACAGCTGATGCCATGAAATTTTAGGTTTCATTCCAAAACCCTCATGTGTGAGGAGCTGTGAATTATCATTCCTTTCCATCTTAGCATTTTATAGCTTTTAAGAAATGCTGCTGCTACAGTGCTGTGACCAAAGCAAAGAAGGGCATGTCTGAAAGTGCTAAATGCTGTGTTCTTTCCTAAGTGAAATATTGAGTGTCAGCATCCATTGCTCACATACCTCTTAGCCCCATGAAATATTTACCAAATAAAAACTTTGCTTTCGCTTGACCATTCCACTTCCCTTCTTCATTTCATTATTGTCCTGGGTTGAGCAACACATAGGACTAAATTTTCTTCTAATACTGGGGAAAACTGCGCTTTTAGGAGACTCTAGTGTCTGAATTCATTAAAATATTTACTTTATAGCCAGCTAGGCTATGTAGGATTAAAGGTCTTAGTGTTTTCGAGCCTTGCCGGGTGCAGGGACAAGGAGAAGCAAGGCCTGGGCATTTGACCCAGGCTGGCCAACAGGATTAGTTCATACCATGAACGCCACATTCAATATAAATTTCAGAAGTTTGCTGCATAGGTCTCTCTCCCTTGATGGAGGCAGTCCAGAGAGAAACCCTTGCCCCGGTGCCAGACCCCTGAGGCATTCGTTTCCTCCTGAAGCCGTTGCGCTCAGAGTGTCCAACATTTGTTGTCCACTGCTGGGAGTGCACAGCTTCTACTGCTAGAATTGGCTGAGTAGAATTCTTGCATATCTTATATCAATATCAGGACTAATACAGGTTCTTTAGTATTATTGTTAATTCTTTAGTCTGATTCTATTAAATCTATTTATATTTCAACCCACATGTTTCTTTGTGTTCCTTGATTCCCCTTTCTGGGTGGAGAGGGGTCATCAGGTGATAGAATAATTGTCTGAACGACAATAAATTGTTATGGGTTTTCTCAAACCATAACAATTACACTGATACAGTCCTTTCAAGATAGAGGGAAACACCCTTTACATACACCATGGGTACGCCAAAGGAACATGATTTGGGTTGCAAAACCATTAATTTCCTTGGTGTTCATGCACTGCAGCACTGCTTCTAATCTCATGACCAGACAATATGCTTTAAAGGATGTGCTTTATTTGGCTGAACAGTGAGCAGTACTCACCGAGCAGCTCTTCAATTTTTAATTTTATTTTCATGGTGCAATATTCGGTGCAAGCCTTTTTCACTGAAAGAGAATTCAGACTTTGTTCTGAAGGCAGAAACATTAATTTCTTCCTGGGCATATCGATGCCCTTTATTGTATGTTGGGATTCGCAAACGTTAATTGATCTTTACAAGACACCTGTGACATAAGAAAGTATGATTGTTTTTGATTTCCAAATGAAGAAAAAAAAAAAAAAGCAGAGATAATTAATGTTAAAGTACATCTACTCAGGTGCCCAGAGCACACCTGTGACCTGAAAAATTCGCGTATTGTGATCCACTCTCAGTGGTACAAGTAAATATCTGACCATGACGGTTTGTGGGTGCAATCAAAACCTCTCAAGGAAAAGTCTTGCTGTTGTGGATTTGACACATTACACAGGGGGGGCAACATCCAAATGCTGAGAAAGAGCCTTTATCAATATTAGGATAGTGCAGAAAAGAAGCATTCTTGTAAAAGTCTCTTGTCAGTAATCTGAGGGAACATTTGACACAATGCAACCCACTGGACACCGCTGAAATAAAAGGATGAGGAAAGAAGGGTCTTTCTAAAAAGCCACGCAGAAAAAAACACGCAAGACAAAGGTAAAGGTGATAAAACTGCATGCAGGCTGAGGTGTAAAATTCTGATATATTCGATGGGATAAAAGATGCCTGTCAAAACTGGTGTGATCCAGGCATGGCTCAGTCAATCCCACCTGAGCACTGGCATTGCAGGACACTGGGGATCTACAGGGACCTCTAATAATATTTCCATTGGTCGTTAGTCATGCTCTACTTTACTTTTTTTTTTCCATTTTTAGAAATCTTAGTATTTCCCATAACAACTTCAAAACTAGATTCACATCTGATTCTCCTGTAAAATTAAGGTATTCAGAACAAAGAACCATAGTGCAGGTGAATCAGTGGAAGTATTTAAATATCATTTCAGCCAGGATTTTATGTCACTGCCTGGAGCTGACCTTGGCAAACTCCACACACGAACAGCTAGTTAATGGAAGACCCTCC
>JAOXNO010000001.1:81625750-81636028 GCA_028565335.1 Limnodromus scolopaceus | reverse complement strand
AAATGAAGATGTTTTAGTAGTAAGTAGAGCAGGTATCATATACATTAAATAATGATTTTTTTTAACGTCTTCCAAGGACAAACAATCACATTTTCTTTGTTCTAGGATTTCTGATTCTTGGAGAACTACTGTTATTGCCTCAACCTCACCAAGCCTTAGCTTCCAAAGCCATATCACTAAGCAGATTGTGTGAAGCCCTGTTTGACATCCTAATCTGAATCAAAGCTGTTAACTCATGCACACATAGCAATAACGTTTTGTGTTATAGCCGTACTGAAAAACCCTGCTTTCTCCACATAGGCCAGCTGTGCACATTTCATCAAGGGAATGCTACTTCTAAAAGTACTAGTGTAGGAAAAGAAGTTTTAGGAATCTGTCAAATGTATTTGTACTGCCTTCTAAATTGAAAGCAAGTATGAGAATTTGGTTTTAGAACATTTTAATTTCTTACTCCTGTAGAAACTAGGGTAAGGCACTCACTCTCTCTGTACTCAGCCGGGAACCATATTCACATCCTCTTTCTTAAATGAAATGGGAGACATTGATCAACTTTAAATTTTGCATTCACATTCAACTCTTTCAGACCATCTTTAAGGAATGAGTGTCTACAGTGAAAGTACAGAAATTCAAGTAGAAAATAAAAATGCAGCCACTAACAGGCCTGTCTCACAGGCACTCGGCTGACAGGGCCTTTTTTTGGCAAAAAATTACAGTAGAATTGAATGCTAAAATATCTTTCTGTTTCCCCATACAATTTATAGCATACAATGGAATGACCCTCAGACGTGAATCTACACTTTTCAGTGCAAAGAGATTGTGGGTAACCTGCTTTTAGTTTTATCACAGGATAATTAACGTGTCAGCACAGCAACACTTCTATACAAATTCGCAGCGTAGAAGCACTAAGGATTTTGCTGCAGACTTACTTCAGAATAGCTATATCAGCCCATGCTCAACATTCTTAGCTGTTTTGCAGCAAACGTGCAGTGCATTTTCTCACGAAGCCTTTAGAGTGACACAGATGCACCATGTTACTTTGCCTGCAATGAAATCACAGGGTTGGAGGGGATGTTGGGTTTTTGAAGCAGTAAAATCTGAGTAATTTAAAAGTTGTCATTTGGAGGTTTTCTTAGCATCTTCTTATGTTGTATACTGTATCTAGAATATAGTATTGATTGCATATAACAGTACAGAAAACAAAGTAATACACATTATATCTACAGGGTTGCACAGTGACATAAAATCCATATACTAAATTAAAAAGTAAAATTACCAGAGAACAGATAATTAAGATAATCTCAGTAATACTTCATGACCCAGCGAATAGCTTCAGTCATTCTGCTGTTCATATTCCATAAATTCCAGAATTCCGTAAAACACCTCAGTCGTTCATTAAGTCTCAGTACAAAACTCGGACTTGAAACATTTTTCATAACAGATATCCATCAGATTTCTTTACGCTTCCTACAGAATGCTACAATAATAACTTCTGAGATAGTATTTTGACAGTGGTATATAAAGAAATGTTAAATACTCCTATTAATAATGGTATCTGACAACATACAGATGGTAACAAAAGTCCATAGATTACGTGTTCTCACATGAATTCCAGTTTCAGCATCACAGCGTCAGCTTTCTTTTTTCTCCTGCTTACGACAGCACTAGTTTCATTACTAAAACCCTCTCAGCTACAAGGGAAATGGCTTAGTTCAAAACTTCTTGATCTTGCTGGTGTCAGAGAAGAATAGGTTTCCTTCACTCTTTACTAAAACTCTCCTGAGTTGTGTATGATAATTTTCCTTGAAATGGCTGCATTTCACCTGTACTTGCCTCTATTGGTGTCAAAGCACTCTGGAGTCTCTCAGGAGGCTATGAATCTTAATGATAACAGAGCTTTCAATAATTCCAGTAAATCCTCTTTTTCCTTTTTTTTTTTTCCTATTTAATAGCACAAAAGAACAGTAGAGAAAAAAGGTAATTTAATTAGCTCTGAGTTATGTTTGTGGGAATTAAAGAGCAGTTGTACTCTGTGAAAATGGTACTTCATAGCAGCACATTACAGTGCTTTAGTGATCTCAGCCCAGAAAAGCAATCACAAGTCCTGTTCTCCCTTGCTTTCATGCCATTACTGGTAATGACCAGTAATACAGACTGTCATTAAAACTTGTTAACTCTTTCGTTGATGAGGCTGAACTCACATCGTTAGCTGTAGTGGGTCCCCCGTGCCAGTGGAAGTAAGCAGGAGATGAATGGGTTGGTAGGACATGAAAAGAGGCATGGGTTTGAGTATCAATATTCTACCTTCAAACGAACACTGAACTCTTTGAGAAGTACAGTAGGAACCAATTTTGCCAGGTAAAAGCACTTTGCCCTAGCTACTGTGGGTAAGTCCCATCCCTGCCAGCACAAATTTCCCTTCCATGCTGGATGGACTTTGACTAAAATACTGAGTGTAAAATGCCAGTTCCATTCAATTTGCTTTTACATTTAGAAAAAGTTCAAATAATTAATAACATTCCTTTTTATTTTCTTACCACTCCCTGCGGTGAAATACAAAGGCATTAAGGTGATAGCTCCCTGCTTTGGCTTAGTTGGAGATACGGGTGACATGAAAAGAGAGCTAGTAGGGACAAATAGTTTGAAAACAGAAGGTCTAGATTTTTTTTAGACAGTGGGTGTTGCATTTCTTTTCCATCTTACCTTTTCTGATCAGAAATCTCATTTTAAAATTCCTAAATACCAGCTGGTTTCTGCTCCATCTCATAAATTATGGTTTAGTTTTAGTGGAGCAAAAGAACTTTCTCATTTGGATAGTAAAAAAAAAAATTACTATTTTTATCTAGACAGATATTTAAGTCTTCATCTCTATTACCTATCTGTAATTATCCAGACAGATAGAATAAACGCAGCTCCATATAGCTTCATTAGAGTCTAAAACTTTTCCTATGGAATTCTCTTCTTGACTGAGGATGTTTTACTCTCATTTTTCAACATACTCCTTATATTACTTACATTACATAACTGATAGTATTATTGCACTCTCTGTCTGAATCTTAGCAGGAACTTCAATGTAATTTTTACAGCAATGGAAAAAGAAGTAATAATCAAATGTATAAACTTTGTAAAAACTCACCGAAAGACCCCGTGAAGTTTCTGTAGTTTTGCTCTGCCCTGTTAGAGACACAGAACTTAATTTCTATGGAGACTTTTACAACTTTCCTCTTCAAAATGCAAGGAAAAATGTTTGCTACCTTTTGAGATTGCAATCTTGTTTGATAAAAAAAAAAATTTTAAAATTCACCTAGGTGTCAATATAAACAAGTGAAGGTTGTGTAAAAAGTCCCATCTTTCATTTCACCTTTTAATGTGTCTTTCAATGTGCAAAAGGTAATTGTTAATTTTGCAAGACAAGTCAAGTCAACTCAGTGCACTATGGAGCTACCTTACCATAGTTTCTGTGGTCTGGTCTGGAGACAGCTTGCAAATCATCAAGTTGAGTCAGGAAAAGGAATGTAAAAAAAGTCCCTAGTGCTGGAAATCCTGAGATCCATGTCTCTTCCTCCAGAAACATTTCTCTGCTCTGAAGTATTCATCTTAGAACCTTTCCTTTGAGCACTTTTGCAGAGAGAGCATCTGAGCTGGACTTTTTCTCTTATGTCCCAGAGACTAATGGCCTATCACAGGCATGTCAAGTCAGAAGGCTATATGTGTCCCTGCACTACGTATATTAGAAGCATTTTCATAAGGATGGAAATCATATAATCATAGAAATAAGGACTCCGTAGCATTTATGGAACAGCTGCTGCCCAAGTTCCTCAGCAGAAATGTTAAAGGCGAACCACTCTATGTGCTGAAAATCAGGTCCGCTTACGAAAGCAAGTGGTGAGAAATAATTCAGGAGGAACCATGGTTGTCTCCTACGCATGGTAGACTGAGCAGGAAGTATGAAGGAAGTAGATTAAAAAAAAAAAAAATATCCTATGAAGAGAAAAGATTCTTATTTCCTCATATTTTTACTCTGCCACTCAGGTATAAAAAAAAAAAAAAAAGAAAGAAAATAAAAAGAAGGAAAACAATACTTCCTAGGTTTTTTACATACACCCTGACCATAGGTAGTCTTACTGAGAATGACAATATTTTCTCAGGACCAGAAGGTTACAAATTGATTCCTAGTAAGAATCTGAGTATACAGGAAAATATGAGGAACTGCTCTTTGCGATTTAGGAGGCCTCTTTAATTGATTTTTTTTGTTTGTTTGCAAAACTGAAAATGTTAGCAATAAAACCTTGAGGTTGCTGTCTGTTTTCTTACACTGAAATATACAATCAGCTGTTTTAAAGAAGTGTTTTCTTACATCCTTTGAGGCTTGTTAGCATAATGTGTAACTGCAGTGCACAATGAACACTCACTCAGCAGGCATCTTAATTGTTTTCCTTCCTCTCTTCTTTCAAAGAAAGATAAATACTATGACAGGAGGTGAGTATTTAGGGGAAAAAAAAGGGCTCATATGCTCCCCAAATGGCATTCACCTCCACTTTTTTAACATGTTCTAGGTGAATAGGCAGCCATTTTCCAGCTCATTCCTATTTACTTGGCATTGTAGTTCTTCGGTCTATTTTATCCTGCATGAAAATCCTGCTTCTTTTTTTATGCATGGGTAGTACAGCTTCCCCCATTCCTTGCAATTTAGGTGGTTGCTCCTTGCAGTTCCAAAAAGCTTCTGTACATTAATCTACTCACACAGAGCTCACTGCAACAAGGTTGGAGGAAAGGGCAGCACCATGCCATTGCCACTGCTGTCAAAAACACTGTGCAAAGCCTAAAACATTTATTTAAAATATTCCATCTTAAGTTACTAACACTGAAAGCATGTTAAATAAGCTAAGACATTCATGCAGTAAATTAGGTCCTTTGTGTTTGATGGAACTATTCATGTGTGTACATGTTATTAAGATAATAGCCTTAATTGCTTTTCATCATTTGTACAATTTTATTATTTGCACTAAATTCAGCTGTGAAAACGAAAGGAGATTATTTAGGTTCAAGTTCTGGCTATAACGTATTAGCACAATGTTTACGTTGCAAGCACAGAAGAGCACTTATACCCAGAGAAAAGACTTTTAAGAGATTTAGGGATATATTTCTATCAGAAATTCCAGTTTGGATCTTGAACTGGAACATAAACTTCCTTCCATCACAAGAAAAGCAAAGGAACAAAACCCTGCATGTTTTCTCAATTTTTTAAAAAGGATGCCTGAGGAAAAGCAGAAATATTTCTTTATATCATAACTTCGGACACGTAATGTAATGTAACCAGGTCCTGATTTTGAATGCACTGCTGCATACAAAGGAAGGGAATTGCCATCTATTTTTGGTAGACTTTCTCCACATTACAAAAATCGCTGTGATGCTAATTTTGGTGTATTCTTGATGGAACTGATAATATGTCAGGAAACTTACACAGAGCTCTAGAACGAGAGGAAATGACAGAGCCTTTATTTTGTCCCACATACGCAGCATGCAGTTCTCATACTTCACATTCATATTTTCAGAGCACTAATGAAAACTTAGTTTCTCATTAACTCAGCATAAATAGATTTCCCATATTTAAAAGTATTTAGTGGTAGATACTCATGTAACGTGAGTTTTCCTCTCACTTGTGATACGTGAGCTGCTAACGTAGTCCTGAAGGTCCACTGTGAAGCTTGGTCTCATTGGCCTATCAAAAGTTAAAGGGGCTCTTCGAAAATGGGGCTTTACCTGGGTTTCCTAGGAAAATCTGTGCCTGGGAGGGGAGCTTGGGCTGGTGGAAGGGATCACGGATGGCATTACCCATCAAACGTATCAAACTCCTCAAGAAAACATAACTGAAGGTCTGCCTGAATATCTCAGTGTGTACATCAGTTCCCACCAGCTGCAGATCTGGTTTGGTTGCTCAGACTCAGGGAACAGAGGAATGTTTAATATACTAATGAGCACTTCCCACTAAAAGATCATAAAAATAGGGTCAGAAGCTTGCTGTTTAGAGTCCTAAGCAGTTCTTGATGCAAATAAGGCAGAAATTTAAAGGAAACTTTGATCAAAAGAATTAGATGAATCTGTTAAATCCAAGCAGATTTAGAAAACAATTATTTCACCATTGGCAAGTCAACGGCAGAGAGTTAGATGGCTTTTGAATCCCAATTTTTGTTCTTTCCAAGAAGAAACTTCTGTATATGTTGAAAAGTCTTAGGGCTGTATTTAAGGTGACAGTTGCTATACATCAGCCCAACATAATTTCATCACAGTTCACTTATTCATGAATTCCAGATTTGATTTTAGCACTTTTCATATAATCAAATAGTTAATTAGAATTTCACTCCTGATATGAGTTGTTATGACTGACAGGCCATATTTATATTGAAAATACTGTGTCAAGAGTCGCAAAGCCCAAAAAACATCACAAGAATTTATGATGAATGTAGCTACCTTTTTAACACAATAATTTGAATTCTTTCAGTAAAGAAATCGTACGATGAGAATCGTACGTTGATTTGGTCAACAAACAGCTGCATATGTTTTGGTTTTTTCCTTTTCTATTTAGTTGACAAGGTGAGACTAGACCCAGTGCTTCATATTACAGCTCATTTGTGCCTTTTTTCTTTTCTTTTTCTTTTTTCCTTTTTTTTTTTTTTTTATAACAAGAACCAATATAATGGCAAAACTAAGGATTGGGAAAAACTGTGTACGCGGAGTAGCGCCGAAGAACGTGAAAAAAGTTCCCCTTTGGTTTCTCCCTTTCACCCAACGTACAGGAGTGTTTTGGTGAAAACTTGGCACATGTCCCGCATTAGGATTTCACTTTGATTTTGCCAGCCTCGCAGCTTTGTTGATGATTGCCGGTACGTCTGTCTCATGTGGGGGCAATGGTGCCATCACCCTGTGCTATACGTGCTCTCACCCTTCCCTAGGGCACAGCGTGAGGACGGTTACAGGAACATATGGGGTACCCACATGGCAGCAGGTACAGTCGTGGGAAGTTACTTGTGATGCTCCTCATCTTTCACATAGGTAGATAATAAACAAGGTAACATGAAGCAACTGCTGAATCAGTGCAGCTGTGCAAAACCAGCCCCCAGGGGACTCTTTGCAACGCAAAATTCACTTCACATGGTTGGCTGCTACTCCATTTGCCGTACAGTTCTCAGTTGCAAGCTATGTTCTTTCTCTCATCTCTTTTTTCCTTTCAGTGGACATAAAGGTAAGCCAACAAATACCTGAAATATAGCTGACCTGTATATTACAATTTAATTATGCTTCAGAGTTTTTTTTGGTCTCTTTTCCATGGGAAATCTCAAGGGAAGCCCCTTGGCACTGTGGAAAATATAGTCTGGTTTATAGTTGCATAAGTGTGGGGATGGAAGACACATTGTAGGTATCTATTTTGCAGAGATTTTAAAGAATCAATCATAGGCAAATATTATATTATATTATATTGTGCTGGAGGAAGAAGAAATGTTTTGGCTGAAACAGCTAAAATGATTTTTTATTTCATTATTTGAAAGAAATGTTTATTTCCATTTCTGTTCAGTAAAAGTACTGATTTTTCATCTCTACCCACACAAATACACAGATAGCCTAATTCTTCTTCTCTAGAAAGTGGTTTAAAAATAATTTCTTCTCATTCTAAAGTACTTAGAGGTTTTCTGAAAACATTGTAATTAAAAAAATCTCAGAAAACACAGATGAGAAGCAATTTCTGTGTTTGGTGGTTTCTTTGTGTTTTTGGTGGTTTTTTTAAGGATACATTTATCTTTTTGCTCCATTTTTTTCTACTGTCCAGAAAACAGTTTTCTATCTGTAAAACCTCCAGTGCAGTAACCTTGTCTTACTCTGTTCCTGTAAAGGATCATCTCATAATTAACAGACTTAAAAACTGAGGAATATAAGAAAGGGAAAATTTGTGAAGAACTGTCTGTGAAAGCACTGATATTGGCACATTTAAATTAGTTTGGCAATTATTTTGGGAAGAGCTCAGCTGGGATAATCATCTGATGTATTTTAGTTGTGTGCCAATTATTTCACAGATTTCTGCCAGCTATTCTCACCCTATATGACAAAGTAATATGTCCTGCTTACTGGACACGGTTAAATATCACTGTCAGCTTCAAATTGACTACTCCAGGAAGGCAAGCAGGATTTGGTCCCTATCATGGATAGTCAAAGCTGACAAACAATTAGTTCTCAATTGTCACTTTCTCTGTTTTCAAAGACGTAAGTAAGATGACTCCAAAATCATCCTCCCTACCTCTTCTGTATCCAGGATATTTCAGAATATTGCTGTTTGCTCTAAGTCATCCTCACAGAAACTCTTTGTGGTGGTATAATTCACCAAATGATGTGCGAATAGAATTCTGTCTGTTCAACAGCTGAAACTGTATTGTTGCCGAATGAGTCCAATAATTTGGTGTTTAAATGGGGTAGCTAAATGGGGTTTCCCACCTGCTAAGGTAAACTGGCTGGAGACATTTATAGCGCAGATAACAAACAAATGGCACAGGAGGGAGAAAACCTTGACTTTTAGGTTTGCCCCAGATGATAACAAGACCTGTCTGCTCCTGGGAACCGGGGACAAAGGCAGACACAAAGATCCACAGGCTGCAAAATAATTTGACAAGAGCAGAAAGACCATCTCAGTAATTGCTGCCGACACCAGTCCAAACCACTGTTCTGGATGTTTGTGCTAAAAGGGCTGTCCCTGGCCTCGCAGATGTTGATTTGAAGGCAGTTCTCGGAGAAACCACAGCATGTTATTTCATCAGCCAGCTTGTCAACTCGCTGATGAGAAAGCTGTAACGCCATTGCCGCTTATTTCAGTGAAAAACAGAGCTGAGCTTTCAGCATGTTGTTGACACTGCAGCCTCATCACCCACTCCAGACCTCCTCTAATGACCTGACCGCAGAGGAGCGGTGGCACAACTGGGGTGGGGGAGAGGGTAGAGGGAGTTTTCATTGTATGCTGCTTAGATTTTAATGAAAATCTGAACTAATCTTCCTGCAAATAATAATGGCACTTTTCCCCTAACCTAACTAGTGACAACAAGTAATTTCTTGGAAGACATTCAAAAGAAACAAAAGGGACAATGTCAAAATGAAAAATGCCTAATATAGAGAACCTTAAGAGGAAAAGCAGTGAAAATTTTCCACCAATAATGCTGTTTGTAGAAGTGAGATAACAGTGTTACTATTACCTCTTTCTTCAATAATCCAGGCATAGCTAATATAATTTCACATATCTCATAATAACTTTTGGCTTATGCTGGTTTAAAAGCAACATTCTTATTTAAGGAATAGATAAATCATTAATTTAGATAAAAAAAGAAATTTGACCTACTTTTACCACAATTTTAACTTTTCAAAATTATCAGTTCAAAATTGATTGACAAAATGTCAATGATACTTTGCTAGGCATAATAAAAAGCTTCCAAAATATGAAAATGACATTTATGATACTCTAACACAATTGAGAATGTTGCTAATATAGAGAAACGTACAATAGGTCCATTCAGAATGAAAAAGTTGTCAGATATCAAAAGTGACAAAAAGAAGTTACCTACGGAATTCAGTGATGCGACTGGACTGGATGCGATTCAGACTGGACTCCAGTGCGTCTCCTGGAGATGCACATTTTAGAGTGTGCATTTGCATTCTGTGCAGAGATGGGGGTGAGGACATGATCTTTAAGGTCCCTTCCACTTCTAGCCATTCTGTGATTGATCTCCGCAGTAATCTTGGTCTGGCACTGGCAGCCAAAAACACATGTGCTAAACATGGAAGCAACTGTCATGCAAGCATGAATCACAGAATGATATGGAGTTGGAAGAGACCTCTGGAGATCATCTAGTTCAACCCACCAAAAGCAAACTGCAGCCTTTGCAGTACAGTGCCAAGCTGCAGGAGTGCACACTACAATGAACATCACACACTGCTTAAGAGAAGGGACTTGCAAGTCTGGTCCAGTCTGGGCAGACGAAGAATATGTTCCTACCACACTCCACTCCACTGCACTTGGGATACACCCGGTTGAGAGTTCAACGCTAGTTAGCCATAACTTGGAAAACAGCCTACAGAGCTTGTATTTAAGTATGACTTCCTTGTAGTATGTCTGTTGTACACAGAGAAAACATGGAAATAAATTAGGTATATACATTTTTAAATTTCCTGTATTGCAAGCAGCAATTGTGAAAATTAATCTAGGGGATCATAGAATCATAGAATCATCTGGGCCGGAAGGGACCT
>JAOXNO010000001.1:81604101-81616930 GCA_028565335.1 Limnodromus scolopaceus | reverse complement strand
TCCTGAGTGATGTGCTCTGGGCAATCCTGCTTTAGCAGGGGAGTTGGACTAGATGATCTCTAGAGGTCCCTTCCAACCCTGACAAATCCATGAATCCGTGAAGAGAACAGGAATTGGCTGCTGTATGGGTGCAGAGTGCTCCCCTAGCTCAGAAATAAGATGCAATACAGATATACATGAGAATAACACCTTTTTCTAAAGTAGGTCTGATGTAGTCCTATACTGTGAATATTCTTAATTTCCTTCTCAAATAATAGTTACTGCTTCCAGATGGACAAACCTTTTGATCTGGAAAGCAGAGGATTTATAGGGCTCCATATCAGTGCTCTTGGCCTGGTCTATAGTCTCTTTTCTTATTCAAACATTTTAAAGACAGATTTAGCAGAAAAGTTCAACTCTCTTATTATTGGCCAGTGTTCATCACTTCTGGAACAAGAGAATGGGTGGGATCAAATAAATTGTTAGACATGAGCTGACTCCAGCTACCTCAGGAGGAAGTAGACCTCCATGGAAATACAGCTTGTCCTGTGCCTGAGAACTGAGACCTGAGGGAGTTCACATCTCTACAGCTGGCTGCCTCATTTCCATATACCAAATGATGGGTTACTGGTGCTGCAGGCCTGTGATGCCTTTATGAAAGACACTTACCTGCTGGATGTGGTATATGAAATGTAAAAACGTGTATGAAAACAGCTGCTGGCCTTGAGAGAATGAAATCTCCAGACAGCTCTGAGCAACTGATGGCTTCTGAATGCACAAAGCTTGTTTCCTGCAAAGCTGATAAGCACCAAGGACAAGCCTACAACTCTCCTTGACTGTGCTGGACCTGGGGCATCCCGGAGATAGGATCAATATACCAGTTTGGGAAGTACTAGGAAAGTTCATAAAGCTGGGGGTCTGAGGAGATGACACACAAGCATTCTTCTCCCACTACATAGTTATGAACATGTTTTAGGGCAGCACTGCCCATTCTTTCCAACATTGCTTAAGGAGTGTGTAAGACATGGAGCCCTGCAGATAATTTAATTACATTTTTAGCAATTTCAGCATTTATTCCGGAGACAAGCTGGAGCTACCTTTCAGAGCTAATGTGATTATTACAAACATCACATTTATGGAGGTATGCTGCTGTGCCCTGTGTGATATATGTGAAGTCTGAGAAAAATACTAAACCCAGACAAACAAGCTGAATTCTGGACTCCTCTGTATGTCCTTGGTAAATTGTGTAAATGATAAAAGCATCCATCTTAATATCCTTCCTATCAGCAACACAAACCCAGGTTCAATACTGGAAATAAGAATTCAAAATGTCTCCTGTGCTCATACCCTGGACAATTGTTGTGATTTGGTGGGTGATTTTTCACCCACCCAAAAAAAAGTGCTTTTTTTTTTCCTGTATATGTTCTGCTTTATTGTGGAACACATTGTACTAATGTGTTATAGTGCTTTAAATTGGTTGTGGTATTACTTGGGGGTTTTTAAGTTTATCCTCCTGTGATGAAGGAGCCACTGACCTTTATAAGGATTATTGTGCCTGAATAATTTTATGGATGGCGTTGGTGCAGGCTGATTTCCTTACCATATAAAATCTCGCTGGCAACCTCAGTGACTGCTAGTTTATGTTCTTGGAGTGCCATCTAACTGACTTACATAGACTGCTTACAGTTTTCTGATATTTTAACAAAACTTCTTGGCATAATACTGGTAATTTATTTCATTACAAGCAACAATATATGCTAAACATAGGCACAATGAGGGGAACAGTAAATGCCAAACAAAACTTTGTTAAACTCACAGCTATATTTATGGAAGAAAAATGAATGGGTAGTGAGCTGAGCTGGCTGCTTATACTTATTGAACAGCCAAAGAATTGTGCAGTGTCACAGAAAGTGCAATAAATAAAATTAAAACACAAATTTGAAACAGTTAAACAATTCTCAAGTTCTGCATGCAATTTTAAAGTACACACAGATGAATACGGGATCTCTGCCCCTTCCAACTTCTCTTTGGGAGCCTAGGCATATCGAGAGTGTATGGGGGCCAGGAGCACAAGAGCCGTTTAAGCTGTTTACCCTCTTGCAAGCTTTTGAGCAGTCTGTCTCCTGAGAAACACTCATAATTTTAGCTCCCAAACAGCCAGCATGTCCCAGAAGTGCTCTGTAGAGGGTGGTGGAAGAAGGACTAGGGCAACTTCATATGTTTGGCCAAATATTAGAAGAGCTTGTGTTGCCTGAAGGACTTTGTCTCCTTAGGTGACTCACTGCATGCAAGGGTCTGCATAGGTGCTGGACTCAACATGGGTCTGTTACTGGGGCCCATGCAGAAACTGCACAGCATCCCGGGACTCTCCTTTTCACCACTTGTTGCAATAACCTGTCCTACATCTTCTCCTGTTTCTTTTGCATCACTAGGAAGCACCTTGAGCTCAATACTCCTCTTTAGCATTTTCACAGCAGCGGTATGCATTTCTGCTCTTTTCCCTCTCTTGGTGACTCAGATGTGCTTAAGTCCCAAGGTGGAATGGCCACCTTTCAGATCCCTCAACGCCTGCAAAGACATCCTGTTCATTATCGTTCTTCCTTGAAGGAAGGAAAAGTAGGAAAATATTTTCTCCCACTTCATTTCTGCCTTGCAAGACCACAACTGGAATGCTGCATTTCTGTATTCTTCCTTTTTCGTTTGTGAAGTCAGCTGTCTTGGAACTGCAGATGTCACCCCACAAGACAAACAATGGAAAGTATCAGAGTAAGATCACTGCCAAAATCTTTATTTTATTAAAAATTTCTTGAAAGTCTAAGGTAAATATGACATTTCTTCTCCCTGAAAAAGTGGTGGCAGGATAAGATTTATAAACAGAGTTTCCATTGCTGACCTCACTTCCATAATCTGCTTCAGTGTGGGCAACACATGAAGGACAACATGGAGGGAATGAAAGAAGAAACACACAAACTAACAAGGAGTCCTGTAGGGAAGGTGGAAGGAGGAAAGGGAAACACTGCAGAAATCCTTGGGCAGCTCAGCACACCTCAGAGAATAATTAAAGACCTGTGGAGTTCATTGGCCATCTTGCCTTTGGACATAGACATCTGCCAAAACAATAACCAATAAGGGGTGGGTGGTGTGCTGTGTTGAAACTCCCATTCCTCCATTCCCACTCTTATGGGTGCCTGAGAATCCACCAGTGAAGGAGTCCTGGACAATTCTTCCTGGGACACCTGGTGTGACAGCCTGCTGGTGACTCACCTCTGTCTGGAGCCCCTAAGTGTTATGCTGGCAGTCTGAAGCAGTCCAAGAGGAAAATGTGTAACGAAACACCAAAGAAGGTGCCATAAAGCACCATCCATCTCCCACAGACCAGAGGGCAGAGGAGTGGTTTGCAAAAAACCAGACAGAAGACCAGCGAAGGGACAGTTAAAAGAATATCTATAAAGATGTACTTGTTTTCATGCCCAGCTGCTTCCAGATGTGCTATAACCACACTAGGAGGAGGGAGAGTAGAAAGGGTAAGAACAGCTCAGTTGGTTGCATACTTGAAACCTGAACAGCACTTGCAAGCTCAGACTGTTTTCAGCCAGGAAAGGAGGATAACGATTTTCAGTGTAGATGACAATAGTGGCATAAGCAACCTGTAAGTTTATATACAGGATCCAGTTTCAGCTCCTGAACAAAACAGCTTCTGTCCTGGTGTTTATAAATACAAACCATCCCTCTGTGCTTTACATCTTAAATAAAGGAGAAATATAAGCTTCTGATACAATTAAATAAGTGCTTAGAAATATTTATTATTAATGTAGGTTATATATGATCTAGTTGTACACTCAAAGAAGGGTCATTAATGGTTTCACGTACAAGGCATGTCAGCAAAAACTTAACAGCTGGTATTAATTATGTTTATAATAGTCTCAGACTATCCAAAACTGTTTGTGTTTTTATTTACATGGAACCATTCTTTAGGTCATATGAGTGAAAAATACAGATTCTGTTACTCTTATTCAAGCTTTAGTGTTATAATCATATGACAAACAGAAAAAAATGACAGTACCATGTACTGGTTAGAGTGTTTTCCCTTACTTAGAACAATTTTATGTCTTTTCAGTTCCAAAATACCTTAAAACCGGCAAGTCATTTCCAAGGAAGTCTTGTACAAGGTGCCATTATAAAAGGCACTCAGAAAAACTCGTATTGAATCCTGTGGATAGCCCTGATCATCTGGGATGATGAAAGATTAACTCGAACAGGAAAAGGCACAAAGACTCTTAAGATGACCAGGGGCTGGGCAGCCCCACCACAGCAGAACACATTGTTTTGCACCCCAGATAGAGAAACTAAGGACAGGAATATCATCCCTGCCTGCAGTCCATTATCCAGTACTCTCATATAAGCGTTGTGCAGGGAGGAAACAATTTAAGCTACTGGATAACGTTGGCACAGAATCAAAATATAAATAAATCTAGACAAGAAACTAAGAGATATCTGTAACAGAAGAGAAGTACATCTCTGAAACACTGTCCTGATAGACAATGAGAAAAAGTGTGCTGGGCTGAAGATCTAAGATGTATTTTTCTCATAGAAAATGTATTATGTCATGCCTGTGAGAACAAGTAAACTGGACTCAGTACACCCGAAGGTCCATTCAATACTAAATTCCCCAAAACAGTTGGACAGCAAATATATCTTTCCAGTCCTTATCTGTATTTATTTGTAAAGTCATAATTCAGCTGTATCAAATAGGGAACCGAGGAGCTATCACCACCACACCTCAATACAGGAGCATTACTCACTATAACAGAGTCATAAAACTAATTACTACTTGGGCTATAGACAGAGGAGGATTTTATTTCACGGGCACCACCCTCCTACCACAGCAATCTTTCAATGGCACATGCCTATGCAGCTTCAATACAAACAGAGGTAGCGAAACTAAAGCGAGCACACAACTGTTAGGATTTTTAGCAGTTATTCTGAGGTCTGACCGGTATCCAAGTTTTACAGATCATGAGATTCCTCGCCTTATATTTGCAAAATAGAAGAGAGATTGTTCAACTTAAGAGAGTCACTTCATAAGGTTTTTAGGTTGGGATGGAGGCATGCTAGAAACCCAGAGAGTGGAGTAGAGCTGCTTCAGCCATGTACCTTTTCCCCTAGTCTCCAAGCAGGTCCATGGAAATTATATGGGAAATTACATAGCGTGGTGTTACAGAGTCTTTTCTTTGAAACTACTCCTTAGAAGACAACTCTTTGCAAGTGCGGGCATCTATATATTAGAAGGTGAAAGTGAAGCTGCGGTGGTGTAGATACGAACACCTAATTTTCTAGCAATCCGAAGGGCTAGGTGAATGCCCCTGGCTTGTTCCAGGAGGTGTTTTCCTTGCATCCAACGCCCCCTGCTTGTACCATACGAAGTGGAATGAATTAAGATGCATGACTGAATAGCAGATCGTTTCAGGAGGGTAAAAAATATCACAACTTCTGTAGCTGAAGGAAAACAACTAGTATGGAGGGATAGGCAAGTTTCAGAAAGTTTTATAGTTTGCTTGTGTTTCTAGTAATTTTCTGTTTCATCTGCTTTATCCAAACCACATCAGGCTGCAAACATGGGCTGCAAACTTCATGAGAACATTTATGTCTGTGGACAAATAGGCTAATAGTCCACAGTGAGTCATTTTTAAATGGTTTAAGCCTTCATTTGTTCATGAGGAACATAATGTATTTGTATTTATTTACTACCCAGAACCATTCATTTTATGGCTATTTATCTATGAAGATTGTTCTCAAGTGAGTTCATTACGTGTGCCTAGTATTTCAAATGCCAGCTTTATTGGTTGTTGTCACTGGATACTAATTCCCTTAGCAATGCTCCTGGCTGAATGAATACTGCTACCCTTAAAAATCTGTTTTAGAGTAGGAATATTTACATACATGAAGCTCCAGTCTTGCTTCTGGAAATATCTCTTTTTCAAACTTAAAGTTTGACATTTTTGTGGACACACTAACAAATAGCTCACTGCTGGGGAATAAGGTGGGTCCAAAAAATGACAAGACCCTCTAACCTGATCAAATAGGATCAAGAAAAATTGCACGCCGTTTGATCCAGCACCTCTCCTAAGACTTTCAAACATATTCGTCTTTGATCCTAACCAGAAAGCACGTCTCCTTGTTGTGTTTTTCAGTCTTAGCTAAAGTCCAGAAGTGAATAAACAGCTGTTTCAGAATTTCAAAGGATGGATTTCCTTCCTTAAGTCTCTGCAGCCTTCATAAGCTGCAGAACTGAGGCGGCCACTAGTTACAGAGTTCTTCAGTCTCTAAATTAATTTATTTTAGGTGGGGAAGGAATTACATGAAATTAGCCGCATTTAATTTACTTAGTCTAGGCATGGTGTTAATGACTTTCCTGAGAAAGACTTCCAAGTGCACATACGACTCTGGAAGGGATAGGTAGACCCCTCTGCTCCTGCCAACATAAAGGCTTTGCTCTGTAACTAAAACTGATAAGTTGCCAGGCAGGTCCTGGCATGCAAATATCCATCTGGTAGTGCTCATTGTAGAAGTGTCTGCTAACGGAGCTGGAAGTTTCTTACTTTAGTAAGAGGTTTAAAATTGCATCGGAGGAGCCCATGTTTGCTTTTGCTTTCTAGAAGCTTAAGAAGTCGCAATTTAGTTACTGTTCCTGGCTTAGACCAGTTTTCCTGCCATTAAAAATCCCTGCTAGAGGGATTTAGAGAATCAATTCATATGGAAAAGCATACTGTGATAAACCCAGGCTAAATAAAATCGGTGACAAAAATGCAGTTGACACCAGGAGAGTAGGATCAATGGCACTATAAAATTAGACTTCTCTATATATCAAGACTGTTTAGCTTGATTTGAACAAGACACACTTCTACGCACTATCACAATCCCTGTTCAGATTAGCACACGTGCTTAATTTTAAGCTAGAGAGCAGCTCCCTATTTTTTCTGAATGGATTTTGTAACAGCTAAACTAAAATTACCTTCTCCTCCCTCGACTTAGATGGGAACCTTAGTTTTGGCATAGGAGTACCTCCCAAAGTGTTTTATTTTTTTGAAAAGCATTTTCAATGCAGAAAAAAGTGTTACATCAGCTTTACAATTTTACTGTCATTCCTAAATGGTTTCAGTTTTCATGAAGACCATGTTTATAGCGCAAATAGGATAACAGTAACTAGGTGTTGGTAAAAATTTTGGTTTGCTCACATTCAAAAGTCTGTTAGGATCAACAGGTTCAAATGCACCTCACAATACTTTGCTACATGCCCAAAGGCTTTACTGGTTGTTATCAGTTATTGGTAATTACTTCTTTCCATGACTCTGATATGTGCCAACTTGGTCATGCAATCTCCAATATTAAAACACGCAGCAATAAGATATTCTTCACCCTACAGGACAATGAATATCTTCATTGAGAAAATGGGGCACTGCACTTTCTCAGCACATTTTTCAGATCAATTGTAAGGGTAAAAAGATGCATTCATATTAGCAACTGAAAAGGCATAGAGGAAAGCTACCCATGGTTTACCCATTTTCACCATTTTTAGTAGTTTTTCAGGCTAGATTGCACTCCAAAATAATTTTTTACTAAGTGTAGGCATGATGGGGTTTTCAACTTTACCTTAACCTCCTAAGGATAAAATATCTTATTTTTCCAAGAAGAGGTCAGAACCTCTTCTTCCTTAATAATGATCAAATAGAAGTTCTGGCATCCTTTACAATTCAGCAGAACCATGGAAGAAAAGCATGCCATTGGACCATGCTTTTATCAGTAAGTACTAAGAGAGCAACTGTGGAGCAGCTATGAGCTTAAACAAGGAGACTCACGGTTCACGTTTTCTGTTTTTTTCTAACTTTCTACCTGCCCCTTGGGTAGAAAGGGCCCAAGGGCCCACTCTTCTGTATTTGGGGGCAGAGGACAACCCAAAGAGCTCAAGTATGTAAATTACAACAAGAACCAAAGGTGAGAAGTGTTTGAGTTTCATTAAAACAGAACTGAGAAATATGTAGGACTGATTCAATTCACATATCTCTATCTTAATCAACAGCCTGATATTTTTTTATTAAGAGTAAATCATTGGATTAAAGTTTTATTTTATAGAATAGGAGCTGTAGAAATCTGAGAGAAGAAAAATTGTCACGTTAGCATCTGTGAAATAATGACTCATATGCCCACAGAGTCATTGTCTTACACTAACAATGTGCAAAGCCTAGAGAAGCTTTCGTTAATGATCTCTATTGAGGGATTGATGGTCACACAAACGGCTGGCATCTGCTGTTCCAGAAATGAACTAAACAAATTTAATTTCGTCTCTTGAAAGAAAGTAATATCCACAAAAGTATAAGACACAGAGTTTCTCTCTGTTTCTCTTATTTTGCAGACTTTCTCATTCATTGCAGTGACAAGCTGGGCATGCAAATATGAGACTGTAAGGAAACTTGACAGCCTTTGAAGTGGAGGCTTTTAAGAAACAGACACACAACACAAACTGAAGAAGCACTGACAGAGAGGTGACAATACATTGGCAAAGAAATGAAAAAGGGGACATGCAGGTAGAAATCACAGAAGGAAGGGTGGATTGATTTCTTGGATTTACACCATGTACACTGGAGGACTGTTTTAAAAATCATTGGAAAATTAGGAGGTGTTTTTTTCTCACTCGCTGATACTGGTTACCCAGACAAATGATACATGAAAGTCTAAAGAATACAGCACACCAGGAAGCGAGTGAAAAGTTGTAATTGCTACTCAGTACACAGACAGCTCAATTTCTTTTGCAACCAAAATCAGAGCTCTCTTGTCTGCTATTCATATATCTCAGGTATCAGATCCTCCACTTTCCTTTTCTATACTAGAATCATTAGACAACTACCATGGCTTATTAGAATAATATAATTTTCAGGGACACATGTGCTTTTCTGTATCCTAACTTCACACAGTAGGTGACTAAAGCACATTAGATTAAATGAATTGTACAATTAGACCTCAGCTCCTTGAAAACTGACTTTCTCTCCTGAAGAGTCCACTCATCTTACAGAAGGAAGTGGAGGACAGCAGTTAATTCTAATATACCACTTGAAATTCTCAGCTGAGATAAATGAGCAAAGTTTCACTGATATCAATAAAGCTGAAGTGATTCATACTGAATAAGGGTACGATCCTTAATCATTCCTTATACTGTTATTTATCTACTCTTAACGATGCCTTCTTTTCCTTGAGGAAGGAATTCTTTACAGTTTTTTCTCATAAACCTCATATATGCTACCTTTAGGGCTTTCTGGGGGAAAGAACAAAACAAAACACAAGAGCGCAAGAGCTTCTTCAATTTCACAAGCGTTGTCAGGAATGCTAGAGCCACATTCTAAATTTAAGCTTGATAGTGACTCAGTCTGATACCACACTGACTTCCAGAGCAGACAAACTTTTTCAGACAAGTGCTGACAGATGTTGTGGATCTGAGGCAGGAAAACAGCCTTTAGTATTTAATGTGGTAATGAGAAATTAAACTGCCTGAGGCATGAAATATAATTGTTCATTTACACTGAAAACATATTGATGCAAAAACAATCATTACAGTCATGGATGGGAAAAGCAGTAAAATAATAGACCCAAATCTTATACTAACCACAATGTTGAAATTTTAATATTTTCTCTAAGAAGCCTCTGGGGAAAATGCATGCCTTAATGCTTGCATTGCTATAGGTCTCTTGGTGCTAGAAATGGTGGAAAAGTTGGTATATACCCACAGTTGTTCATTACTGAGTCTTTCTCATATCAAGTGAAAGAGCTGACTGAATGCTGTAGTGCTGTACGTTGTAGATCCAGATTACCAGTGCCACTACCAGTGCTAAGCAGGTTATAGCATATTGATCAGGGAGGATTTCCTCAAAAAGGTCTTATAAATACACACTTTGGCAAAGGGACAGCCCACAGAAGTTGGACCTTGCCAGTTTCTTATGTGGTGTGAAAGGACATGGCCCATCTGGGCTAACCCATCCCAGTAGAACCAGAACTCTACAAGAAATCAAATTTGAATGCACCAGCTATTGGTCTGGACAGTACACATCAGTAATCCTCTGCTGTTGCAAGAATGCAAAAGAAACAGAAGCCAAAGTAGTTTCCACGAGTAAGATATTCCCCTTGATGTCTCTGGGCTGAGGCAGTAGATGCAGGGAAGCAAGAGACTGGGCCATCGAACACACAGGCAAAGGGAAATTCCCCCCATTAAGACTCACGAAAGGAATATTTTTGTGAGGACACAGAAAGCTCTGACTACCGTGGCATGTTGCAGGAAGGTAGGATCTTCAAAAACTTTTCTGGAATTTTAGTTATATTTTATTTGGTGTTTTAAATATTCATCCAAAGTGAATTACTGAAGTTATGAGATTTTCCAGTGGCCAAGTTACAGCATAGGTTTCATAAGTAATGCAAGGGGCATGGATGCACCACTGAAAATATAAAACAACATATTCTCAGTGAAGCAAAACCAGCAGAGAAACATATCTTCCTAGTTCATTAAACCAAAAGATGAGAAAGCTTGAAGCACATATTTCCAAATTTATACTAGGAGAAAAAAGGAAAAGAAGCTCAGCTGCTAACTGTAACCTGAGGCAGGTGCAGCGCTAGTTGCAAAGCAAAGGCAAAACCTGCTATTGAGGTGTTCTGTAATGTTTACTCCTTTTAGAAAAGAAATTGTTTACTGCAGCTTTTTATTCAATCAATAAAACAGCAAACAAGACCCAAAGAATCCATACTCCTGTAAGGCAGCATTCTCTGCTGCTTTAGGGCAGGTGGGTAGACAGGAGAGTCCAGGTGAGCACCAGGAACACCAGGCTACTGCTATTTCACGCTCTTCCACTGCAGCAGGAAGGCAGCACGTCTTTAATTATTGTGCAAACCCCAGAGCAATGCCTCCACATCACTTTTGAAAACATTCTGGATACCAAGGCTCCCAAATCACAACATGATTTATAAGAAATACAAAAGGCAATTTGTATTAATTACTTTGTAAGGAAAACATTAGCCTCCCTCAGAAACGGGTTATCCCCATCTCCTTCCACCACCCCCTCAATTAATTATTACTGCTTTCCATTGCCTTTTCTCATCCTTATCCAGGACCTACATGATTGTAGCTGTTGTAAATCAGTAATGTACTTCTAATTTCAGTGAGGCTTTTGTGTAATATCTTAACATCTATGTTTGACTTTTATTGTTCGTTACCTTATTCCTTTCTGCCAGGTAGTGTATAGGCACACCAAAATTTTCAAAGAAATTCATCTTTCCTGTAGCATCATTAAAGGAGCACAGACATGAGAACAGATTTTTGACAACGGTAGCTCTAGCTTCATACTGATTATTATATTCAATCCTCCATAATGCTTTCAGAATACTTAGGTGACTCAAGGAGTCTCCTTGACTTAAGCCTTATATTGATAATTGAGCTGAAACAGACTTGGACAAATACATTTGGGCTTATCTATGTACATGAGCAGGACTATCAAATGTAATCCCCTCAGGCATTAAAGTACAAGTTAAGCTATTAAAGAGTGTATTAAACACTCTTTCCCTGGCCCTCCTGCCACTTGTACACAGCTGAGAATCACCGTGTCTAGCGTGTGCCTTGGCTAAACCGGAGTCCTTATTGCCTCTTCTTACCAAAGGTTTCCAGAAATAAGTTTACAGGATGCAAGGATGTCCAAAGTGTACCTAAAGCACATCTACTAAACAGAGCTTTGTTCAAAACACAGTGTCTTTAAAAAAGCAAATTAGTTCGGTGGTAATGGGTAATGATCTTGATCTTTCTAGTCTTTTGTTCCTCCTTCCACTCTTCCTCTCCACACGCATTTATGCTGTGGCCCGTTCTGTTTGCCAGTATAAAGGAGATATGATTTACATGTCCTTTTCAGTTTGAGAAAGTTAAGAAACATACCTGTTGCCTTCATATCTTTTATTCCACCTCCACTTTTGAAGCTACTTTTCGGAAAAAAAATTATAGTTCACTGGCTGAGAAAAAGTAACCATAACTTTCTACTGCAAGGGCAGTGGTGCTTACCAAGGAAGCATACTAAATTCTGGTCTCTGAACAAATGAACAACTCTTGAACGATTGTGTCACCTACACTTTCAGGAACAAGTTTATGCATTACACTTAGGGGAAAGGTAGAAGCACATGCATCTTTCTATTCTTGCTGAATTAGGATTCATAGATCCATTTATTTGAGAAAAGCAGTTTAAAATTAGCTCATCAGACACATCTTTGTTTCATACCAACCCAAAAACTGAAGGGTATTTAGCAAAGCTAGGTGAACTAGTCTGTGTTTACTTCTTTGACAATCAAATAAACATTTGCCTCCTCGATTACTTAAAGGATGTGATTCCTACCTTCAGAAATTTCTGTTTCCTTAAATTAGCATTAGGAGACAAACAGGACCATTTGCCTGGAAGTGTTTTAAAGGCTCTTAAACCAGAATAGGAGCCCTTTAATTTGTAGTGACGTCCTCATGGTCACTGTGTAAAAATGAACTGTGGTCATTTGCTTTCTGACTAACATTTTTAATCAGAGAATATTGGTGCATGGAAATCTTTTGCTGGACACAGCAGAAGGTTATAGGTCTCAGATGAGATATCTGGTCAGAGTTAGAAATCATCTTACAGAAACAGCCATTAGGTCTTATGCCAGACTCTTAGGAATCCTGTGGAAGACAGCTTCAAACCTGCATACCTGTATACCAGAGCAGGGACATGCAATTTCACTGAATTTCACTGAATTTTTAGAGTTGGAAGGGACCATAGAGATCATCTAGTCCAACTCCCCTGCCGAA
>JAOXNO010000001.1:81559771-81588259 GCA_028565335.1 Limnodromus scolopaceus | reverse complement strand
GGTCTATGTCTTTCTTATATTGAGGGCTCCAGACCTGCACACAGCACTCCAGGTGAGGTCTCACCAGAGCAAAGTGGCAGAATCACTTCTCTGGACCTGCTGGCAACACTTCTTTTGATGCTTCCTAGTATGCGATTGGCCTTCTGGGCTGCAAGTGCCCACTGCCTGCTCATGTCCAGTTTCTCGTCCATCATCATTTTCCCCACGTTGGAAAGATCTCTCATGCTTTCCCAAGGCCCCAAGCTGAGGTGCAGGCACCTGTGGGGGTTTCAAGTTATGAGCTACCCCTGTGGATATTGCCTTCTAATGACAAACTTTCTCTTGGCTCATCAAGCAAGTTGATGGCGTTAGCAGATGAGCAGAAAATTCATGCCAGAGTACACTCATGCTTATTTAAAGAGAGCAACAGGTCCCAAGTCTCTTCTCACTACAAAATTGTTTTACATTTAAGACTTCTTTAGAGATGTGCTTTCCAGTGATCTAGAAAATATGCAACACAGGGAATCCCGGGAACCTAATGCTGCCAGAGCACTGTAACAAGAAATTTGCGTTAAGAATATTGTTAACTCTATGCCATCACCAGGAAAAAAGCATACGTTGCAGCCACATAGCAATGATTTCAATGACAGAATAGCAGTAAGTATTTGCCATGTTCGATGCCAACTGAACAATGCAGGCAGGGTTAATTGTGTAGGACCCTTTACATTACCCTACCTAACCAGCAGAGGATATACATGCCCTAAAAACTCTTTGTATTTTACAGCAGTAAGTGTATTAAGCATATCATTTTACTACAGCAACAACAACAGCAAACTACAGGAGGCAAGTAAAAAAATCTATTTTTTTATGTCTCTGAAGATAAAGGCCATGACAGTAAGTGTAAATTCTGAACCAGGAAAAAAACCCCACCAAACCCTCCAAATGAAGTCTCTGCTCAAAAGAATTGTATATGATAGATTACAGTGTACATTATCACTGATATAGTGTCCTTCTCCTATGGGCATTGTGCAGGTACATAGTTTTCCACAATATTATTAGTAGTATATTTATTAGAAATAACCATTACTTGCAGTATATTCCTGTGCCTTTCTATTCAAGACCTACACTAACATCAAGGGATGACAGGAAAACACAAAATCAGCTATTAAAATATTAAATAATATCCATTAGGCAGTTAGGAGCGTAACTGCATACAGTAGAGAGAAAGCAAGAATTTATCTTTGATTTCCAAATCAGAGGGTTTTTCTTGCTGTGTGTCTGTGATTGTCAGAACACACTGAGATTCCAGGCTGAGGGGAACACCATGAAGTCTTGGTTGTAATCATGGTTTAACTTACTGTCTTCAGTCTACTGTCTACTGACAGACTACTGTCTTCATTATTTGTACATGGGTTGCGGGATACCATGGTTGAAAATTTTATCTTTAGACCAGACCATTTATCAAGTGTAATTAATGTGTCAGACTTCAGTTCAAAAACCTTGCACTGATAATACTAATTTCTCTATGCTAGTGGAATTATCCACATCAAGTTCAGCAAAAGAAATGTCAGTGGTAACACTGAAAATACAATGGGATGTGTCTTCTTTTTCTAGTTCAGTCTCCACATTTTGCAGGTAGTACAATGGCAGAAACAAAACAAACCACAGAAAAAGAAATAAACAGTCCCAGTACCATTTCACTTTGTATGAACTAAAAAGGACTACAGAATCAAGTAAAAATCTCATGGGGTGGGATTTTAAAGACAGGCATTGACTATGATTCAGCTGCACTAGCTGTGTCAAAGGAATATTAATAAATCACTGCAAAAGAAGTCCATACTTATTTAAGTTTTCATTCTTATTCCTGAAGTCCTGAGTCAGACAGACTTCTTTTCCTTTTAGAAGAAGGGTTTCCAATAACACTAATATAAAATATCAACAGTTAACATTTTCCCTGATGATCTGAGAAGAGAGAAGGCTATCATTTGAAGCTCTTTGTCATACTACTCTCAGCAGCTGCAGCCTGTTATGTCTCCAGAAGCGATCAATACCTGGGAGGAAGCATCCTTACATGTATTTTTGCCCTTTAGTACGAAGAGTGGGATCTTTGAATACCAAAGCAGAGCTAGACAATCAAGTCTCACAAAGCAGAAATTATTTCTACTGTACTCAGAGGGGCACCCGAGACTCAAAAAAAGGAGAATGAACCTAGAAAACCCAGCTCTGTGGTCAGGACCATGCTTTGAAGATCAGAGATTCATTGAGGTGAAGTGATTAGGATGCCTTTCTTGGCACGGTGAGCAGCATGACAAAGATTCATCCTACAGCATTTTCCAGCACCAGTGCTCACATCTGGACAAAACCCACTCACCTCAAGAGAACTCCAAGGGGTCTGCTAATTTCAATTTACTGTAGAATCACAACCAGGTAATAACTAACTTTTATTGCTTTTCTCTTTTTGTCAAGCTGTTTTTCTTTCTAGAAGGAAAGAGTTTTTAAACACCTATTTATTATTATATGAGCGATGTAAAATAGAACAATAGGCTGTTTGCACTAACTTATTTCATAGAAAATGTCCATGGAACAGACAGAAAATGTTCATGGAAAAGCAGAATTTACTGTTACCTGTCAGCAACTTAGGGCAACGGGGAGAATTTTTTTCTCCAAATAATGTCCTTCATGTCATAATTTATTTAGTGCTGATTAATAAATTCCATTGTAGAAAAGTTTATATCCTTGTGTAAATTTACATTTAACCTCTGTTTTAGTTTACTTGTAGAACAAATAATTTGCTACCATAAAAAATAACAGAGAAATCAGATAAAAAAGAAGTTTTGTGAAACCATTAAACAGTATATTAAGAAGAATTATTACAATGATGCAGAAATACATTCTTTCCAACAGCACTGTAATATAGCTTGCCATACTACACAAAGTGGCAATAAAAGACTAGCAGTCTTGGCCAAATACTTCCAGCTTGTCATTTGAAGTATGCAAACAGGCCAAAGGCTAACCCAAAGTCAGCTCAAGTAAACAGAAATCTTAATTTTAACAAACAAAGTTCAAGTTCAAAACACATAGATTATGGCATGTGAAATCACTACTTGTCTGAGCGACTGGAGGATTTTTCTACATTTATAGAATACAAACTGCTATGTGTTCAGGAAATGTTTAAGTAGATTTTCACATAATTATAATCATTTATCTAATTTAAAATCTTAATTGGTTAGTATCAAATTATATCTCCTCTTTCAGTTTGCAAAATTAATATTAACTAGAGATTAAACATATTATACAGGATCATATTTCCTGTGTAACAGTAATAAGACTTAGTTGCAATCATGTTTTGGTAATCTCGTAATTAAGTTTCTTTGTAAGGTACAATAGCAGCAGAATATAGCTTGAAGACTCACTTTTTATCATCACCATCATAAAACCCCCTTATTTATCCAGACTTTGAAGATAGAACTCTTAAATGCCTGAGCTTGAATGATAATGGAGTCTTTCCTCCTTTATGTACACCAGACATCTTCCAAAAATTTGTCTCCCACCTCAGAAATCTAGAGGAGTGGCAATTTTTAAATGGTGCTTCAGAAATGCGTTTTTTTTGGCCATGAGTATTTTTCTCTGATTATGACAGTAAGACATTACCCATTTCAGGGTATGTGCTCCTGGTTTTGCTTATAGTTATCAGCCTTAAAAGAAGCTGTGTAATTTCCCTTAAGACCTGGATTACCAAAGAATATGCACCAGTCTGCATTTACAGCAAAATCTTACTGTTAATGCAAAAAATGATAATGCAGTTATGCTACTCATCCTCACAGTGTAGATAAAATTTTATCATCCAAAGAACAACGTTTGTAACCTACAATCTGTGCTATCACATGACGGCAACGTCTAAAAAACCACTCAAAGTTTGATAAAGGTCTGAGCATCTTTTTGTAAGACGAGAGGTCATTTCAAACAAAAGTTATTACAGTTTTTGAGTAGGGAGTGATCAGGCCTATAGTTGTAGAGCAGAATGAGGGATTTATTTTCCACACTTGTTTCCCTGGGACTAATTTAAGAGAAGACCGAAACTGCATATGGAACTAGGGTTTAAGAAAATGGTTAAGATCAGGGGTAAACTAAAAATTAAAATATATTTATGTTTGCCTTGCTTTCCTTTCACACTTAACATATACCTGAAATCCTACCAAGGGTAAAGGAAATTATTAAATGGTTTCAGAAAACTCAGTTCCTTAGGTCTGACAGGTACTTGTTAAGGGAACTGCAGCTCTATAGAAATGCAACTTTTATTCCTTCCAGTGCTTTGGCTCCTTACAGTATCACATACCTAAATTGACCATGGAAGTAAGCCTCTATTGTTGTGGAAATTCAAAGTGTCAGCTTTTATCCAAGAAACAGAAATATGTGTAAAGGGACTAAGGTGATCTTATCACCTCGGAAGAAAGAAAAATAAACTGGAGTGGTGAGGGACAAGAAAAAAAAGCCGACAATTCTCAGGTTTCCAAGAAACACCAGCAGTCATCTCACAGCATCACTTGATTCAGTGCTTTATTCAGAAACTCTCTAAACTTTCCATTTCTATTGCAGTCAGCTGGAGGCTTGCCATTCACCTCCAGTGAGGATGCTATTCTAATCCCACCCCGATTTTTTTTTTTCATTTCCTGTTAAAATTCCCTCAAGACTCACAGGATGGCAGAGTATCACAGCTATAATAGAGGAGACGGACACCTCATGAGTGCTTACAACTGTTAAAAAAACATAGCACGAGACTGAAGTTTGAAAGTCATGCAACGAATTAATTCATTTTTTATTTCATTTCATAGATTTTTCAAAAAAAATGTTAACATCTGGGAATTAGCCATACCACTGGTGGCATTTGCTGCATTCCTAAAACACTCAGTGTTATATGTCCAACAAAACCAGTTTATTTTAAATTGAAACAGATTTGGAAATAATTTGATTTTTAAGACTGATAGAGATTATTGCATTTCAGTGAATTCAGATAAGTAATGGAGCATAACAGCCGAAATAATTTGAAACAGGGTAAGTCCCACTTCATTCCCTATGAGTAGCGACACAGGGAGAAAGCAGTTTGATGTGAGCTGTTTCCACTAAGAAAGAAAAATTATATGGACTTAAAAATCTGTATGTCTCTGCTGAGAACTGATATCAGCTAATACTCTGTATTTTAGAGTGTAAACGAATGTCAGCAACACAAGCCACAATTTCTTCCTTGTTCTTCTTTAACAGACTTCAGCCAAAGTCACCTTAAAATTCATTTCTCCGAGTGTGTGTTATAGACAACTTCTGATTCAGTGATATGACCTTCATTTTTACTGTGCTGGCTTAGCATAAATCTTACATAGTCAAATCGCAGCAGAAAGCAATTCATAATTAGTGTGTAATTAGTGGAGAAAGAAATACCTGCCTGTAAAAAAAGGCAATATTGCAACAGCCTGCCTGAAGTGGTGCATTTATGTGTTATTTTCAGAAGTATTGGGCTCCATCACATCTCTTACCTGAGCACACATAAACTTCCTAACACTCAGAACTAGTTTTGAGTTCTGCAAATGGGCCAAAATGTTGTCAGTAGACTGAATCCTTCGAAACACTCCCTGAATAGTATGGCTTGATCTCATTAAAATAGCTATAGAAGAGAAAACAAGCATGCCAGATTCACTGACAATTTAACAATTGTCTGTGCAAAACCATTTGCATATGTCTATGAGAAACCCTGAGGAGTCACTGCTGAGGCAGGTTTGAAAGACAGGCCATATTCATTCTGCTTGTCGAGGTTAATTTTTTTCTGTATTAGAAAATGAAGTGTCTTACATGCTTGCAGTGGATACACACTCCAGATTGATCTCTGAAAAAAAAGTACTTTCATGCAGTAGTTCCTTTATTAGTACTGGAGGTCTACACAGAATCCTAAAAGAGAAACGACTGTCTTAGTTTACTTTGTGGTTAGGGGTATAATCCTATCCTTGCCTCTCCTGTAAGCCACCACCTGAAAAAAACCCTTCCCTTTATATTGCCTAGCAAAGCATCCCACAACATTTTTGTTTCCATGAGAAAACCTATACAGAGTCCTTTGAGATGCTTGGTTTGGGATTTTACAGTAAATTTTTTACTGGAAACCATGTTAACTATAATTTTTCAGAATCTAATTTAAAATCTACTTTACAGGCAAACTCTGAGGAAAATCATGAAATTAATTGCGTGACTTCTTCATTATACACCTTTGCAAGCTCTTTCAGAAGATGAAAGCCTCAATTTCTTCCACTGTCAAACATCACCATTGAATTTTATATGATTTGTGGTGGAAAAAATATTCATTAGAGATTGTGGATTGCAAATATGAGAAGTAGATAGAGATCACAATTTTCAAAAGATGCTGTAAAAGTGTGACCAACTTTAAAGGATTTAATTTTCTAGGAAAAAAACCACTGTGCAGGCAACCCTGTAAAAGTTATGCTCTTTTCAGATGTTCCAACTTGAGCAATCAGAAACTGAGTGGCATCAAAACAAAATTTTCCAAAACTCGTTGGATTTTGACACTGGGGATCTATCCAACCTTGGCAGCAGATCACTAAAGGAGAGGCAGGATCATCTGGGGCTTTTTTTTGAGAGAGAAACTAAAAAAGACATTTCATTCTTGTTTTCCTTTCATGCCTTTCAAATTATGAAAAGCAGAAGCTACACTTATTTACCATTACAAATCATCTTCCAATCTCCAAAACGGAGTATCATCCACAAATGTCTGCATTTTGATCCATATTGCATATTGCATGCCCAGTGCTACCTCAGGCAACTCACAATCTGGCGTTTTCTGGAGATAGCTGTAGGAAAGAGATTCAGCCCACCAGTTGAAAGGAGCTTTACCATCTCTGTTCCTAGACATCTCGTGTAAGCTTAGAAATCTGCAGCCAGTCACCATCACAATTTTGCCTTGTTTGACGAAGTATAAATTTTCTTATCAAGAAAGATGTTCCCATTCAAGTCAAGTTGCTGTTCCTGTAGTGTTTGCACGATGACTGTTTTTACAGGCTACTGCTTGTCAGTGATAACCATGAAAACATCTTCCACTAGAAGAACAATGATTTTTGTTCCACTTTCCTGGTTAGTTTGCATAAATGCTTTGCGGGTTTGCTAAAACGCGGTTTTGAGACCAGTACTGCAAAATTATGTAGCAGTCCATTAAGTTTTTAAGTTACAGAAGTAGGTCAAACACCTAACTTACACAGAGACAAAAAAAAAAAGTCTAAATGTCTAATCTGTTTAGTTACTTTCTAAATCTCTCTGAACACCTATCTGCTGCTTTAGGCACCCAAGTGCTACTTTGCAAAACTGGTCCCAGTAGCAAGACGTAGGCTGCTAGGCACTGCCTAATTTAAGCAAAAAAATCTTGATTTACTTTCTGACCCCCCAGCACATAGTTTCTTCATTTCACTTTTCTGGAAGTCAAATGATAGAGAGGCCAAACGACTCTACCAAGTCTCATACTAAAGCAATATCAGAGCTGAATATGAACCTTACTGCCCTCAAGTGCGCATTATGCCTGAGGCAGCCATACAGAGTTTTCCTCAACACACTCTTTGATAAGGAGTGAATCCAATAGAAAAATCCAGTTAAAATTCAAAATCAGTCATGTGCAATATCCTACTCCATTACCAAGGTGATGTAATTACAAGTAGCATTCAATTCACACGCTGGTTGAGCATTAATTATAATTTTACTCTACTGCAGCTCAGAAAAAAAACCATCAAGCTTCATTACAGTGAAAATGGACATCAAGGGGTTTGATTGCAACTCATTTTTATTTATTGCCTTTCCAGCTGCTTTTAAAAGGAGATTCGTTTACTAAAACTGGGATGTTTCTCTATCTTCACACTTGGTGTAGGGGTTGTTGGATATGTGAAATGTTGGATTTATGTGAAATTTGTCAATAAAATTGTTTCTCAGGAATAGCAAAACATGAACTTCATACTACTTTTTTCCCGAGCAAGCCGGGCTTTGCTTTGGAAAGCATCTCTACTGTCACAGATTTTCCAATAATTACTGTGGTAGGTGCTGATTTCATAGATGTTATTGGAAACAAAGGTTTTTTTAGGCACAAACTTGTCACGCATGAAGAAGTTGCAGTTCTCCTTGGCTATAGTTTGCCTTGTACTAGAGTAAAATTCTGTAAACATCACACAACTTTGCTTTCCAGTGTGAAAATTCCCATGAAAATGTGAAATATTAAAAGAGGTAAGAGTGATTTTCTTTATAATGAAATTAAGATTACATAATTTGTCACATGGATCCAAAATACAGGCAGCCCATAAAGCCTAGAGTAGCTGTAGAAAATACCATTTATTATCATAAAATAGAAAAATTTGGGTTTAAAGGATCCTTTAACGGTCATGCAGTCCAAGCCCCTCTACAATGAGCAGGGAAATTGGCTAGATCACATTACTCAGAGCTTCGTCTAACCTGACCTTGAATGTTTCCAGGGATGGGGCACCTACCACCTCTCTGGGCAACCTATTCCAATGTTTCACTACCGTGACTGTAAAAAATTTATTCTTTCTATGAAGTATAAATCTACCCTCTTTTAGTTTAAAACAATTACCCCTTGTCCTATCGCAACAGGGCCTGCTAAAAAGTTTGTCCCCATCTTTCTTGTAAGCCCCTTTTAAGTACTGGAAGGCTGCTATGAGGTGTCCTGAGCCTTCTCCAGGCTGAACAGCCCCAACTCTCTCAGCCTGTCCTCATAGGAGAGGTGCTCCAGCCCTCTGATAATTTTTGTGGCCCTCTTCTGATCTCGATCCAAAAGGTCCATGTCTTTCTAGTGCTGAGGGCTCCAGAGATGGAGGCACTACTCCAGCTGGGGTCTCTCCAGTGCGGAGAAAAGGGCAATAATCACCTCCTTTGACCTGCTGGCCGCTCTTCTTTTGATGCAGCCCAGGATACAGTTGGCCTTCTGGACTGCAAGCACACAATGTGTGTGCTCATGTCCAGCTTTTCATCCACCAGTCCACCCATGTCCTTCTTGGCAGGGCTGCTCTCAATCCCTTCATCCCCTAGCCTGTATTGATACTGGGGGTTGCCCAGCTCCAGGTGCATTTCTCTGGTTTTAGTTTCGGGTGTTTTAAAACTCTCAGTAATCTAAGTTAAAACAAAACAAAACTAAAGCAATCTATATTTTAAGAATAAACAAAGTAACCATTGAAAATTCAAAAACAAGAAAACATGAGTGCTATGTTTTCTTAGTACTTTGGCATCTAGGGAGTCAATGTAAGGCTATGCACTGGAAACAATTTTTTCATTCATATATAATATGGAGCTGTAAAATCGTTTCTGGATCAAACTGCAGCATAGCAGCAAATACATTTAAAGCAGTATGTATTACTAGAATCAACAAGGTGGACTCAAGTATAGATTTCTCTTACTATTTCTAATATAATAGCTTTCTGATACAACAGATAGCACTGAAGAAATTATTCCTTTATAGTTAAATAGTGAAGAAACAAAATTAGATTTTCTGGGCTCGTTCTGTGAATATAAGGCATTCAGTTTATACACTAACATCTAATGGCCTCAAACAGAAATGATTTCTTGTCATTAAATATAATGTTTTAGCCTTGCTCTTAACACTCCGCTCTGCTGATTTGAGTTGCAGTTTCTTTATATTTATAAAAGCCATCACAATGTCCTCATCATTTTCTATTTGAAAAAACCTCTCCCATTTTAATTGCAACATTTGTTGCCACTATCCCTGTCAAAGACTGATTCAAACACTAAAATTATCATTTCAGCACTAAATAGGCTTTTGCAATCTTACTTCATTTTTCAGTTTGAATGAAGGTTTTGGAGTGTTTTGAATTTTTTAAAACCTCTTCTTGCTTCTGCAATTGGATTTTCCCCTTGATCTTTGATGGAGAGACAACACCCAGCTGTTACTGTCTCTCCTAACATGCTAGTGCTTATGCTTTGAAAGAACCTACACTAGATTGCGTTCAGATGCAACTCAAAACCATACGATGAGCTACCTGATGAAAATGCGCTTAAACCAGATTACTAGATGTTTAAAAGAGCCAGTCCTTGTGCAAGTCTGTAAGAATTTCCGAGCCTTACACAGTGAACAAAGATTTTCTTTAACAAGGTTGTGTGGTAAGTTTCAATGGAACTAAAATAACTGATTTGAGCCAAGTCCAGAGTAAGCCAAGACCGTAAGTGACCAGAGATTTTCTTCAACTTTTTTCTTAAACTGCAAGTTAAGAATGCTAAACAAGTTGAGATTTAAGCCTCTTATATTTTATAGGTGACACTATACAACTGACAGCCATTTAAATTTATAATTATAACTTTCGCTAGCTCAAAAGTAATGCAGAATAGAGCTGGACTTAAAATAAATGCCAAGATGACAAAGATATCCCAAAAAATAGGACAGTAAGTAGCAATGTTGAAATCAGAGCATGGTGGAGTTTTACCTGGGTCTATGGAGCTTCATGCACGCCAATGGTTGCATTCACGCTGATGTTAAAGAAGATGTCTTAACAATACATACTGTACAAAAAGGCAATGACTGACTATAGCACACTTGGTTCCTAAGTGAAACCTTCTACAGAATAGAAGCATCAATGCAAAAGAAAACATGTGGAAAGTATTAGGTAGGAGAGGGCAGTTCTGAAAGACAGTGCACAAAAAGTTGGAAATATTTACAGAAAATGAAGATGTTTATAATAGGAAGTTAGGCTTTGAGATCCACATGCGGGTCGAGCTGAAGCTGAAAGAATTACAATGGCGAAAAAACTGCAGAGTACATCAGAAAAAGTGCCAAGGAAAATAATTCCATTTTAACCTGGACGCTGTTTGCGCTAAATCATTGAGTCTAGATCTTGGTAAGGATAATGACAGATTAGACCCTTGAGTAGAATGAGTGAGTGGCGGTTGTTTTCTGAAGCTTCCCATTACAGAAAAACCCTGGTATGCAGGAAGAAAAAAAAAAAAGCACCTTGTGGGTCCTTGGCCATAAAAAAGCTAGCAGCATGTCCACAAGGAGCATGGGAAGATGGTCCAAAGTATTTTCCCCAGTAGGAAAAGTGGGAGAGTTGAGCTAGTTGCTAACTATGCCTGTTTGTTTTTTAAACAGGTGCACACTGTACTTTTAAAAATCCTTTACTACACAGAGGATGAACACTTCATTTTTAGAGATGTGTTCTACAGCTTTGATCTAATTAACATATTTTTTCCTTCAAAGGCCAAGGAAAAGAAGCCTCACTAAACCAAAAAATGAAGATCCATGTCATTAAATATCATGTTTCATATCTATATATACAAGTCAGACTACCAAGAGTAATTTTTTTAATGAGTGCACTCATTTATTTCATGGCAGATCTCATCTAAATATGAGTCTTTCTGTAAGAAAAAGTAATTTATAAAGAATGCACCCTAACCTTTCAAAATACTTCTAATGTTTCCACTTATTAGATTTCTCAAACTCCAGCTTTGTTTCGTTGGCCTTGAGTAGAACATATTTCCTAACTTTGAGAGATAATGAGTCTAAATACAGGTGTGGGTATATAATAGGTTATTATTAGAAACTCTACCTCATGCTTCCCTCATACAAACCTACTGCTAAAACCAAAAATTATTAAGAAATTACTAAAAGAGCTGCTGTGGGAAGTTTCTAAGCTTATTTACAGAGTGTAAGTAACTTTCAGCCTTAGGTGGACAAACTGATGCTAGAAAGGACCTCAGTAGAGAATTACTTCCTTCAGGATCCCTAAACTAAAGCAAAGCACATCCCACCTGTCAGGGACAGTGACTTCGACTGAATCTGTGGAGCAAGGCTGGGGTCTACACCCAATCAAAACTGAGCCTTTGACCCTTGAGAGATTTTCCTCACATCGCTGTGAGGCAATATTTGCACCCACATTTCTGCAGCTTAATATAATAAAATGCCTCTTAAATTATAGAAAAGAGTTTCTCTCCAGTTCCAAACTCACAAGGGGTTTGTACCCTGCAGATCACAAGTGCTTTTACTTCAACTCTAAAGCCAACTTTGCTGCCACGCACAGTAGCCCTATGAAAAAACTCACTCCCTGTATAAAACAGTTATTTAAAAGGGACATTTTGCTTTGCTTGGTCTCTGAGCAGCTAGAAGCAACAGCATTTTCTCTTTCACAAACTTGCATGCAACTTGCACAAACTCCTAAGCTCTTCAACACTGGCAGTCCTCAGGGGGTGAAGAAAAAACTTCAACAGCCAAGTAATTAGTATAGACTGTCAACTCTGAACCCAGGCAGTTGGCAGTGCAACAGCAATCTTACAATGTCTCACTACTTTTTCTGTCCTTTCTTGAAAGGTTATTGACTGTTGTGCAGATGCTCATGTAGATATTACTTACTGTAGAAAATATTATCATATGCATACATTCATCTGTCTCTATAAACAGAATTAATCTGTTTATATACACAGAGTTGTCTGTATTAACCTCACTATTTGGATTTTACATACCTTTGTCACATAAGAAGATGGAACAGCATTTTAACAAAGTGTAGTTAGTTGAACAAGAGTACCCGAGACTCTTCTCAATGTTAGGTACATGTATCTACTATCTGAGCCTATTGCAAGTCCTTCCTTCGTTTCCCAACAAATCACTGCCAGAACTACAGTATATTACATTAAAACATTCATAGTATGGGTTAGTGCAATCCAGTTTAGATTCCAAGACTGTTTATTTTAATCTGAGTTTAATTTTAATCTGATCTCTTCACCTCCTGAAGGAAGAAAATATGGATCGTTACAATCATTAAATCCCAAGAACAGGACAATGGAAACAGAGTCAGTCTTTGAAAAAGCAGAGATGAACTTTCTGTTGCCAGCATGAGTGATGGAGTAGACTTGTCAAGCCTTCTTTCATTGCAAATGAATGCCATTTGGCTTGCGCTCTGTATCACCTGCAGTCATCGCTACTGTGCACAGCAGCAAATAGCCGACATCAGAATCCCATTAGCTGACAATTATTTGTGACAGGCAGCATCGACCGTTTGACTAGTCTATTTTCAGATGTCTCTGTTTGCCTAAGCATTGATGTGATGTAATAAAATGATCAAAAAATGGAGCAAGCCTCAATGTTAAGTGAAAGAGCACAGTGCATCCCAGGCAAGTCCAACATACTAGCTGCATACTTGCCTGTCGATCTTGTTTTCTTCATGCAACACCCGGAAATCAAGGTGGGACAAAATGACACCTTTTTAACATATGGTCTTTTTTGCAGAAACATTTGACAATCCTAGTGCTGCCAACAATGAAGGATATTTAAATAAATATGGAAGTGTTATCTAAATAGTCTTGGCAGGCTCGGCATTACCCAGTTCCTACAGCCAAACCTGTTAACGCAGCAAATAACCAGAGCATGTAAGTTAACAGGTAGCTAAAATAGCTAAGCATAAATGTGTTCTAGAGGACTGGAATTAGTACAATGGTACTAATACATTGCTACTAATACTTGTACTGGGGGAGACACGGAAAACCAACAAAGGGCAGAGTCTTTTTTTATGCCCTTTTCGATTAATTCCTGCAATGTCATCTAACAGGAACTAACAGCAAGGGTTGCATTCTTCTGCCAGCAAACTTTATTTTTTCCAGCGGAACAGATTGCAATCGACAGGTGAGAAAAGCGATCCTTGTAACCATTATACATCTGAGTAATTCAATTTTCTGCTGATTCTTAATTTAGTACTTCAATGGTTACCAGGCCAACATAGCACCTGCTAATTATACACCTGAAATTCCCTTTACACTAATGAAGCAAGTCTTGCCCCTTGGGCTCATGAAGGCAGCTGACACAAAGGCACCAAGTGAGTCAGAAAAATGTCAGAGTGACATCTCATTCTGTAACGACCCGGAACGTTATACCTGCCATTAGCTGCTGCATCCATCCTCCCTGCTCCAAGCAGAATCAAAAAAAAAAAAAAAAAGAAAAAAGAGGACACACTACACATGAACTACAGCAGCAGGAGCAAAGGGAGCACAATCATTAAGCTATGGGAGACAGAAATAGAAATAAACTGGTGGAGTCATTATTTGTGCACTGCACAATCAGAGAAGGATTATTGTTGACCAAGGTCTGCTTCAAGGCTGTTGGAGATCCCACTTTAAATGTTTGTGATGCAAGGTTTCCCTTTGGGAGTGCATTCCAGAGGCTCAAATATTCTGCTCTTAAAAACAGTCAAGTTGCCAATCTGAACTGGAATTTAGATGGATGTAAACCTTGAAGATTGTTTGTTATTTGGACTCATATCTGATGCAAATAAATATCTAAAAATAGGTATTGGTTTGGACTTCTGGATATCAACAAACCAAAGAGGGATTTTAACAGGTGATTAAGATAAGCAGTGTCCGATCTCATGTAAGCTTCCTAAAGCTGTTGGGTAAATATTTAATGGGCACATTTCTCACTGTCTACCACACTTTTTAAATTCAAGTCTTAATATATAGCTGTTGCAAAATCTCCGTATTTATCTTCCCACCATTCCTAGAGGCTCACATGAACACCAGCTTGTTAGAGCAAATTAGAAGCTCCAGCCCAGGATCACCGAGTCTGAACTAGCAGACAACATTTTTAGAGGAATCGATGCACAATAGTGCCTCTTCTTGCTTCTTTAACAAATCGGTATTTTGAAAGGGTCTGCAGGGTGAGGTGAACTCTAGAGGCAATTCACATTCAAAATAATATCAATGCAGCTTTTAAAGGGAAATGAGCTTCTATTCCAATCTGTAAAAAACATGAAGACGTAAACCTTTCTTTAGGTGCCACTTTCTCTGACTTTTGATTTTCCTGCTCCCTTAAGTGTGTGGTAAAGCAGACACATGAAGCTTGACAAATGTTTACAAGGTTGGTGAATAGCTCATTCCTCTGAAACCTCATCACATGACTTTTGAATCTTCAGCAAATTTGTGTTCAAGGGCTGAGTATTCAGTGCTGGCCAGGACTCAGGGTACTACAGAGAAAATTATTTAGAATATTTAGAAGCATTTTAACAGTCTAGTCATTTCCTCTAACTGTGAAATCACAAGTCTATCCAAGTTGTATTCCCTACTAATGAAAAGAAACGGGCACTGAGTCACTCAGTCACTTCTACAGTTGCTCTATCTCAGAGTACCTTACTTGGCAATTCAGTGCTGATAACACTACTCCAAAAAGTTTATATGTTCCTCTTATATTCTGCAATTGCAATAGTTTCTTGAAAAGCTTCTTTCAAAACAGAACTGCTTCTATTATTGCATTCTACTTAATTAGAATATCTGCATTTGTGGGGAAAAAAAGTGTTTTAGAATCTTAAAAGAATCAAAATTATTTCAAAAAGAGATACTACGCATGTAAGTCCTGACAGCAAGATTTAACTCTTTACAACTGACATGATTCTCTTTACTGCTCTATTTTAAAAAAATAATAAAAGCTGGTACATATTTTTTCAGAATCAACAGACATGACAACAGTCAAACATCTGAAGGTAAATCCTGTGCCTGCAGTCAATTTGAGAAACATAAAGTATAATGCAACCTTGTTACCCGCATGCATTTTCAAAGTAATTATTCCTAAAGCTGATTTGCATTTAATCATGGGTGACAGGCTTCCCATGATAATAAGCTTCAGGCAATTTATGAAAGAAACTCAGCCATTCTACTTTAACATGTACCAAAGATAAGGAGGATTAGGAGCCAGAGGAGGATATTTCCCTCAATGGTGTTATATTACACAGATAATTAAACCTGACAGGTTTCTTTGTCTTTATCCACTGACATTAAGGTTTACAGCCAAACTTCCAAGCAACGATGCTCAATCCAAGGCTTCTACATGCACATTTCAAATAAAAGTGTCCTGATTGTCCAAGCCATTGAATATTTGCAACTTTTGGGGGAGTTCCTAGCTCAAAAGTTGCAACTTATAGTTTCAAATCGCAAGATTTTCCAGGAGAAGGCTCTATACAGGCCTTATGAGAAAGGAGAGAGTTGTATTGTATTATCCCAGCTCTCTCTATGCATAAGATCTGAGACAAACTGGCATCTTCAACTAGGGGAAAGGTCAAGGACATTGCAAATAACATAAAAAAAAAACCTACAAAGCAGCAATATAAACATGGTTTTATGTTGGATGGCTGATTTTAGGGAGATAGACACGGATCTGTGTGTTTTCTGTGAGCGTAAAACAAATCCAGAAAAAACCCCATGTATTTTACAGACCACACAAAAAGGCTTTCAAAACAATTATCAATCCCTGAGAGAAAGATATCAGTGAAATAGTGATCAAGAGATTCAGGGAAGATCTTAACAAGAGCAGTCAGCTACATCAGCTAGTATCTGTAGTATGTGCAAAGCTAGGAAATAAGTTTCTGTCTTAGAGTCCCAAGTGAAAAGGAGGCAAGACCCAATCTTTTACAAGATCTTGCATAGAGAACATTCACTACCAAGTAATCTTTTTCATAAATAATTTACATGAAATAATGAGAAGTAATATGAGAAGTTTGTTGCTCCCTATTGTTCAGCAAATATATTCAAATCTTCACTTAAAAGCATATTTTATCTAAACACAAGAGCTTACATAAAAAGTGATCCTACTCAGACAGATATATAATAACTGGAAATCAAATAAAAATTATGGAAACAGCCAAGATATTTGATGTTTAAAGTTGAAGCTGTGTGCCTGGAGTATAAAGCTATTCATACCACTTCAAAACTATATACAAGACAATGTTTTGTCTTCTTCAGACTATAAAACTTGATAGAAAACACTACTGAACATTAAACAGTTTCATATCTCACGTGAGTGCAAGGACAACCTCAAATGTTCTCTGTGTCTGATGCATGGCCTTCTGCATGACAAAAGTGAGTCTGTTGTTTGCTTGATGTATTAGTTTTGAATACCGTAGTACACAGTAAGCTAAGGGTCCTCAATATACATTTGAAATCTGAAGAGTCTTTTCCTTAAAGAAAATCATTGAACTCAGGCTACAGTATTAGATGATTTTGCTTTAAACCGGATCCTATGTTCCACCAGAACTGTGCAGCTGCGCTGGTTCAATACAACCTAGTGTAATTGTTTCATTGCTTTTAGGAGCTCTGAATTCATTGATGTAAAGATGTAACAGATGCCACCTAAAAACAGGCAAGAGAATAGAGAAACAATACAAATCTTGAGAAACAAAGATAAATATCAATAGCATAATATCATAATATCAGTGTTAAGAGTATCCTTAAGAGTAGTATCCGTAAGGTAGGCAACTTAAAGCTTAAGTGTCTATATATTAGTCGTCTGGGATGGATTTATCCACGTGGGTTGTGCCTTTCTGATTTCAAGTATTGTTTTGTGTGGAGGTACTTGATAATTGACAGTTGTCACCTGTCTTTCTTCTCCCTAGAGCATTTCTCCTATTTGTCTATTTTCCCCTCCCTTGCTTTTCCCCCTCAAAAAACATTCTAAGGTAGAGAGTGTATTGCAGAAAGAAATCAATTTTTTGAGCAAAACACTGTTTCTTATCAACTTTAAGCAGCCAACAAAGCATTATTAGATAGCTGACCAAAATTACAGGACTATTAGTTCAATCAAAAATAAGTATGTATTCAATCAGTCCAAAGAGGTGAAGTGGTGACACATGATCAGAGAAACACAGTAAGGCCTTTGGAGAAGGAAAGACTAAGTGCACTAAAATATCTCAGCCTGGAAAAGAAATGATTAAGAAGATGTTAGGTAAAGGTAATGCGTAAATTGTGAATGGTGATGAATGAATAGTTATTCCTTATTTTTGGAACTTAAGAACACCTGGTTACATCTTCAGATAGCAGTTTTAAAGATAGCTGTAAGAAATATTACAAAAGTTTGAAACTCCCTGCATGCAGTGTTGCAGAGGGCAGGTAGTATTGTGCAGATATATTGAGGATGTAGATCAGTATCTATTAAAAGAAAGGAAAGCACTTCAGGAAGTCCCTAAATTGCTGGCTGTGGAAAGCTGAAGAGTTCGCCTTGGGAAGGATTGCTCTGTTTTAACCAAGACATCTCCTGTTGACTCCTGTCAGATAGAAGACAGACGGGTCTTTGACCTATCACAGTATATCAGCTCTTACGTTCCTGATCAAGAGCAAAATAATCTGGAATCCTACTTTGACTTTGGTGATAAAACAAGATTTATTGTGGAATCTAAGATTGCTGAGTCATAACATTTAAGGTTCCTTAACTACTGCCATTTTTCAACAAAATGGGCTTCTACTGCATGATTTTTAGGCAGCTGCATTAATCAGATTTAAAACTTGCCCGCAACGCCCATTAAGCTGCTGCTGAAGAAGACAACCAGATAGCATTTAGCCACCTTTTTTTCACCAGTAGAATTATCTTACTGGATCCCTGTACACTTGGAGTTTGGTAGTCAGAATATTTACTTGGTCTAATACTGTGAGGAGTACGTATCCTGAAGGTTTCACTGCATCCTCACAGACAGCACAGGAATTAACACACACATCACTGATATGTTTTCTTGTAAGATGTAATACCAACAACTTTTTAAGCACATTTGTAATACAGCATGTAAAGTGTTTTAGAAATGTACAGTATAGCCAAGATCTTCAAAACTGAAAACAGACACAAAAGCTATTTGTTGGTACTGTAAGGCAAAACAAAAATCAGAATATGTAATTAGATGCATGGCACCATTTTTTGGAAAACATTATTAAGGAACCACAACAGCCCTTCCAGTCACATTGGGGCAATCATTCTTCAGACAGCTCAGTATGTAGATAAATACATTAATGTCAGTGTGGATAAACCTGGTAATTTTGATAAGCCTAATGTGAGAGTAGGGGATAGGAGACTGAAGAGATTCTGTATTTGATCACTGCCTTCCTATAGCTGGGTCTGGTAAAATCTTGCTGTAGTAAACATCAGCTGATTACTGCCCACAAAATGTTTCAGAAAATGTCTTTGTGACTCTGTAAGTGCTCATATGAAAAATGAAGTCATGAGCTTCACCTGATACTCATGAGTGTTAGAGAAGCAGCAGGATTTGTGGTGAAATTGCTCCGTGTCTGCAGTTAAAAAACTTGGGTGATGGCAAAGAGACTTGATGAGTAAATACCGTACATTTAATATCTCCTAGAACTATAGCAGCTGAGCTACTTTTAAACCTTGGAGCAAGCACAGTGGGCAAGATATTTCCATGCGTGTAAACATACTCTGGGATCATTTGTCACTTCCTATCTGTGAGTCTGCTTCTGACACTGTTACTATTCCTGCCTTGACCCTATCTAAGGCCCTTTACTGAAGCAGCTTTCCACTACCATTATCCTCTTCCAGAAAACAGGACTAAAGACATCAGCCAAAAAGGCCCCATCTGCCAAGAAAATTCTCAGGGAAACACCCTGATACATCATTTCCTCTTTCCAAAATTAGTTATATAGTAAAAAGTTTCTTTCACCCTGGAAAAAAAGAGCTCCCTAAGCAAAACCCAGAGACTGCCACCTCTCTTGGTTGCCCTTTGGAAGATTCCTGCCCAGGAGTTCCCTGATCATCCTGGACCTTGTCCCCTGAAAATCCAGCAGTTCTCTAGGCAGAGCCCAGGTCACACCTGAAGTATTATGTCCACTTCTGGGCTCCCCAGTACAAGAGGGGTACGGAACTACTGGAGAGAGTCCAGCAAAAGTCCACTCACTATAAAAGGACTGGTGCATGAGGAAAGGCTGAGAGAGCTGGGGCTGTTTAGCCCCGAGAAGGCTCAGGGGGAATCCCATCAACATATATAAATAGTTGAAGGGGGAATGTAAAGAAGACAGAGCCAGACTCTTTTCACTGGTGCCAGTGACAGGACAAGAGGCAATGGGCACAAACTAAAACAGGAAGAGGGTCTGTCTGAGTATCAGGAAATGAAAAACTTTTTACTGGGAGGGTGACTGAGCACCGGCACAAGTTGCCCAGAGAGGCTGTGGAGTCTCCCTCCTCAGACATAGTCAAAAGCCATCTGGACATAGCCTTGGGCAACTGGGTCCAGGTGGCCCTGCTTGAGCAAGGGAGTTGGACCAGATGACCTCCAGAGGTTCTTTCCAACCTCAGCCGTTCTACGAGTCCTGTGGTTCTGTAAAAGTCAGTGAGCACCTTTCCTTTGCTACATCATACAAGCTGGTGACATGACACTGAAAAGATTATTTGTTGGCAGGAACATCAGCTAATTACTGCAGCTCATCACTTTTGAATATAGAATTTTGTAGTATGGCCAAGTCTTGAACCTCATACAGACAAGTATCAGTGGTGATGCCCCTTACAAGTACAGGCTCAGAAATTCAGCATACTACCTGGGCACGAGCACAAGGCTTAACTACATTCGCTACTAGTAGATTTTTGCCATACTTTATGAGAGTTGTGGGATCTGGAATTAGTTCTAAGACTCAGTTATTCAGGAATAATGTTAAAAAAAAAAAAACTGTATTAAATATTTGGCTGCAGACTTGGTTTGTTAACAGAAATCTTATTGATGAACCAGGGTAACATTAAATCTTGTTTTATATATATATATTGCATCAGCAGTAATGCTTAGCATGCACTGAGCAACTGATTAACAAAATTCACTCATGAATGTTCTTCCACTGATGCATATTAATATGTCATCTATAATCAGTGACATGTATTACACAGAAATATGTCTTCTATTGCATTATTTGGTTCCAAGAGGAGCTGCATGTAGGATTGCATCTGCAATGATACATAAATCAAACTGAAAAGGTCTGTGACAAAGCCTGCAAATTTTAGTTTAACTTCATATCATGATATAACTTCTCTCTAGTGTTGTACAGACACAGGGTGTTTATTAAAAATCCTAATTTACTGGGATCTTTTGCATTAAGTAACACTCACATGAAGAATCTCCTGAACAGAATGGCTGTTTGCTGTCTGGATGGCAACAAGGGTCCCTGGTGTCTTTGTCTGGGTTAGGCAAGTCTCCCTGAACTGCTGTTCTGCCAAATTCTTATATACAACTCTCCCTTGACCCTCCCAAGGTTGGTAACCAACACATTGAGGCATGCAAATAGTACCTATGAACTGTCCTACACAGTGCAGGGGCTGCCTGCAGGGAATCTCCTGCACTGTCTGAAATTCCCACATGGATGGGTCCTGTAACAATTAGTCAAATGTTTTGCTATGGAGTCAGCTAGGCATTCAGTCAATTTCTGTAATTGTAATTCCACCTTATACTAGGTTGGAAATAGTGACTTCAGTGTTAGGTCATGATACAAACGCTAGGTCTCATTGCAAACCTGGACATCTCCCTTTCACAGAGGTACTATGCTCTGTCTAAACTTAATTTGACAAGATAACAGATGTTAATGCCTTCATATACCAAGAATGTCTCACTGGACCAAAATAGCTTTATCAGTCTTTGGACACGGAGGAGATTTCACATCTGAATTTGTTGGAATTAAAAATATGATTGGATGAGAGCTGATACCTTTATCAGCTGATAAGCATCAGCTTTTTATGCAAAAATCTGTATCTTTATCCTGGAAATACGAGAGAAAAAACATGCTTTTAAGGACTTCACAGTTCAAATATGATTTCCACTATCAGATACAAGTTAAAATTAATCATCAAGAACTTTCCACACATTCCTTCCCTTAAGCTGAATATGCTACCAATTTTCTGTTTCTGAGTCCAACTGAAATTAGGTAAGCGTGTAATTTGAACAGCTCTTCTTTAAAACTGAGGAAGGACTCATCATCTGGATTGGATTCTCTCCCTGTAACATTCTGATAAGCTCCCTCTTATCCTTGCTCTTACAACCTGAAGTAGATTTTTGTAAACATAAAACCCAGTATATATTGTGTGCGTTCTGTTGGTGACCCTCAAGGTCACTGCATTCTGCATTATATACCCCGAGAGTCACCTGTGGCAACTTCCAGTATCCACATAGCTTTATGAGGCTGTCACCAGAACTAGCTGAACTGGAGTAAAATGGTTCGGGGCAGTGGAAGAGAAAGCATTAATTTATTAGAGTGTTTCTATTTATGACCCTGATCGGGAGAATAGCTATATTTACAGGAAGAAGAAACAGAGTACCTCTTGAAACAAGGGTTACTTTATGTCTAGCTGTAGAGCTGCAGCTCTACTGCTTTAGAAAGAAAGCAAAAGCATGCCATTTTGATACAATTACAATGTACAAGCATTGCTTTCTCAAATGCGCAAAGGTTATTGTCACTTAACAGACCAGACTCTCAATGAAAGGCACTTAAGTGAAACAGAAGCTGTTGGCGGTAGTCAATAGTGATTTTTTAAAAAAGATGTTATAACAAAGCAATTCCCCTACTTCATAGCACATCTTATATTCTCTACATGAAGGCAGAGTTTCCTAGGATTCCTATGAGCCCTCAAGCAAATCTGCGTAAAAATAATAAAAGCCCAGAAAGAAAAATCACTGAGTATAAAAGGGTAACAAAAGAAAAGTAAATCAACATTTAAAAGGATGGAGAAAAAAACCCGACATATGAAACAAATACCCAAATTACATTACGCTTCAGGAAGTGTGACTGTACTGACAGAAAGGCAGAAGAGCCCCACTGTGGTACAGGTCTGTTCACTCGTGATTACAATTCTGAAGCTTCTCCCCAATCCTAGTGCGACAGCAGCATTTAAAAAAAGCTTAGCAACAAAACAGGTTTTATCACCAAGACTACACACCACACTCTGGGAATTATCTCCTTGGGCAGTCAAAGAAATTTTTATCTATTTCATTTGGCTTCAGACCCAGGCTGTAATGATTGATTTACAGAGGAATGCTGCCAAATCCTATTCTTCTCCTGGAAACAATAGGAGAAAGCTTAATATAAAAGTCAGGGAGACTTTTTTCAAATATGTGTTTAGCTACAGGTAAAGTCCCACCACTAGTAATCACCTCCTGGTGATTTCTCTTACTATTTCTTTGATCTGAAGAGAGCAAAGAATCACCTGTTTAACAGCTCAGTCTCATTCCATATCACCCGATTCCTCCATACAACTATGTTATCCTGGGACTAAAACCTCATAATCTTGCTTATATACCAGTTACCAGTAACATTAAGGTTACCACCACACTATTTTTTGCTACTAGTTAATGTAGCAAAAAGTTATCTTATTTTAACAGTAATTCAGTATTGTATTCAAAGATGAACAAACCTATTGGATTCATCCAGCTCATACACCTGAAAGATAATGTACCATGACAGTGCTGGATACTTACCTGATTATAGCCAAAAGACCAAGAAAAATTACTGGGATAAAAGGATAGGAATTATGCGAACAGGGTAAAGTATCTAGATTTAAATGCCTGTGTTACCAAAATATCTGTATCATGGAAAAAAAAATAAAATTATAGTGCTAAAGCTGGAGGAAAAAACTTTGAGATTAATGCAAATGAATGCATTCCAATTATCTTATAAAAATTTCTGGTTTAAATAGATCCATTGCTTTAATAAATATTTTGACTATCCTCAGGATTTAATTTGCTGTTCTTAAACTTTGGGTTGGATTATCCATCAAAGTCAACTCAGGCTGTATGCTTTAAACGGAAAAAAAAAAAGGAGATATTAGCTCTGTCTTGTTGGTTGCCAACTAATGAGTTAAATTAAGTAACCGACATTGAAGCATACTTATTGTTAGAACCAACTCGGAAAATAGCAAGAACACAGCAAGTTATTACATTCCTATCTGTGTTAGCAGCCACTGCTAAGCAGATTATCAGATCCAAAGTGTGAAACACAACGGAAATAGATAGTGTGATAAAGACAAAGAATAAAGCAAGTGAGAGGTCCTTCCCATCTCCCCACCCCTCTCTTTTTCCCTTCACCTGAACTGTCAAGATGCATTTTCTTAGTTTGTTGTTATCATCCCAGCAATTCATGAGACTAAAAGTTGCAGCCTGATGCTAATGAAACTGTAGTTCAACTGGACAGAGAGAGCTGAGTTTCTAATATGGTGTCACTAAGAAAGGAGTGCTCCACAACTACCTCTTTCCCTTTGCTTGCTTCCAGTGCCAGCACCAGCATTCACTGACTCCCTTCGTGAGGGGCTTCAACTCACTAAGGCAGCAGAGAATTAACTCAGCAAAAAGCAGAGCATAACAGCAAGCAAGGGAGCTGAGCAGAATAAATTCACAGGTGTCTGTGCAAGATTGACCCCATTGTTGGTTCTTGCAATCAAGCAACCTCTGCCGTTTAAATGCTTTGTTATCCTGCTACTTAGCAAGCCAAGTCAAAGAACTGAGAAGCTATCCAAGCAGTGATCCTAAAAGGAACTTGAATCCAACTACCTGCTCTTTTGTGATGGAAGGAGAAAACACTGCTGCTTCCTCCAGCTCCCTCCTTGCACCAGTGAGCTCAAGCCCCTTTGTTAGCTGCTTCAGCTTGTTACTGCAGCAAAAGTACATCCATTATATTTTTCTGAGCTAGTGTTATGTCTGGTTAGCTATTTGAACCAGCTCAAAGTGGACATGGTCTGAAGAAGGTAAGTAGTGAGAGCACACAGCTAAGAGGAAGGCAAAGGGCACCAAACGCAGATAAAGGAGTAGGTCAGAACCAGAGGAATTCATCTTTTTGGAAGCTGATACCTGCTGCAGGTAACAGAGGATGAAAAAACTGGGCAAACCTATAATGTGCATTTTTCTTCTTCCAAATAAGGAATGGAAATAAGAGTGATAAAAATCCAGTGATGATTCACACTAATCATAATTTTTAATAGGACAGAGCTGGCATAAGCTCATTTTTTCCAAGTCTAAAAGCACTGAACGTAAGCCATTTAAATGAGTAAACACTCAGGATTCCTATCAGTCATGAAGCCCTTTACCAAAACAAAGCTTGCAAAATACAAACCAAATACATGAAACACAAGCCTGTTCAATACCTAGGTATCTGAACAGAGCTCTGACTAGAGAAGAGGTTGAGTGATACCTCAATGCTCTTGAATTTTAAAAATCTAATTCTCAACTAAGTCATACATTTAATCTTATTTATATATTTTCACTTAAATGAACCTGGATTTAACACGTGTAATAGTATTTGTTCTACAGCAGTTTGTAGGAAGTAGGACCTTTGCTCTTCAAGGGAGCACAGAAGCGCATGACAGACCGTCCCGCCAAACAGAATCGTAGTCTAACATGGATACAATGGCAAAAGTACAAGAAAATAATGAATCAATACTACAGCATTCACTGCGCACAATTTATCAGTGATGCCCTAGTTTGCTTGTAAATGGGATAAGCGAGGTCAAAGGAAAGATGTGAATGCTGAATTATTTGGGCCTTGCTTCTATCCACAGAAGAGGGATCTTCATTCTAACTCGAAAGAACAAGACTAAAATAAGATGAAAGACAAAATACTGGACAGAAAACTAAGCCAAATAAGTTCTGTTATTGTCGCAGTTTGGGCCGGGTTTGCCAACGACAAGACTCTCGAAAAAAAGGAGGAAGAGAGATAAAGCGATTTATGATTTCAGAAAAAACCAAAACTACTTTAATAACCAATAAAATAAAAATGAAATAATGAAATAGATACTTTATATAGATATCTAAAACTGTATCAAGTTCCCAGGGTTAAACAATGAAGTCAGCTGACCCTGGTTGCCACAGCAACAAGTATAAGCAAGAGCCTCTCTCATTGAAAGAAAGTTGGCTCTGCTCCACCCCAAACCAGGACAATTATACTTAAATCCACTGTACAGTTGCTGTAAAATTGTACTACATTAACTGGGGGGGGAAACGTCATAGGTTTGACAAGTGAAGGCTCATGGAGTTTTAAAATCCTGAATTTACTCTCTTCCTGGGAGTTGCTTCAGAACAGAAAAAGTTTAGATTTTCTTTTTTTTGTATTAAGTTTCATTATTTTTTCTGTCTTCAAGATTTTTCTTTAAATGCATATCACACATCAATAACATAAATTCCTCATTAAATTTAGGTTGTCTTTTTTTTTCTTGAGAAAGTCATTCATTTCAATAAAGGATGTGAAAATAGAGCTATCCATGCTGCACATAAGCTCTTTCATGCAGAATTTAAACTTGGGTTTGTGGATTTTTCTAAGCCTCCAGGTAGTCATTTGCTGAGGTTCATTTAAGCAACTGAGGTGCTATTATGTGAACAACCATCTGAAGGAAGTTTTTTTCTAATCCATCAGAGAATACTCCCTTACATATCCATATTACAAGTAGTATAATAGACAGTAATCATTTTATTTTCATCATTTACATTATGATTACAAAGTAATCATTTACACAGATTCCTATACTCATTCCTGGAATTTTAAGATTAGGAATTTAAGAAATTCAGATGGGAATGTTGTTCTTTAAGTATTAGAGTGTTATCCAGCTTCTAGTCTAGGAATTTAAAGTTTTGTTAAAAAAAAAAAAATCTAATAAGAATCTTACTCTGTGCCTGAGTCTGGTTTAATCTGCAGTACAAACATAACATTATCGACTGTATGAAATGGCAAGTGATTACACGTATAACTTCTCTTTGAACAGCTAGTTGTGCTGCATTTTATTGCAAGGTATACAGCATGACCTGAGGGACAAGACTTTCTAGGCCCAATTCCTAAGCTCCTTTGCTGTTGTGGCTAGATCCTAGGCACCTTGCTCATTTTGACTACGTTTGAGACTGTCACATCCAAGTCCTATCTGTTACGACAGGTGTCATTAGATTATAGCTGAGTACAGATAAATATTATCAGGTTCCCCATGGCAAAATACAGTCTAAGTTCTGTACTGAGGCACACCACGCATACACCAGCCTTGTACAAAGATGACCGTAAGCCACTTCTTTACATCTGTTGTACATTGCTTGCCTTTCTTGTGTACCCATTCAGAACCAGATTCTCATTTAAAAATCAAAATGCTGCAGGGTCTAATTACCAAGGCTCCGATTAGTATTTATTATGCAGTTATTCATCTTTATAATTGCTAGTCCCAAGCTTCCAGGTTTTTCTCCCAGAAAGGAAAACAAATAAAAAAATTCAGATTTTAATTAGACTATTTTGAATATTATTAAAATTGAAAATCATTATTTTCTCTTGCAGCAATTGCTCCAAGTTGCTCTTTTATTCAACAACACCTTTTAAATAAACCAAAATCCTTCTTTCCTCAGCTGGGATTACCACTACTGACATCCTTCCCTCCTACTATAACAAGCAGACAAGCCTCTCAAGGTGAGGGGAGCAGAGACCGTGAAACACTGTGTTCTGGTGTTGAAGTTGGTTTTTGCACGATAGGCTGGAAGCATTTCATAACTATGCTTAATTTTTCAGTTGCTTTTCATGAGACTGTTTCAAAAGGCCTCAGAAAGGATCCCAATAGCTCTCCCGTGAGGTGAGCCCCACGTGGAAATCCAAATCATGAGAGAAAATAAGCAATTAGACTAAGAAACAGTCCTGCAGTCCTAGCCCACAAATTTCCAGGTGATCTCAGTTTAAAAGAAAATCCCGAAAGGCCTGCCCGTGCCATGCAGCCAGGGGTGCAGCACACCCTTTAACACGCCACACCAAACACTCCCTCTGCCACGTCAAGCAACACAACCACCCGTTCTGTTTAAAATAAACTTACCACAGCAACTTTTCAAGGTCCGTGAAAACAGACATGTCTGTTAGCGCTGGACTTGCCGTGCTGGAGAGAAAAAATATAAAGAAGAGTCCTTAGCTGAAATCATTGGAGGACTGTAAAATTAAAGAGATGAATTACATGTTCTTTCACAGAAGCTTGTCACCTATGTATAAATATTTATCGAAAAGCTGAGCCCGCAGGTGGCACTTGAACAGCTACATTTTGACATCTTCGCTTGCGGCCCCACGCTGGAACACGCCAATTTCTGGAACGTATTATTACAGTGTTAGCCACGAGGTAAACTCTTCCAAACCTGAGAAGCTTGGCTCCAGGTGAGTTAGTTCTGTTTGCAGTCAGTCGCAGAGGAGGTTTGCCCAGCAAATTGGTGAGAGCAGTTGCTTCAGCTGTGCTTCAGGGCCCTCCGCAGCAGGGAGGCCCAGGGGTCGGGGGGGAGTCGGCAGGGCCTGGGGCAGCTCGGCAACTAACTGGAACTCCGTTCCCTTATTTTTTTTTTTGTTCTGCTTCAGCCTTGCTGAACCAGCCTTTTTGCTGAAGAAGAAGAAAACTGAAGTGCGGTACTGAAGAAGTCAAGAAAGACGCTGAGGTATTGGAAGCGTGATCAGAAAAGGGCAGGGAGGCTGGTGAGGGGCCTGGAGCACAAGTCTTATGAGGAGAGGCTGAGGGAGCTGGGGTTGTTCAGTCTGGAGGAAAGGAAGCTGAGGGGGGACCTTGTTGCTCTCTACAACTACCTGAAAGGAGCTTGTAGCGAGATGGGGGTCAGTCTCTTCTCCCAAGTAACAGGCGATAGGACAAGAGAAAATGGCCTCAAGTTGCGCCAGGGGAAGTTTAGATTGGATATTAGGAAAAATTTCTTCACAGAAAGGGTTATCAAGCATTGGAACAGGCTGCCCAGGGAA
>JAOXNO010000001.1:81536606-81550867 GCA_028565335.1 Limnodromus scolopaceus | reverse complement strand
CATGCCATGAAGCATTGAACTGCCAGCTAGAAAGGTTTTTTGGGATTTAGTGGAAAATCTCCGATATGCCTTGGAGAAATCCTGTGGAGGTAGTATGCAAGGTCAGGTGGATCAAGAGCTTAATGAGAGCACTAATGGGAACATTTCCTTTTTATGTATGTGAAATAATTAGAGGAGAAACTAATGAGGTTACGTTGTCATCAAGCTGTGAGATTTCCACCCTGTAAACTGGCCTCTTCAGCCTTACTTCTGCTTGCACTTAGGGGACTTCTTTCCTGAAAATTTAAAACTCTCTGTTTATGTGCATATTGAAATAAGTTGAAAATGGTATACACAACATGGAAGAGGTATAACACATAATTGCCAATATAACCAACTGCCGCTATCTCATTTGGTCTAATTTTAATGCCACAGGCATGAATACAGCAAAAGAATACTCGAATATAGCTTTTCAAAACCAACATTCCTAGAGGGTTTATTCTTCCATTGGACTTTTAAAAGCGTTTTTGGAAGAGAAAAGTAGTTCAGCAACCATTTAGCTATGGTTTCTAGCTCATTATGGGGTATTCTCTATGTGGATTCTTCCACTTTAAAAGCCTTTCTGGAATGAGTGCCTGTTTATTAGCCATATTATAAGCAGCAGTCATAGACGTAAAAATACAGACTGCCTTGTGAATGAAGAAGTTGTATGGCTTCTAAACCATTCCAGCAGAATAGATGGGTTTTGTACAAATATGATATTAGAGGTTTACTATCTTGCTGCTTTCTAGACTAATGAGTACTCATCACCTTATTTGAAGAGTCAGGAAATCAAAGCCTGTTACACTGACAGTGATTTTCTGGGCTGTCATGTCTAGTCTCCTGCTGCTGCTACAGGCAGCCACATTGTACGTTCTCATTCATAGGTGATGAGTTTTCCCCATCTACAGTTTATCTCTGACAGGTGTTTCAGACTTTCACTCCTTGCAAAGACTGGAATATTTTTTGATGTGCTTATAACTGAGCTTTAGAAGCATAAAAATAGTCTAATTTATTAATGATTGAAGTTCCACAAAATGTAATGAATAAAGAATAAGAGGCAGTGCTTTAAACAAAGTAGGATTAGCAACTGTCTCAAAGCAGAATTGGAGTCTGCATGCTCAGAAAAATACAAGCTGGTACTGTGCCTGAATATAAGAGATTAAACTGATATTTGCAAATATATTAAAGTAGACTTTGCAATGACTTTTAAGGACAGCATTTTTTACCGATCTGTATGACTGGACAATGGACATCAGCTTTTATGATAACTCTATGCAGATATCCAAAGGTTTAACCTGTCAGTAAATCTTTTGAATATGGTAAGTCTGGTATAACTAAGTAGAAGTTGCCTTATTGATTTTCACAAACATTTTTTTAATGCATCTGCACAAAATTGCTTTTATCTGTCCATTAATAAACTGAAGAATATCAGAAGCCTGTTGGTAATTGAAAATGCCTGCCTTTTGAATATTCACACAACACACTGTTGCTTTTGAAGGTTTTGGCCATCTAGTGGGATGTCTTAGTTTACATCTTACTAGTGCAATACTACCTTTTAACCTAATTTGACATTTTTGGGTGATTTGTCTTTGATCTTTAAAGACATTTGTCCTTCTGCTTTTAGTCCCTGGGACTACTTTATTTGACCTCTCCTGGAAAAGAAAAACAAAACAAAGTCTTTAATACTAAAAAATGAATATTCCTTATTTACGGTAAAGGAAGTAGTTTGCTGTGGTTTCCAACATGACATTTAGACATTAGACATCTATAAACAATGATTAGTTTGGCTTGTCTTAGGCATTTATGTAGCTGTTGAGGTTGACCTTGCTGAAAGCAACACTAATCACTGTATGAGTCTCCCTTGTGGATTCCCGTAGGAGTGGAACATTTACATACAATAATTGATGATGTCAGCTGTCAGTCCTGTAAAAATCCTAATTTCTAACTCATTTACATAGCCTACTTTTTGTGCCTGCTGCACAAGCTTGTCAAAGATCACTTACAGGAGAAACAGTACTGTATGTGCACTTGATGAATAGGTAGGAACGCACGAGACTGTAGTGTATATGTGCAGGTGAATGGAGTTAGTTAACAGTAAGGATCAAAATCAGCAGCTGATTTCTCAGAAAACACTGAACACTGGGTGTCTGAAATTCAGGGCATCTCCAAGTTGCAAAAAGAACAAATTCAAGTTTTTTTACAGAAGTCCCGAGTTGGGTGGAAATGCTGTTCTATCCATGTTGTCTCAGTGTTGTGCTCCAGTGAATGTATATGTTCAACATTCAACCTATGTATTATCCTGGGTGTTACCATGGCTTCATGGTTCCCGGACTAGAGCTGATTCATGTCTAAGCAACTCCTAGGTGAGGTTTATCTGCACCTGTGTTAGAGCTGTTTCCTCAGGCACCTTCAACATGTGTCAATCTAGCTATCCAACTTTATTAATCAATCAGCTTTTAAATCTTGCCCATGTAGTTAAAGTCTGTCAAACCATGCAGGAACCATTTGTCAGTGACTGAGTAAATGTATATTACTCAATGTTCAGTGTATTCTGTAGGGTAATACAGACTCTGAGAAGGAAATTCCCACAGTTCAAAAAAAGAAAAAGGCCCAAGACCAGCAACTGAGCTTCTAGTAAAACTGGTTGTTGTTAAAACTAAAAGAGAAGCTGGGTATCTGAACCACAGCGCATCTTAAAAGGTCATGCTAAAAAGGATGGCCAGTCGCAGAAGAACAATGAGCTACTTCTAAAGTACCAGAATTACCTGCCATTTCCCAGCAGGCAAAAGCAAGCTTCTGCAAGGACTGGAAGACACCAGTGTAATCTGTAACACTATGTCCAGGGCAGGCATCATAACAACTTCGTTATCTTGGTTCCTAACACAAAAAGCGGAAGGATGTGCAAGACATGAGGAGATAATCCACCTGGGAATCTGAAAGATGAACTTCTCAGATGTAGCTTAGTTTTGTTTCTTGTGTTTTCCCAAGGCTAGTAAGTTTATGTGGTTTGGGTTTTTTTACCCCTAGAACTATCATTTGAGCTGACTGCATCTCTCCTTTCCTGTTCCATTTTCATCTTCTATGTTGCTAAGAGGTTTCCATGGCAATTCTAATATTGGATTAAGGAAGACATACTACTGAGGCTAACGCATCTTCTCTGGTGTTGCCTAAGCCAGCATGTGCAGCTCTGCTGTGTGTGAATGGCCCAAACATGTTAAGAACTGCTATCAACTCATGTTGATAATGAAAAGATAGGAGAGTAAAATGATATAATATCAGCAGGCTGCAGGGAAAAAGCAAAACGCTGCTGCTTTCATCCTCTGGAAACATAGATTCATTGATTTTGATGGAACTACACTAATTTCTATCATTTGAGAACTCAGCCCCAACAAATTGCACTTGCCACACTAATTCCATGAAAAGCAATACAATTAACGTTGCCTGCATTGAAAACACCACTGACCGCTGATGTTAGAACACGTTAATTCAGTTTCTCTTTACCGTGGCACTGGAGGCATTCTGAATGGCATTCTTTCTCTTTATAATACCCAATATTCATATTTTCCTGCACAGCCTCTAACTGTGCCTAGTAAGAAATTTCAAACAGCTCAGTAATTACAGTTTTGCTACAGAAGTATTATGCCTTGAGTGGAACTGATATTTTTCAAAAGGAATAAACAAATTATCATAAGGCTATCAATTAAATCCAGAAAGGGTAGTAAAATGCAAATAATTGTCTCTTTTTGTTTAGAGGTTAATTTATTATCCCAAGATATTTTATTGCTTCAGCCAAAGGGGCAGTGTGTACCTGCAGACAGGCTTCTGTAGAGAGAAACCACCCCTTTGCTTGTCTGAAACCACATCTCAGGACTGGGCTGAAGAGACAATGTCTTGCGATTCAGTCTCCATGTTCAGTGTGAGCTCTCTCATGGGATGGAGCACTTGGGATGTTTCTCTTTCTGGTACAGATGGCTGTTCATCAGAAACTAAAGTAAGACCAGAGATCTAATTCTCCTCAGCCAGTAAACATCCGTGTAATTGTCACTGCAAGCCTGGGCCAGGTTCAGAAAAGGTTAGGTCAAGAATCTTAATATTTTTGGGTTATAAACTAACCATGAAAATCCACAAATGAGAACAGTGCTATGGGTGTGGTGAGGCTTTATCTAAAACAGTCAGTTCTGACTGACTTGGGAAATACATGGACAATCTAGGGAAAAAAAATGCTTAAATACTGGTTAAACAAACTATGATTTAACAACCTGAAAGTTTACCAGATTCTCTTTTGTTTTGTGTTTGGAATCTTAGCTAAAAAAAAAAAATTAAAAAACACATCAATGCACAGGATTACCATCTGTCTTGAAGAGTTTCCTTTTTGCCCCTTCCTGGGGGAAAAAAAAAAAACCAACAGTGTTTTTGGTTCTGTTTCAGGAATTCAAAGGAGTGGGTGATCCATCTCTCTGTTTATGACATAAAATCGTATCACCTCATGTTGCCTCACAGTGCACCCTTTTCATTGAAATAGCTAGGCTTTTGGATAGCTTTTCAGCCCATATAAGTATTTGTTTGTGGGTAGTCTTAGAGTTGTCACAGTGAGATTAAGGCTTGTCCAGCTGATGGGATCCCGGTTTTAGCTTCCTACCAATTATGGCAGTGCAAGCAGAATGCTTGTGCTTTGGTTTAGATTTGTTGTTTCAAAGCTCTAATCTAAAACACAAAATCATGCAGTTCAGGAGACAGTGCTCAACCCTAATGAATGGACCAGATGCTTTTCTGGAAAATATTTGAAGCCATAGCTCTACCTGCTGGAACAAAGGGAAATTACACTGCACCAAGAGGCTGAAAAAGGATGAGAAAGCTGCCTGCCTGCACTTAAACAGTTGAAGTTCTCTTGTATAATGTGTTTGCATTCAGGATTCACACTTTAGCTACTGTTTGCAATGGCAGAAATTTTCACGCAGTTTTTGGGGTTACAGGACATAAGACTTGAGATCCTCAGAGGTCTATCCCTTCCTTTCAATCCCTGCTGATAATAGGTGTGCTGGAGCACAAACGAGCCTTTATCAGGGGAACTGAGTGGCACAGATAGGTGAAGGACTTACTCTGGTATTAACCTCCTTTAAAGTTCGTGGTACTGGCTGTTAGAGATGCGGTTAATCACTGGCCTGTTTTCTAATGAATAGTGAACTTCAAAAAAATGGCTCATGGATAGCATTTTCAGGAGCATCCAATGTTGCATTCAGTGCCACTGAGTTTCTATGAAGGCAGCAATGGCTAAGAGTTGGAGTGACCCCTTCTGGGTTTATATAGCACTGTTTTACAGTAGTTCTTCAATATTTTGTTTACTTTCTTTGTTTCTGTTTGAGTGTTGTTTTTTGGCAAAGCTATATGTTCCATACCACTTAAGATAAACTTTAGCTCTACTACAGAACGAGTTTTCTGTAGGATTTAGGGGTTGGGTTTTTTTGTTTCTATAGTGCTTCCATCTAAGATTCTCAGCTCTGCTTTGCAGACATTCGCAAGCTAAGCCTTACTCTCTAGGTGATTGTCTGTATTATTCTTTTTCTGATGCATGAATCACTAGCACATCTTCCAAACCTGGTCAAAACAGTCAGTTATTTCACAAAGAATTGATGAAAAAATAGATTTTGAAAATATATTCAAATCATTTTTATGGCTTTGTTAAAGATATATTTTGGTTCTGCAATCTTATTTTCTATTTGAAATTTTGGTATTTGCAATCAACGTTATTTACTAGAGTGCAAGGGATCTTTACTAAGAAGCCTTTTAGTTTATTCTTTCTCTGAGGAAAAGAAATGGATTTATTCCTTTTCTTCCTATGATTTTCATTTTGTCCTTTGCCAGAAAACACCGGAACATTAAAACTAGAATGTTGGGGTTTGAAAAGGTATGTGGGGGAACAGCCACGAACAAAAACATTTCCAAATCCTCAGTGGTGTTGTGACATCTATTTTGCAACTGTGAAAACAGGGGCAGAAGGAATGTCGTGTAGTTGGTGCAGCACTGGGCAGAGAGGCCAGGTAGCTGTAAATGTGCCGGGATGCCTGCAGAGCTCAGCACACTGAGAGGCAGCGCCTTTGCGCTCCCGGACCACTCCAGCTGCATTAATGCAGGTTTTTTTTTTCATAATGGATATTTAACAGGAATTTTGTAAGGGCATAGTTGTGCTGGTCCTGGAGCTTACCTGGCAGGTCCAGAGTGAGCATCTCCACATGGCCTGCCTATGCTGCCAGCAGACATTTATCCTAAGAGCCACCCCTCCTAGGTAGCTAGTTCAAGAACCCAACTATATTAGTTCTATTTCCCCACAATATAACACAAAATTTAACCTGTAAGATATCAGAACACAAATATGTGCATGTATGCATACTTCTATATCCACACATATAAAATGCAGCAGTTAGCAGGGCTTCTGACATCTCTCCAAGACTGAACATGGAACGAGAATCCTCCAAGTCTACAGTTGTATTCAGATGGCCCCAGCCCGCGTTTCTACAGTCTATATGTCAACAGGTGCTCTTCCTTATGAGATGGCAGCAACCCAAAGGACCCTCTGGAGCTGCCGCTCCTGCATGTTTTGCTACTGCAGTGTATATCCACAAACCTTAACTAAGTCTGATGTGAAACTGAAGTGGGGCTTGATAAGAGAATCAGACACCCATTTTTTAATCTCTTCTCCAGCTGGTTCATGGTTAGTTTTATCACAAAGGGGAATTTCCGGCCTGTCAAAAAGGATAGTTACTGGAAGTTAGAAGGATACAATGAGTACTTTTTCCCATATTAATTATTATAATACATGAAATAGCAACTTGGATTACCTCAGCAGAAGGTCCTTAAATAATGCAAAGCAATCAGCATCTAAGATGATAATTCTAGAGTATCTTCTTAGACCTGTACTGTATACAGTGTACATGTATGCAAGGGGAAAGCATTTATTTTTTTTTCTATAGTGTTGTTCACAAGCTTGTACCATTCTGAGGACTGTATCTTTGTGTTGAGAAGAGGCAATACTTTAGAGACAAGGAATGCAGTCTCATATCATGCTGATATAAATTCAAAGTGTGGATCTTTCTATAACTTGGAACTATTCTTAAATTGAGATGGGCATCCATCAAAGGAAAGCAATGCACAGGCATCTGGAGTCAGGCTGTGTGCTGTTTTACATGGTGTCTTTGCTGGAGGGAATCATCCTCCGGACCAGAAAAGGAGCTTTTAGCTTTCATTTTACGTCACTCCAGTCCTTTGATGCAGTGGCCAAAGCAAGGCTCTTTTCCAACGTTTTCATCTGGAGTGAAATCCTGGTGCTTTGAAGTCCATAACAAAACTCACATAGATAGCTCTCCCAAGACCTGCAAGTTTGGCTTCCCTTGCAGAGAGAAAGCCTCCAACAATACACTTTGTGGAAAAGCTCTCTGGTTTCTTGCTTATGCTACATTTGCTTCTCCTTAGGTGTATCATCTAAAAATAGAATTGGACCAATACTGCACATGGTCTGTGACTGACCTCTGCCAATTTCAACTGCAGCATGCTTGGAGGGGGATAAATCCAGAGGAAGATCAGGTAATTTTTTTAGATCACTCAAAACTTTAAAAAGAAAACCCAACAAAATGCCAGACAGAGCAAGCTATTAAATTTTCATAATTTTATGCAAAAGTATTGAAATTCTTGGCTCTAAGTGCAAGTTTTTCACTGGAAGACTCTTCTTGTCTTGAAATTAGGGATTTCGATATGAAAACTCACATTAAAGCAACGTGAAGCAAAGAGGCAAAATACTCTTTTTTTGTTGGAAATCATTTATTAGACTGGAAACTAATTCTCTGATTGTCATGGAAGCTAATAACAGGAAAGGGCTGTTTCATTTTACTTGGTTGTCTGAAACTCCAGATGTCTTTAGCTTTAAAGCAATAATGATAATTTGAGGGTGTATGGATAATGTCATTTATAGCTGCAGACCTGCAAAGATCCCTGGATAAAGACACATAAATATACAAGCTGAAATGTGTGGGAAGCTAAGTTCTCAGTATGCAAGCCTAGAAAGTACGGGGAAATGCTGATACACCCATCTGAGGTACCAACAGGACATACCACCATATATTTTAACAACTGCATGCACATGGTGGGATTACCAAGAAAGAAAAGTACAGACCTTTATTTTACCAAAAACACTGAATATTGCAGGACTTAAATAACATCATGAGAGAGAATCCTTGAAAGGTTTGAAAACAAACAAACAAAAAAAAGTCAACTTTTTGTGGTAAAAACATTCCAAAAAAAGTTAAGCACCAGATCGTGTTTGGAAGCCCGGGACTTGCTATTGCCTTCCTTTTTTGTTCCAAACTGGGAATATTTGAAGCGGAGATGGAAACATAAGTGAAATCAGTACTGTCTGGTGGTCGTTTTGATCAAAATGAAAGGTGAAGGATGTCTATATTTTTGTAACGCCACTTCTCCATGTCAGCTAGTAAGCCCTCACAAACTGGTAAGGAGAAGACCTGAACAAATGCAGACAGGAGGAGGTTTGGGAAACACCCTTTAACACGGGAACTATGTTCTCAGAAAGTTTCATCTTTCATCAACTAGTTCAAGTTCATGACAAAAATCTTACAAAACTCCTTTGCATCAGCTAAGAATTATGCTAATTAACCTGTAGGTGGAAACGTCTGATCAACCAGGAAGGGCTGGAGAAGGCATGGGAGCTGAATTGTGTTCCACGTCATTGTTTGTGCATAATAGCACAATTCTCTAAGAAAAAAAGGGCTTTCATTTCTTTTCAATGAATTTTGAGCAGGTTATTTTGAAGCAGCTGCAAGACTGCCTGGGGTGTCTGTTTGTTTCAACATTGCTGAAATTTAAGCGCCTCGTATGAGAATTGAAAGTGACCCTCTGCTATTGTGGAGTCAAGCACTGGAATAGGAAATCAAAGAGTTCCCCTCTCTGGTAGCAGGGAAACATGCTTTCTCATTTAGAGGAAGCAGAAGGAGGGAATCAGGTTTCCATAGTGATCAATGAGGAAAGGACATGGTTACCTGGAAACAGTACTGCTCGCATCCACTGAAAAAGCCTTTCTTGTATTTGTTTATTGATGAGAGATCAAAGCCAGCTCTTCACTCACACAGGAGTTGGGAGGTTGGACTTGGAGCAGAGTATCTCTCTCCAGAGGGAGATACTGAAAACTTTCTGTCAGACCTCTTCTGCGTCTATTTCTAGAAATGACTATTTGTGTTTGTAAATAAAGTCCTTATTGTCAAAGGCTAAAGAAAAGTGACGACTAATTTGGAGTAATTGCTGCAATCACTGCCATCTGAGGCCATGTGAGAGCCATTGACAGCACTTCATACATCTGGGCAGCTGTCTCTGTGGAGAAAAGTCTGTCTCTAGTGTTTGCAGTTGTACTCCACACGCATTTACAGAGCTCACACTGCCAGCTATTCCTCTCCATGGGACTGGAAGTCTAACTCTTCCAGCTTTACATCAGTGGGTTGATGGGCCCTTAATTTCTTAGAGCAGAAAAGTCAAGGCTTCAAGATTTTGGAAAAGACTGCAGTGAGGACCTAAGGACGTGACTGGAATTTCTGGTATCTGTATGTTGCAAATGCTACCCATGCGTGACTAGTTTTCTGAAGTATCTCAATCAAAGCACTGAAATATTTCTGGAGACCTCAGCAAGTCTTCTAGTCCTCAGAGAAAAACTGAGGTTTATAGCTAAGTCGCTGGACTGTACCTCATTCCAACTTTTCCTTAAAGTTGCCGTGCTATTCCAGATATGCCATTTAGTCTCTAAAGTTCTTGCAAGATCTTAGTGTTTTTGAGGAATTTTCCTCCTCTGTTAGAACTAGAAACAATAAACTGTGCTGCTTCTCAGAAAAAAAACCTCGTTCAAAAAAAAAAAAAAAAAGAAAAGAAAAAGGACCAGGCAGACACCTATTTCCATAAACAACTTCTATGAAGTTGCAGGCGTAAGCCCCTGGTCAGGCACACAAAGGGCCATTAGAGCATACTGCAGTGAAACCAGTGAAACACAGTTTGGCTACAGACAATAGCAAGGCTCAAAATATGTTTCTCAGAAGCTTGGTTTTCTATTTCTGGCTGTGAATTTTAAATGAAATATTTTAATCTCAAAAGACTGAGTTTTTATCCCTTTTACAATGTTATTGCCTAAGCCGTCCTTGGAGGGTTGGATGTGGCACCACCAGCTCCAGCATAAGGGGAATCAGATCTTGGCTATAAGGGAACAGGCAGCAGCTCTGGTCCCCTTGGCTCATATGAAAGGTGTTTTATCCCTGCAGGGTACCACAGGAGACCCTGCGAGTCCTTTTAGTCTAGTGTTTCTTTCCAATGATTCTAACAGGCTTTTTTAGCATGGCAGTGAAGGTATGGGAAATGGAAGAACAGTTTCAAGCCTTTTGATCTCAGAAGGAGCAAGAATACAGGTTTCATGTTCCCGGAGGAGTACTTTACTCATATTGTGATGGAGATGCACCCAAACTGTGTGTGGTTTCAAAGAAAGGCCAAAGCATTTAGCAGCACTCAGAGGAAAAGAGTGAGAAAAAGTAAAGAAAATAATACATTGTAAATCCTACCCTTATCCTAACACTTAACTGTGGATATTATATGAATATCCATGAGGAGATAAGGAGTTTTACAAATGTTCTTATTGAAGGTGTTGCCCATTAGTTTTCTGCAGGGGCTCTTACAAAATATGCTGCCTACCCTGAATCCTGGGCACCTCTCTGCTTAATTCTTCTGAGCCCCTATACACAGAACTTCATCCCTTAACACAGACTCAGTAATTCTCCTTCTGCAGCTAGGCTCTAGAAGTCCCTGCGTAGATCCAGCCTTAAGCCTATAGGCTGTAAAACAAGGAAGGTGGATGTCTACAACTATTTTGTCTCAAAGCTACCAAAGTGCAACATTCTTCTGAATGGCATTTCTCTCCTCCGGCACACATTCTGCCTTGCTGCTGGCACTTATTTCTTTCCCATCCTGGGAAGAACTCAACCCAATAAAAGAACAGGGGTGCAATGAAAGATCTTGATTGAGCTCTGAGAAATACTAAAAGCCCTCAATCCTGAGAGTTGTAATGCCATTTTATCGACAAGACAAAGATGAAAGCCAAGTTCACCTTTTGGATTCCAGTAATAACATCAAAATTTCTGCCTAAATACCTGTATTTCTTTGAGTTGAGTACATACAAACTCCCAGAGCATAGAAGTTATCACAAAATAAGCAGCTAAATGACCTTTTCTCTTATCCTTTCTTTCTTGAGAGCAATATACTCAGAATAACTGAATAAATTAAAAATAAATGGCATTCTTATGCTTTTGCGTATATACAAATATATACGTACGCAAACATTTTGAAAACATACACGTTTTCAAAGACAGGCCAAACCATTTACCCCATGACAGATAGTGAAGACATCCACCTCTAGTATGGAGACACAGGTTTAGACTGATATAACCAGTATCAGAAAACAGCTCAATGAGTGAATGAGAGAAATGTTTCCTAGTAGGCACAAATCTGCTAGTCACATGAGAGGGAATCAGACCTCTGCGTTGAATCTTACTGAGCAATGATTTCAGCTCACAACAATACCCCAGGTACATGTTTGTAAGTGTAGGCTACTGGGTATCTTTCTTTCTTTCTCTCTCTGTTCATTTAATAACAGAAAAATAGACAAAACTCCCCAGGGAGACATTAATGAGTTAGGATTCTGAGCACAGATAATAGATGTCTTCTGCATTTCATTCCTAAATCCTGGTTTTTTGTTTGGCTATTGCCTAGGGATCAAGATATCAAGTTGTCTTGACATCTCCTACAGAGAACCTAATTCAGGGCCAAGATTCAACAAAAGCACTGCAATAATGAAGGACCAAGTGCCTTTGAGACCCAGGGATAAAGTGGTTTACCCGCTTTACAGAAGTGTAACCAAAGCAGAGGCCTATTTCACCTGTGAAATGAGAACTGCACTACACAGATTTTAACATTACCTTGTTTTAAACACAACCACGCTAATACAGTATAACTATGGAAGCATTCTTTTACCCAGTGGCCCAGTAAATATAGTCTTGTCAGTGCTAGTAACAGGCCACCCGTCTTGTGCTAACTTCACCAGATACTCAAAGTGCAAGGCCCTAGACCTGACCTGCTAGGCTTGTTACCAGCTTTTTTCAGAAACTTACTGTGTGACCCAGAGCTTGATCCCTGGTGTTTCTCTTTATGATACACAGTTTAGGCATGGGATAAAAGCAAAGGTCTTGAAAATATGGGCACAGGCTGAAAACAGAGGCCCCACAACTCACAGGTGGTCACTGAAAAAGTATAAACCTGAGATATGGGAGAAGACTGGTTTTGCTTCAAGAAAAGAAGCAGCAGCTAAGAAAATGGGGGAGGGTGGGGAAAGAAGCAGCTGAGCAGCAGGATAAGGCACCTTCCCAGCCTGGGAAAGTAACCCCCTTGTCATCACCACCAGGCATCACACAGCATCTAGTCCTAGAAAGAAGCCAAGGATTAGGAATCATCTTGTAAAAGGACAAGATCCCAAATTTGAGCAAGGAGGAGGAAGAAAGGGGGTGCCCGCTTGACTTCCATCTTATCTTCAAAAAGCTCTCAGCCCTGACCACCTGAGTGGCTAAGACCATCAGCAACTGTAGCCACCAGTGCTGATTATATAGTATCAGCTTTTTGGTATTGTACACTCCCACCACAGCAATCTCTAATTGCCTGGTGGGAGATTTAAATTCAGATTTATTGTCTCACGGCACACTTAAATTCAGGTGCAAAAATCACTGACAGAACTGCCTGTACCTCCTCATCCTTACTGCCTGTTTTGTCCACTTCACCAAAACCGCAGCATTGTTTGGAGCTGCTGTTCCTTACAGCCTCCTTTGTCAACAACCAGCCTTGCACCCTGGTGGGACAGCCCCATGCGCCAGCAGTCAGACAGCATTGGAGACCACAAACTTTTCCGTTTGCAGTTCACTGTGCAAAGAGACAGAACTAGCAAACGAGGAAGGAGGAATTAAACACACTGTGGGAATGGGGCTAATATAAATGAGTCACTGGGGATGTGGCTAGAGAAGGCAAATAAAGGAGGCACAGCTGCCAGCCAGTAAGGCTCCCTGTTTGGCAGAGGCTGGTCCTCAGCTGCCAACAGCTCTTCTCCCCCTTCTCTCATTCTGCTACTCTGATGCAAGCAACTTCTGTAACATCTGGTACTTAAAAGAATACGTTCACAGAGTATTATGAAGCCAAATCCCTTTAAGGAGATGCCTAGGGTAGGTGCAAGAGCTCTCAAAAGGCACTTAACAGGGATAGGATGGAGGCAGAGTATCAGACAGCAATGTGACACAAAGGCCAACATGCTTTCTGGATGTGTGTCTATGGATGCAATTCAGTAAAGAGATGTTAACACCAATACACACAGCATGGAGAACCTCATGTGGGATGCTGTCCACAGCCCTGGCTAGCTCCTCTAGAGAGACTAAGGTTGAGAGGTGGGAGTTCTTGAATGAATGGAGAAATAAAGAGCATATGGTCACAGATACTAAGAATTTGTCCAGCTTTGCCTAGCAAAGCAATCACAGAGAGTCCATAATTATAAATCTATTGACTCTGAGAAAATACTGCCTGGGTAAGGGAGGGAAATGTTTAGGGTTGTTTTGTGTTCTTAGGAGAGTGTTCTCCTTGTTCTTTGGGAACAAGGCCATGAAGATTGTGCTTAGCATTAACTTTAATGTCATTTCATGTCTGTTCAGTTAAATCAGGAAAGAAGGTAAGCCTGTAATTATGAGTTGTTTTCACTTGGAGACTGTTCATCTCAGGTTTTCATTCAGAACTATACTTAATTCAAAATCCCGTCTTTCATAAACTGACTTTGACATCCTTCCGAAACAAACAGAAAATCCAGAAGCACTTACCTAGATGTGTAATGGAGAAAACTAATCAGATTGAGCTATAGAGCATGAATAAATTAGTGCCCTAACATATCTTTCTGGTATTTTACAAGAGCTTCTTTGTCTTATAATTATTTAGTTCATTCTTTGTTTGTTTGTTTAAAGAAAAAATCTACTGCACAGTATGTCTCAGATATGTTCTTAAGGCAAGCATTTTCCTAGAATGACTTGATAGTCTGAAATGGAAGTCATAGAATCATAGAATCATAGAATGGTTAGAGTTGGAAGGGACCTTAAAGATCATTGAGTTCCAACCCCCCTGCCATG
>JAOXNO010000001.1:81522463-81536506 GCA_028565335.1 Limnodromus scolopaceus | reverse complement strand
AGGAGAGGTTCTCCAGCCCTCTGATCATCAAAAGTATTTCCTTTTATCTTCCTAAAGACAGGCTTCAATACAAGCCTTCCACAATTCTATTTCTTTTGGTAGATATAAAACAAATTTTAGGTTAAGTACCAACAGTACTCACTTATTTGTACCAACACTTATTTGTACTTATATATTTTTTACATATTTATAATTATTTAAAGGTGTCTTAGGAAATTACTCTCCTAAATAGTTCCCATATGCACTAATATGCTTAAAACCTTTGTTATCCTGACATCACTGTAAACAAAGGCCATTATTTTCCTTAAATTGTTTTGCTTTCCACATCACCCAAGAAGAGGACACTATAATGTGAGAATTATGTGCTACTCCTAGCATGTTTCTGCAGTCTTTCAGACTCACTGCAATTCAGTGATAAGAATGCCATTTATTTTTAATTTATTCAGTCTGCTGTTGAGTCATAGCCAGGATTTGATTTTTCTTTCAATGAGGCAAATTGACAGGGATAAGAAAAACACGGTTTCTTAGAAAAATAAGTAACCCCAAGAACCCTGACAATTTTTGCAGCCCCCCCCTCCTCACTATTAGTGTTCAATATGTAACTCTCCAATTACTGTGTTTGCAAAGCAACTGTCAGGCTTCAGGAAGGTACAGCAACATAACTCATTACTGTCACTCAGATCCTTTGGAGTTAGCACACGACAAATTTCACATACATCAGTTACTGAAGGCAGCTGGTGTTATCTGCTAATCGATTCACTCAGCACAATGTCAGGCTTTGAGTTTAATCCCTGGCCGCTTGCTGTTTCCAAAAGATCAGACAGTAGAACAGCATTGAGGGGGTGCAGAAAGGATGTGAGCGGAGCAAAGCGTGGGGGGGACAAAAGGGCATTCCAGATGTCGAAGCACAGGAAAACTACATTTATTTTTTCAGCTGGTAGCAAATGAAAAAATGAAAAGATAGATTTCTCTCTGACTGGATTGCAAGAACACACAGAAACTTCAGGTAAAATGTCCAAAGCTCCATTTTAGTAGGTTTTTTGCAACACAGTAAGCCATTTTGCAAGAGGTCTTACTGTCAAGGTAGTCTGAAATCTGGCTTGGCAAGCTAATTCCTGGAAGAGTAAGGATTCTCTCTGCAGTATCTTCCTTAGATACAGCCATCAGTTTTGCTGAGGACTAACTCATCTTTCCTCAGCAATATTTCTACTATTCTCATTGACTCTGAGGGCTGTTATGACGCATCAAATCAGCAATTCCTGCAGCAAACTGAATAACTAAAACAGCATAAACAGTACGTTCCTCCCTGTCTGATCCATGTTTATGAAACAGTGAATTTGCAGACCTCCTAAAAGTCTTATGTTTCTAAGCAGGAAGTGGGGATTGCAATACCTTCCTCCACTCATCAGGAGGACATGGATTCTCTACACATCCACTTCATATGCTCAGCCTAGCCCTGTTAAAGTCCTGAAAAAGTTCCTTATACTTTGAACCCCAAATTGATCTTTTATTCCCTCTTTGTTCTCAACAACTTCTACCTGAAGCTGATTTGGTTGCTTCTTAGTAAGGCACATCTCCAAGTGTTTGGGAGGAAAAGATGAGGAGAAGATGTGCTGTTGGAGCAAAGCCAGCATCCACATCTATAGGGATGTAACCTGGGTAGCACTAAGGATTCTCTGGAAACCACATATATTTCAGATGTTCATATGCCACTGTCTGTTCTGAGCCTGACTTTCATGCATCTCTGAAGCAGAAGTCCTTGTAATACCCCCTGAGCTGCAACCCCTCTTTACAGACAGGAACTGGAGGTGCAGGTGAGCATAGTGTCCTGTCCGAAGTCACACAGGCAGTCTGAGGAATACATCCTGGCCTTTTTAAATCCTGAAAATAATGCTCCAGCCTCTAGGACTTTTATTCTAAACCCGAGCACCAAACGGAAGTAACTACACCACCTCAGGAACCTGAAGTGACGTCTGCCTAAACCCTAGGGAGATGCTACCTCCGTCAGAAGTAGAACCGGCCATCACACAGCTCCCAATGGTGACATCCAGCACCACTGCTGGTAAACATTACCACCATAATACCAACATAAAAGGGCTTATGAACCCCTGGCACGATGCTGCTAATTTTCCTATTAAGTTGACAGAAGAGTCAGTAAGACATAAATGTTTTAGTTCTTACCAACCTACCATGGATTTCACATTGCTGATGCCTACTGGGGCTTTTCCTTTAACAGAGGCATCTGGGGCTTCTTCTTCCTTCCCAGTTTTGTCTCTGATCACAGTGCAAAGCTCCAGGATGCCACAGTATGATCAAAAGGCAATCAAGATTTAATGAGTGGTCACAGATCTCCTATAACACAACAACTTTATGGCCCTTTCTGTCCTGAAAATGCTGCACAAATATTAACTAAGGAAAGCTTCCTTTTTACGGTGCAATAAGTTAAAATAAATGTTGGTGATAAATTGTCCTCATGAGCACAATTTGCGGCTTCTGTTATTTACATAACTTCAGGGGTCCCAGATGAGCAGACTATCGTGAGCAATGAAATAAAAGGTTCTCAAGTATGCTGTGTAAGCATCATAGAAAAGAAGAGAAAAAAACCAGGGCAATCTGAAAAAATATCTAAATGTAATCAGATTAGCGATTAGTGGTTTTGACACGGTGTCAGTAACTTCTCTTATTATGAGAAGATATTCAGATATCATTAGGCTCCACGTCACAAAGAATCACAACTAATAAGTTTGATACAAATGTTTGCAAGCTAGGGATATAGCATTCTCAGAGTCTCTGAAGGAAGCACTTTACCTTTTGTCTGTTATGTATGAGGACAGCCTTAAAGAGCTGGCAAATACTTTGCAGGGTCAAAATTCTCTGGTGATACTAATTACTCTGGTGATAATAATTACTTCCTTGCAACTGATTAACTTTCCTTCTTATTTGTTGTTGTAAGAGTTTACTTTCCATATGATCCATTTAGCCTCTTCTGCTTTCTGTGAAAAGACTGCAGATGTTAAACATCAACAGGGGATATGCATGAAAGGCTTGTGTTTATGTTATCTTGATTTTAAGGACTGGATTTGTAATTGCATACAAATTCTGTCCCACTGAAACCACTGATGACTCCAGGTTATTAGAGTGATCCTCTATTGTCTCACACCTGACACCTGTGATTCTCAATCAGGTCTAGATAGTAAAATGCTGTCATTAAATGGTTTGAAGGATTTTGATTTGGCAATAATTTTGCAGCCATGCTTTGCAGGTGTGTATATCTACAATAAAAATAGCCATGGAGATGGAAACTTTACATTTTGGGATTCTGTGTACTACATTATTTGGGCCTTTTTGGGTTCAGTTCTGCTCCATGCGATCATGGTAGCAGCTGTTACTTGGGAGTGCTCAAAATTGCACCAAATCAAGACACATCAGTTGATTAGAGTATCAGTATACTGACAGGTGAACTAACAAGCACAGATCCAACATATACCATATACTGTTCCTTCCATGATGGTCTCTTTCAATGTTCTTCTGACCATTCACGCTGATACGGTTATATCATCTTCATTCCTTCAAAGTCATATTAACTAAAGTGAGTGAGGTGAAAGAGGATGGAAGTGGATGAAAGATGGAAAGAGAGAAAAAAGCAGAATCAATTAAGTTAATTAATGGCAGACAAACAACAGTAAAAGAGAAGTTTCTCAGTAAATTGCAAATTACATTAAATTCAGAAAACAGCTTGGGGAGAAATAATGAGGTTACCGAACCTTTTTAAATAAAATTAAATAATGTATGTTTTTCTAACCTAAAGAAAGGAAACAACAGTAGTTTTTGAAAAGAAAGGGTCAGATTATGGCTTTGGCCTTGTACCACAGGACTCTGCAGGAAAGAGCAGGGAGCTGGGCAGATGAAGACACTGGCAAAAACTTTCCAGGGCTATTGTTTGCTTGCTGGGAGACACTTGGTAAGTCATTTACCTTTTTTTTTCCCTAAGAAAATGAAGCTTAGACTGCCATATTCAGTTTGTCTGACATCTCAGGAATTTCATTGGCTAATTTCCAACACATCTGACAGAGAGTAGACACAAAAATATTACTTTCCCTAAAGTTTTGTGAAGGCAGTAGTGCCTTCAAGAAAAGTCTTATTTCATTACCCAATAGGTTTTAGATGTCTGAGAAGATACTAGATGTTATGGAGACATATTGAAGACTAGCCTTTGTTAGTTATGCCATCCATGGAAGTCTATTTTCTACTTCTTCTATCCTTAATTTTCTTCAGTCTATCCTTATTTAGATTTTAATTCTCTTGAAGCGTAGCTGTCTGCTGTCTTATCTTTAGGCCATAGCACTGGTGGGAGCCCCAGCCAGCTTAGATCTTGCCTGTGATGCATCTCATAACACAAAACACCTCATACAAGAAGTAAAAGGATAATTTCACTAAGAAATTACATTATTTATAGAGAACCCATCACACAAAACCCAAATGGAGCTGCGTACATTTCCCTTCTGACACACATATAAATGTATGGATCTTAAGGAAGAAAGCTATTCACATTTCGCAGCTTCGTAGGACATACTGCTGCAGTTCTGTAGCACATCTTCAGTTTACTTTTCCACAAATAAAAATTATACTTTGCAAAATCAAGGTGAAGAAGTAAGTCAAGGTTGAAAAAAAAACCACAACTAAGTGTAGTTTTACTGGAAGAGGTTACAAACAGGTGTAAGCACTGTTACAATAGGTCGTGCCTCTCAGAAATAACTCTTCTGGGAATACAATGCAAGCCACAAGACTGTCAGACTTTCAGAAAAGTCTACAGCAGTGCAGGAAGTGATGAGATTAAAATTGTGTGGTTGAACTTTATTCTAAGAAAGAGTGGAATATAATAGAATTTCTTGCATAACTTCACCTTGGGACAGAAAAAGTCATTATATGACCTACAGTGTAGCAATGTTACAGTTAAGGTAGTATTAAATATAGAGCATTCTTGCCTATAACCTGTTGTTTAAACATTGTTTTATTAAGTGTGCTTCCTATTCAGCTTTATTATATGGAAAACATATCAGAAGTTATTATCCAAAGGGTATGATATCCAGGTGGCACAATGTTTGAGGCACAAGTATAAAGAAAAAATACATAGCACCCTGGAGAATATATTTTTTTTTGTAAATGAATTATTTAATAGCTGTCTAAGTAACAAGGAGTAAAGAGATTCGTGGTACAATTCAGTAAAATCTTAGAATGAGAACTAGAAAAGAATTAAGTATTCACTTGTGAATACTCTCTCACAAATTCATCTCACAGATGTGGCAATTGTTTCCAAATAATTTAGCACACCTTGAAAGCCTGATAACCTGCTTGTTCTGCGACTTCATCCACAGTGCTCAGTGTTGTGCTGCTGTAAAACATAAAAACTGTGAAACATGAAAATCAAAATATTAAGTATGTACTTATTAAAACTAAACAGCCACCCCTGAAGGTAGTTGAAGGGCTGGTATGTGCACTCTGCAATTCTTCCACATATATAAGAATTAGCTTACTACTCAAATAGTTCTATGAGGACAGTTTTGAAAAACAAAATAGACGAATCGAAAGGTAAAGAAATTCTGGATTCAGAAGAGAAGTTCACCATTATTGTAATTTTCTGATTTTTCAGTTCATTAAGTACAAATCTGAACGCTGCCTAACCATTCAAACAGTTGTCAGATGATTGAAGCAGGAGAATGAATTAGTTCTCTGAAAAGGTGTATTTACTTCAATTTAAATGGAATTTAACCTAGATTGAACTGATGTCTACTTACTGAAGTCCTCTCACAGCACTAGCGTGAGCAAAAACTGAATGCAGGCTAGTTTTGTGTGGTTTTGAGAGGAAATTATTGAGATTTATTTAATATATAATACATTACTTCTAAGCCCAGCTGAATGAAAAGTTTTCTATTAAGAAGACTATAAGAAAAATAACTTACAATCCTAAAAGTCTTTCAACATAGGCATTACCTAAGACATCACAGAGTTTTAGTTGTGCAAAAACTGTGGTTACCTCTTAGGAAGGTAATTCCAGAAAATATATATTTTTTTTTATTTTGTTGGAAGAAACATTTTATTATTAATCCATAAATAACTCACCAGTTCACTTTTCAATTCTCACAAAACTAACTTTTTGTTGAAAGAGAAAAATCTATAATTTTGATAATAGGTTGTGTTGTTCCTCTGCAATAAAGAGGTTGAGCACTAGCCTGAACTGCAAAGCTTATCTGCAGCTGAACTACAGAACTATAAAATATCCCTCTTAAGACAAATCAAGGATACCAAGGCACAGAAGAGAAAGTGTTTTAATAGTTTGCCATGAAGTATTTTGGAACATCTAAACAGCAGTCCAATAAAGCATTATTATATTTGAGGCATGAATTTCCTCCCACATGTTTTTTTCTCTAGTAAAAGTTTCCACTGATAATAGGAAAATCACTGCCATTTATATTTTCAAGGAAAGTAAATACTCATCAGGAGAATGTGGTCTTCCTCTATGCTTATTTGATTTATAGTACTTAGGTTGTTAGTCACCTATTATGATATGATTCTTGAAAACAATCCTCTTCCCTTTCATTTTCTGTTGGGATGTTAGAAGGAAATCAGTCAGCTTTGTAACCAAAGTATTTGTAGGATGGGATTGATAGCTAGTATATGACACCAATAAGCATAGAGTTACTACAGGATTATTTGATTTAAAATTTTCCCACTGCACACTTAAGCTTTCAATAAAAAAAATTATATAGATGCATTGAAGGGTAAAACCTACCCTTTATAGTACCATAAGGTATTGGGTCACCTTAGCAAATGTGCTAGACAGTCGAACGTAAATATTTTGTCTTTGAACAGGGCCAATGAATAATGTCGTAGACTTTTAAATCGTGTTTGCTATAAATTGAAAGATTCAGCAACTGAATGAGATTGAGGTTGTTTTGCTGCTGGCTTTACACATTTATTCCAAATCATGAAACTAATTGTTTCTAGCTAAGCTGAAAGCAAAACCGCCTCTTGCATTTTTTAACTATCCATCAAACTACCTGAGCACAGTAAGTTATAACTGTTATGCTTCGTGTTCTCAGAGTTTATCTGGCTTTAGTGGATGTCACAGTAAATAGTGAATGCCCATGCAGTCTATTTGTTTTAAAGCGGTTTAGCAGAAGAAAAATCAAGTGTTATACAAAGGAGCTTTTAACGGGCAGCCACTTGATTTGGGGAAATTCTAACAACTCTAAGGAAAATGTTGAAACTAAAGAATCAGACAAAACTACGGCATCCTAAATGCAAGGCAGTGGGCAAGTCATACTAGACGCTTGTGGTCTGCCATGAGGCAGTCTGTTGGCTTTGCCACTCACAGGGATGCTTCTCCCTCTTCAGGCTTTCCAGGTCACCACCTCTCCCACCGATTTGCCATCAGCTTGCAGCTGAAGGTGCTATTTCCTGCTTCTCTTTTCCCCCTACCACTTCACATGTCTGAGCACTACCAGGCACTTCCTTACACCTGTTACGTGATAAACACGGTGGTACAAGACTTGGCTCTTCTTGGCTTGTCCCTTAAAAACATTTATTGCTCCTGTCCTGGCAACTGATGGTTGTTTCACCTTTTGCTTCTATTGTTCTCAAAATTTGCGATACTGTAGGTGGTTACCTAATGTATGAGGTGGTAGCAAACCCTTCCCTGCCTTTCAGTAAGCCTCCCCAACTGTGTGCCAACTGTCCTAATACACAATATTAATTCACCCAGCTGCACCTATCAAGCCTCTTGCTGTTAACCTCTTAAACGAGGAAAGTCACACTTTCCTCTTAAGGTTTAAGAAACATGAACTACTGTCAACTTAAAGTTAACTTGGCATGTTGTGGGCCATTATGCAATATTATTTTGCTATGCTTTTAGCCATTTCATTGAATGCATCGAATTTTACTAAGCCTCATCGCTCTCAAGGACATGGTATATTTGTAGATACTGTCCCCCAAGGTATAACTGAGGAAGAGGTTTTGTTGTTCAAAGGCTCTCTAGACTACAGTTGGCAGCAAAGATTTCAGTGTCTTCTGCTGGATCAGGCTTTAATTGGAAAGAAAGTCACAGATAAAAATGAATGTGGGAAGGCTTTTTCTATCTTATAGTAATTGTTATATAAATTTATCAAAATCAGACTGACAGATGGCCCCTCCCCTCCCCCCCCCGAAAAGAAAGGAGAGGAAGAGATAAGGAGATCTAGAAGTTTAGAACGAACTAAACTACTTTAATGAAGAATTAATGTTATAATCAAAATATTATATTATAATAAAAAAAGGAAATAATGAAAATAGATACAGTATATAGAGTATATAGAAAACCATATCAAGCTCCCAGGATGACGTCACTGGCAGGTACTGGGGAGGTCCCAGACTGGACTCAGTGACAGATGGGAACTGGGTTCCAGCTCTGGAGGCAGGAACACATGGATCAGGATCAAACGCAGATGAACAGAGTCCTCTCCAGACGTCAGCCATTGCAGGAAGAGAGTTTCCCCTTTGATCCCTCAGCTTTTATACTGAGCATGTGGCAGGTGGGATGGAATACCCAAGTTGGTAAGGTTTGGGTCACCTGTCCTGTCTGCTCCTCCCCACAGATGTCCCCTCCTCCTCCCCTCTACGCTTTTTCCATTTCCAACCCTCTAACGGGTCAAATAATGAAATTGGCTGACCTTGGCTGTTACAGCAGTAAGTATAAGCAAGAGCCTCTCTGCATATCATTCCTTGGCATGAAGTACAGACGTTGGTCTTATCACTCTGAGAACGAGCAGTTTCCCCTACAATCTGTCATTAATTTCAGAGAGTTAGAAGAGGTCTAGCTAAGATGTAAAATTACTGAACAGAAAGTTGGTTCTGTTTTACTTCAAACCGGGACAGTTATATAAACACAACTCCCCGTCTCATTAACTGCCTAAATTTACAATATAAATACAAATGTTTGACGGTGGAATGTTATTATCTTATCCCTTCCTGAAATAAGTAGATTGTGTGATACATCACTGTCCAATGAGACTATTGTGGAGGAAATTAATTGCTTAATTCTATTCTCCAAGCTGCGAGCTAATTAGCAGAATAGCACTAAGCATTGCTTACCAGCTCTACAATATTTTTTTTGAAATGTCACTCACTTTATTCACTAGTGGGAGGCATAGTGTGTGTTTCTATGAAGTTACTGCTACTCCCAAGAATAAACACTCAACAGGAAATCATATTTAAGAATTTAAGCATAACTGGAGGTATTCTCTCCAGATTTCATATCAACCAAACAAATTGTTCATGCAAATGATCCTAATATCAAGCATAATTGTGCAGATTTTCTGGCAAATATTTCAGTATATAAACACAGAATAGTAACAGTAATGCAGAAGGTAAATTATTCTGTGGTCTCAAAGGAAGATATGCAAATCCTTTGGATTACATGTAGCATTTCATTAAATATCAAGAAGGCAACAAATTATACGATATGACTCATAAGATCACCTTTCTTTGGACAATACTGTTATTAGTACCTAAATAACACAGTTAATTCTCCGGAATGTAAATACTGTGTGTTGATTTCAATTCTTCAGTAATCCTCCAGTTCACTGTTGTCTTTCCAACCTTGCCGTCAGACACTGAATGATGTAAAGGCTTTATAGTCTTGGCAAACGTTGCCCAGCATGTTCACCGGCAATGAAGCTCATCAGATATAAACCCATGTGCATGCTTTTCCTCCTGTGGATAGTTAAAAATGGTAAAAAGTTATGCTGAAATAAATCAGGAAAAATCACATAATAGAAACAGATGAAAATTGTGTATAGTTATTTCAGAACTAAAATTCACATTGCCTCCATATTAAATCAAGGAAGCTCAAACTCAAATTCCACCACTTTTAAAAACTTTCAAATAATTTTGTCTCTCTATGGGAGATTTATTTTATGGTCTGTATTTCATAAATATTGATATCCCTGCTTTCTTCTTCCTGCATACTGGAAACCATTTTCTATAGAACACGGAATTTTCCTAAGACATCTCCTATAAATTTTTCTCCAGAAAAGCTTTGTATGTTTTGTTTACTACATCCAAACAAAGCAGGCACGGTAAGAGGAACAGCCCCAAACTTGACTGCAGGCCAAATCTCACATCGTCTTCAGCATTAGTAAAATTTGTGATCATTACTGTCAATATAGATGATGGGAACTCCAGAATGGGGTATGTTGTCTTATCACAGGCACAAAGACACAGTTACTTTTTTTGCTTGGGCTCTCAACTGGACCTCAGTAGACATAGTTTCATGTTCATGATTATGTGGACAGTTTTAAATGTCCAATTTCTAATATAAGGAAAGGCATGCTGCTTCTTTCTTCTGCCCGCTGCTGATCTACAGGCATTGTTGTAAACGGGGCTGCAGAATATGAGTACGTCTGTCATGATTATGTGGACAGTTTTAAATGCCCACCCCCAGCCTCCTCGATTTGGGGGCATAGTGAGAAGCAGAGATGACCTTGAAGCTGTGGGAGCACCGTTCAGCGATAGTGAAACACTGATGTGTTATCACCCTTGGTTTTGTCACCAGTCAAAAACGCAGCACCCTATCTGCTGCTAGGAAGAAAATTAACCCCAGCCCAGCCAGCCCCGGTACACTAATGTATCTAGACTTTACAAAGACCTTTTCAAATTGAGAACAGGACTGCAGAAATGAAAACTAAACCCAGGGAAGTTGTATCCTCCAGCACTCTCCTTGTGAATTAAAAACAAGGGAGAGTGATTTAACATGAATTCTTATCTCTTGCATTTAATAAAGTTAGTGAAATTGAATATCTTACTCATGTTTCTCGATTAGGCACCGATAAAAGTGAAGTCAGGTTCCAGATTTTTTGCTGCTCTGCTTCTACTTGCCTTGTTTCTCAGCTGCACACCCATTGAGCTTTTAAAATTAAATACTTTTTGTAAAATTAAAAATTCAGCTTAGTGTTTTTTTCTAGAATACACAAATTTTCATATGATCTTGGCTGAAATTAGAGCAATGGTGGTCTCAGAGTGCTTTTCAAATTCTATCTATAATTAGTTTAAGTTCTCATCTCTTACAGGTACTTTGCATTCATCAGTATCTCATGACATTTAAAGGAAAGTGGAATCACTAAAATTAACTCATTGTGAGACTGCAGTGAGTTAAAGCAAATCAGAGTCTCCAAGGGATTGGGCATTAAGATGAGTTAATGTAATTTACTACTTTTTAGAAAATAATTTTCCTTGTACAAGCAATTTCCTACAGTGAAAAGACAGAAAAAAACAGCAACTCTGAGCAATTTAGGAATTAGAGTTTCAGGACAAGTTAGAGGAAATGCCTTATTATCACTTAACTACAGTTGTATTAGAACACATGTGAACGAAAGGATCAAGTCAGGATTGCCCAGGAAAGATAAGTTCTAATATTTGTTACAATAGGAGTGCTTGCTTTTGTAGCTTTAGTGTTCTTTCAGAATAGTTTTTCTGCTCAGTAGTAAAAACTGCACTGTTGTGAAAATTAACATAACCCCTAAAGTTACGCAGCTATGTTTGGGCTTCTGGCAGCAAAGCAGGTTCTGCTAAATAATAGATTGTTAACAATAAGAGGCTGGCATAATTTGCTCACAGAGGAAGGAAATGTCAAATAGAAATATGTTTGCATATAATTATGTTACTGTCTTTCAGAACACCCTTATGCGCTCAGCGTTAGGCACAGTTAATCAAATAAATCTGCATATCTAATTCCCTCTGTACTTCGAGGTCTGCTTCAGTGTTAGTTCTAGAGGACAAGGGAAGAACAGAGGCCACGACGTGCCTCTGCCCGTCTGCGTACACATCACTATCAGCAGGTACCTTGGTGTGCAGTTAGATCAGCATTCTTCTTCCCAGTGAAACTTCCTTACAAGCGGTTGGATGGTGAAAAGGAGACAAGGCTTAGAGCCAGATGGAAAAAAAAAATATAAATAATGACGTGCCTTTGTTCTTCAGTGCATTATGCTTGTGTATTTACAGGTGGTAGAAAGGCTTAAGGACTTTAATTCTTTCTGGTCTGGCTGTATGGTTCTTAAACATAAACAACCAGGACGTTTTGTTGGTTTTTAATAAGCAAGTCATGATTGAATTTTTAAGCTCCTTTCAACCACAGGATGCCATAACCAAAAGTCAGAGAAGGGTCCATTCCGAGACCGGGTGCGAGCGCATCACTGGCCCCGGCAAGGAGCGCTGCAGTCCCCCCTTCCCCATCCCCTTCCCCTTCCCTCTGTGACGCCGGTGTGGCAGGTCTGCCCACCCAGGACCCCCCTCTCTCCGGACTCCAGTGCTCTCTGCTGTCAGCAGCCAGGCAACAGAGCATGGGGTCTCCAGTAAAGGGCAGAGATGTTCTCTTCGGCCACTTTTTGATAAAGATAGGCCCAAAGCCCCAGATTTGAGCGCCCCAGCTGATTTCAACTCTTTAATAAGGGGAATAGAACCCTGGAGTTCTATTTAATTTAAATTTAATTTAAATTTAAATTTAAAATACAATTTTAAATGTGCCCGCAGTTGTGTGTAAATGGGGACAGGCGTTTTCCTCTCTCATATAGTCCTTTTCCTGGAGATAAGATTCTAACCCAGGTGACAGCTTTACTCCCTAATTGTGACTTTAGCCTTTGTCCTTTGCTCTCTGCTACCTGCATGTATTGATAAATGCTTTTTCCCCCCTCCGTATAGCAAACTGACTTGATAGACAATGACACAAGGGGCTATCTATAGTTCTTTGATCCACAACAGGAATAGTGGAACTCGTATGGGAGTCAAGTAGCCAGAGCATATAAATTATTCCAGGTCAGGAGATCCGCAGGCTAAAAATCTGGCAGAATTTGCAGTACAGAGCTCCTATGGCCACGACAAACTGATTAGCTCGCAATTAGGCTGCTGATTAAGAATAAGCTGTCAATTTATTTGGTTGCACCTTATGGCTACCGTTTTCATGTGCTTTTTTTTTTTTTTAGTGCTAAAACTGCCTGAAGAGGCCCTGGATGCTCGACTCTCATTTCTGCTCTCGTGCTCCAGACACACCAAGACAGTTTCCTGGACTGCGCTGCAAGTCACATTTCTGAAATGACCTAGAAGAGAAAAGATCAATTTATTTGGAAAAACATCTTAATCACAGATCATTTCGGGGACGGACGGGGTTTACTGCATGGCCCTACAGAGAGTGCCCGACTCACCAGGGCTGGGACATGGGTGCAGCGTGAAAAATGGAAAGGCACAAAAAGGACATCCTCGGTGGCCAAGAAGAGGTAAGAGTGGACAATTACCACCAAAAGCCACCCCCTTCGGATCATCCTTGCCCGTACCGGCGGCGGGAGGGCGATAGCCCCGCACCAGGAGCGGGGACCGGCGACGCATGGCAAGTATGCGGCTGCCCCCTGCTGGCGGCGACGGCGCGACACACTGCCCCCACCCACCCCACCACCCCCCCTAATTTGGGGAAAAAGGCTGGAAAATGGAAAGAAACGGAGCGTGCAGGGAAAAGTCACAGCCACAGCGGCACAGAGCGGGGGGGCTCCCCATCGCTCACCTGCCCTGGTGATGGCCGAAGCCAGGAGCAGTCAGCAGCAACATCCGATGGCACTTAGGGGAACGAGAATTTAGGAGTCAAACCCAGGGATATTCAGGGTACTGAAAGTCATCACTAGTTTGAAGAACCCACAGCAATTTATTGTCGTTTAGACAATTATTCTATCACCCGAGGACCCCTCCCCACCCAGGGAAGGGAATTGGAAAAACAAAAACAAACAAACAAGGAAACCTAAGGGTTGGAATATAAACAGAATAATCTAAATAATTAACATTAATAATAATAAAGAACCAATATTTATCCCGATACCAGTAGAAAATATACAAGGGTTGTACTCAGCCAATTCTATCAGTAGGAAGCTGTGCACCACTGATGCCCAGGGAGGTCATGGATGCCCCATCCCTGGAGGTGTTCAAGGCCAGGCTGGATGAGGCTTTGAGCAACCTGCTCTAGTGGGAGGT
>JAOXNO010000001.1:81508007-81521479 GCA_028565335.1 Limnodromus scolopaceus | reverse complement strand
GTGTTCAAGGCCAGGCTGGATGGGGCTTTGAGCAACCTGCTCTAGTGGGAGGTGTCCCTGCCCATGGCAAGGGGGGTGGAACTAGATGATCTCTAGGGTCCCTTCCAACCCAAACCATTCTATGATTCTATGTGTAGGAGGTTGGACACCATAAGTGCTATGGCTTCGGGAGGAAGGGGAGGCCTCAGGGGTCCAGCACCAGGGCAAGAATTTCTCTAGACCACCACCATGAAGGCAGCGATAGAACTCCCTAGCAAACTTTCTAATTTATATTGGATGTGATATTCATGGTAAGAAATAATCCTGTTGGCCAGTTTGGGTCAAATGCCCAAGTCTTGTTTCTCCTCATCCCTGCTGCTGGCAAGGCTTGAAAACACTGAGACCTTGAAATGCACGTACTGTAGTACTTTACTATAAAGTAAATATCTTCGCAAATTCAGACACTAGAGTTTTCTAAAAGTGCAGTTTTCCCAAGCATTAGAAGAGACTTTACTGAAAAATAGAATTACTGAAAGAGAAAGTAATCCTGTGTTGCTCAAACCGTGACAGTAGTACTTAGAAAGCAACCTCCAAATTTTTCACCGCAGAAGTGGAGAAAATTGTCTTGGAAACTTCAGCCCATTTCTCAATCAACTGTAATGTTTATGGAAAAGTGCTTTTTTCATAAATTACTTTTACGAAAATTACTTTTCCTTTTTTAAGGGCTTCTTGAGAATGTGATAATTTTGCTTGCTCTTCAATCAGCTTCTAATACTGTATGTACAGGCCATGTGATTTTTGACTGCAGAAGCTCACCAGTGAGTAGGCAGGCATCATGCTGTCATTCTCTTTAGATGCTGGTCAGTAGCAGCTATTACTACTTGCTGTACCTCTGTTATTTAATCCTAAATCTTTTATCTGACCTAAGACTAGAATCTTCTGTAAGATAATATAGGATATCTGTTAAAATTCAGTCACAGCACATTTTGTACAGAGTTAGGACTTTATACAGCTAAAGGTTAGAAGAAACATATTAAGTGCCAGTTACCCCAGAAAGCAGAAGATGGTATGATCATACTTGAGTAACTCGTGTAGATTTCACTATCTTACTCAGTAATGCAAGTGAACAGAACAAAGGTCTAGTCCCTGGTTGCATTCCTCTGTCCTTAAACCTTTAACCAGGAGATGCCTAAATAGTTCTTGAGAGTCAACTGCTCAGCTTAGGCAAGTTAAGGAAGATGTCTGCCCTAACAAGGAATTACCCTGCTCCTACATCTTTACTCATGACCTTGCATATCAGCCTTTCTTCTTCTACTTTATTTTACTTTATTTTCTTACTACACTCATAAAACTGTATTTTATCTACAGCTCATATCTGTCACTGTAGCATGTGAGTGCCCTGTGTCATACCTGCTAGCTTGTTCCACGTTTACATTTGTCGCACAGCTAAGTCATTCCATAAGATATATTTTTTAGCAGTTGTTGTGGCAGGCAAGTATCTTCGTGCTGGTTCCTTTAATTTTCTTCTTAAAATGTTTGGGAATCAATACTAAATTTCAGGATCAATACTTATCCTGTCATCTTTATGTTTGTGGTGGTTTGACCTTGGCTGGACACTAGGTCTGTGCCTATCACTCCCTAGGTGCAGCTGCTCCATCACTCCTCTCCTCAACTGGACAGGGGCGAGAAAATATAACAAAAGGCTCATGGGTTGAGATAAGGACAGGGAGAGATCACTCAGCAATTACTGTCATGGGCAAAACAGACTCAATTTGAGAAAAAATTACTTTGATTTATTACCAATCAAATCAGAGTAGGATGAGAAATAAAACCAAATCTTAAAAACACCTTCCCTTCCTCCCCCCTCCACCACCTCCTTCTTCCTGGGCTCAACTTCACCACTGATTTTCTCTATCTCATCTCCCACGAGCAGTGCAGGAGGACGGGGGTTGCAGTCAGTTCATCACATGCTGTCTCTGCTGCTCCTTCCTCCTCAGGGGGTGAACTCCTCACACTCTTCCCCTGCTCCAGCATGGGTGGGGGGGAAATCCCACATGAGACAGTTCTCCACAAAATTCTCTAATGTGAGTCTTCCCTGCGGGCTGCAGTTCTTCATGAACTGCTCCAGTGTGGGTACCTTCCATGGGGTACAGTCCTTCAGGAACAGACTGCTCCAGCATGGGTCCCCCACAGGGTCACAAGTCCTGCCAACAAACCTGCTCCAACATGGGCTTCCAATGGGGTCACAGCCTCCTTTCGGCATCTACCTGCTCTGGCATGGCATCCTCCATGGGCTTCAGGTGGATATCTGGCCTACCATTAACTGTATGGGCTGCAGGGGGACAGCCTGCCTCACCATGGTCTCCACCACGGGCTGCAGGGGAATCCCTGCTCTGGCACCTGGAGCACCTCCTCCCCCTCCTTCCTCACTGGTCTTGGTGTCTGCAGAGTTGTTCCTCTCACATATTCTCACTCCTCTCTCCTGACTTCTTGTTGCACCCACAGGCTTGTTCTTTTTTTTTTCCCCCACTCTTAACTGTGTTCTCACGGAGGCGCTACCACCATCACTGATGGGCTCAGTTTTGGCCAGCAGTGGGTCCCTCTTGGAGCTGGCTGGCATTGGCTCTATCAAACATGGGTGAAGCCCTGTAGCCCTCTTGCACGAAAGCCTTGCCAGACACCCCCAATACAATGCTTAACCTTCATTTGGAGCACAGCAGCTTTTCTTCGTTTTGTCTTCATACAGAGAGCTCTGCAAAAGGGAGACTTCATCTTTAGTTGTCTCCTTCAGAGCTGACCTAAATCCAAATAACAAAAATAATACTGGCTGTTCTAAGGGCTGGGTCCTCAGATGAAGACCTGAACAAGTCTACAGAAACTGCCATAAAAGGAAAGAAATAAAAAGATGTGAATGAAAACTAGAATCTTGTTCAGAGAGATTACGTGACTTCCCCAAGATCAGAAAGTGAATGTCAAAGGACAGGAAAGGAAACCTTGCACAGAAGTGACCGAGGGGCTGGGTGAAAAACAGCAAAAGAATATGGTGATGTTCCGCTATAGCCAGCAGATGGGTTTTATCAGAAGCCACTTGCCCACGCCAGCCCATGGAATCAGCTTTCAAGTTTCATCAGAAAAATCAAACCCTGCATTCTCACCCTTTAATCAGTTTCTTCCATAGCCACTAGCTGACGCTGCAAGTAAAGCTCTCCTCTAGCAATCAGCCAAAATGAACTGCAGACTGGCAGGAATGAAGAAGATTTAATTATTTTTTTTCCTCCCAGTTATTTTTCCTCTCCTTTGGAGAGTTTATATTCTAGAGATGTGCAGTGCTACTGAAATCTGGGTTTTCTTCTAAATTGTCACCCATCTTAAGGGAATGCTGTTCTCACCTTCAGTATTTAAATATTTAAATAGCACTTGTCCGGATTTTCTCCTTGAGTATCTTTTCCTTAAGTATCCACCACCTAATATTGTACTTAGAGAGTTAACAAGTATTTTCCAAAATTCTTAAGCAAAGCTACTTTCATCCATGAGAACATTTTGGCCATCATTCACCAGAGATTAATAATTTCCATCTCTGAACTACTGAGAAAGATGGACAAATCTGCCATCATTTTTAGGATGATCTCTTTTTCAATAAGACTTCCTTTGTTACAAGAACTTAAGTATGAGATGTATTTGCCTCACCTTTCCAACTGTAGGGTAAATCTTTTAAATTTTACCTTTCTTTCTAAAGCAGACCTGGAAAAATTTCAATTTTCTACATAAATTATGTCAGATAGGCCTAACTGTTCGTTGATTGCGTTTTATGTCTTGTGTGTTGCCTTGTTCTGTTAGTTCTGCTACGGGGTTAAAAGAAGAATTATGCCTATTCACATCACAGAGAAAAGTCATCCTTGCGGAAAAAAAATTCCCCAAGCATGGATTTTTAAAGAGTTATGCAAAACTGCCAATTCTTTCCCTGGGAGATCTCATCTTCCTGTTACTGAGAGTTGAGAAAAACACAAGTGTTTGCCACCTGGAACACACTTGCAATATTGAAATAATGAGCATATAATCATATTTGCATTTGGATACAAACTCCCACATTTTCAGCTCTGCCTGTCAGCAAGAGGACCCCCATCCTATAGAGACTAACTTTTTCATGCTGTGAATGATTGCACTGTAAGTCAGGCAATTTACAGGGCAAAATAGGAACTATAAGTGTAATTTTTTTGTCATCCCTAGCCTAAATATTGTAAAACATTACACCTTTATGCCTGAATATTTTTTTCTACAGCTATCAGTTTCTAAACTGCCAAAAGAATGTCAATTATTTAGAAAATATGAAATCTCTGATATGGAAAAAAATATATCAAAATCCTTATTTTCAATTTCTTACAGTAACCCAATAATAAATGCATATTAGCCTATTTCAATCTCTTCTAGTCTCTTCTTTGCATTTACTCAGGTTCCACAGCTCTAGCAGAAATAATGGTTTGTGCATGAAAACAGTTAATAGTTTTTTTCCTGTATCATTATAATCTATAATCTGTGGCTCTAGAAATCCAAATTAAATATTGGCATAAGTGTGGTATTAATCCTATTGTATTGACATATCTGACTGTGGTGCAGGTATTATTTCTACAAATATGAGTCTAGAATTTGAGATTAATCAAACCAAATGATGTGTATATACATGTTCTCAAAGTCACCTCAGCTACAGTTCCATAACCCTGGATTTCTTTATCTGCAGTTGAAATGCAGTTAAAACAAGGCTATTACAAATTACATGTTTAGTTTTGGTGAGATTTGGGGAAGCAGGAGAAGAGGGTGGATGGATGAGCAGTAGCAACCTAAGTAGAAAGGGAGGGACAGACAGAGGGGAGAAGAAGAAAGGAGAATACTGGGGGATGGGATAGAAAGTTTTCTTCTCATATGAGAAGCTGGTCTGAGGAACTCTGCTGTCTTGAAGATTTCACCTTCATCAGTCCTTCTTATTTCTCTGCCTTCCTGTTGTTTGTCTTCACCTGCCGTTGCCTGTCTGAGCTTGGTCTTTCTGGGTGACGTCCCATTCAAGATTATTTTCATTTTCTGAGGTATTTATACCTCACCTAACATATCAAGTGTTCAAAACAAAGGATTTTCTGCTAGGTATATAAACATTAACGTCTGTAAGCTCAGCCTCAGAGAAGATCTCACTGCTCCAGACAGTATGTTGGTTCTAAGTCCAAAGGCTGTCCCACGATGCAGTATGGAACAAGAGATGGGTAGGTGGAGACATGGGATTCTATGGAGACCATCATGGTCCACCTTTGTGGAACGTCAGTGGGCTGATCAGCAAAGGTCTTTCAGTTCTGTTCGGTTCTGTTTGTTCTTAAATGGCTGACTGCAGGCTGCCAAAACATTCCTGTCCATGCCAGCAGATTCATTCCTCTCCTCCTATTGCCTTCCACCAAGGCATTTGGCTGTAAGAAAGAGATAAGGCACTATAGTTGCAGTGTATTTTTTAAGGGTTCAATGTAAACTGGTGAAAACCAAATCAAATTGTGGCTGCCAGAAAGAAAGGAGAAAAAGGAAGAGGCTGAGGGGAGTGGGGAGAAGCAATTGGTTTCTCTAAGCTTTATTTATTAGCATTTCATGCTCCTCTCTCCCTTCATGGTAGAAAGCCATGGTCCATCTTTATGCTGACTTTATAAATTCTAATTACCACACCCTAGGATATCTGTTCTTGCAAGAACCTAAACAAGACCTTTGAGGAAATAAGAAAGGTTCTCAAACTCTGGAGTAAGCCGGCATTTAGGAAATCCCTGCATTCACTTATGAAGTTCAAAGGAGTATGGGATTTGTTTAACGCTTTCTCGGACATTTGCTCTAACTTTCAGTTAATTCGGGTTTCAAACAAACAGCGTAAGAAAACCAGAGCACAGCTGCCAGGGTGACTATTCCAAGGTGGCTAGGGAGAGCCATGTACAATTCTTGCAGCTTGTTTCATATAAACATTGCAGCTACTTCATTCTTTCTGCCTCAGTCTATGTACAATCTATGTCAAGGTGAAAAGTATATTCCTTTACCTCTTGGTTGGCTACTTTTTGACATGAAAACATGAAAAAGCAGAAATCTTGACTTTTTTTTTCTGTATACCTAGCTCATTTTTAAACGCTTACTTTCAGGTAGCTAATACTTTTCTTCCTACATGTGTGACACACTTACATACGCTATCAAAGGGCAACATTGTAGAGTAATACTAGAAGTATTTAATGAAGAGGTTAAATCACAACCTGAGTTAGGAAAAGCATGATCTTAAAAACTGAATCAGTACAAAGTTTGATCAATTGAGGAAAAAATGATGAAATGAGTATTAAAACCTAAACTGTTCTTATTGGTATTTGATACTGCAACGGTTCCCATTAAAACAAGGATGTTTTCAAACACAGCAGAACGTATCACGTCTCTGTTCTGCAGAAAGCTCAAGTGAAATAGAAGCAAAGGTGTTAATGACTTTTGTGGAGTATTTGAACTCTGTTGGATCCTTTGACTTGATTCTCAGTCAAGGAACTCATTATTTAAGTACAAAAAACATTTGGTTAGCTTTTTGTCTAGGAGTAGCAATTATTTGCTCAAAAATAATTTTCTATCTCGGAATATATGATCTTGTTCTTCTTCACTGTTAGATCCCACTGCTTGCTTTCTGCTGCTAAATAGTTAAAGAGTAATTTAAGAACACAAGAGCAACAATAAGCATCTACTATCTGCTTACTGTATTGCTAATGCTTTTATGGAATGTGGCAGATTCTTAAATATTTAATATAACTTACTCTTCCCTTTAACCATTCCCTTCTCTGTGAAGAATCTCATGAAATATGAATTACGCTTGTGTGATGTTTTGCATACCCCCGTGGCTGCCTCATTTCAGTCATATTACATATGCAACTTCTATGCAAAAATGAGAAAAAATGCTTAGTAAAAGTTATTCAGTTCGTAATTGAGGTTCTCAGGTTTCCACAGTCATTCCAAATTCCCTGCTAAGCATTAAGATCAAGAACTGGAATGGGTTATAGAAAGCAAACTCATCATGACAATCTTTGTGCTGAACCAGAATATAAACAATTTAAACCCATGAAAATTCAACACCAGCCTCTACAACTGTTTTGAAAACAAAATTTTGCAAAGGATTCATTTTCAGAAGCGATTTCTCATGTGCCATCATGTACAAAGCGACCAACTGCTCACAGGTGCAGCAGTTTCATTTGCTTGTGTGAATGTCAGTCCTAGGTTCAGATGGGTTCACAGAGAGAATTAATTATGGAAATTACATCTGGAAAAAGCACTCGAGGCACCTCAGCAACACTTTTCAGTAGCTGAGTTCAGAAGCAGGAGTAGGGTTGTGATGGGTGCTGCTGTCACTTCGGGGGGCCTTCAACTAAGCTATTGTCCTGGTTTGAGGACACTGTGACAGCTGTAGACCAGCTGAGGCTCTGCCTCGTTAAAAGATTGCTTCAGACGAAGTACACATACTGAACTGCTGTACGTGTCCGTCACATCTGCGTGCTGAACTCCATTCATCATGTGTCTTAAATGGCTCATCTGCTTCCCGCTTGGTCTTCCACCTACGCAAGGGCTGTGTCTGACTCTCGACACCTTTGAACAGTGGCTGAGATAAACATGTTTTTGAAAAGACTGAATTACTTCTAATTCCTTCCCCATTTTCAGGTGCTAGTGTTGGAGGATTTCTTGTGAGTCATGAATATCAAAGCATGTAGTTTTCATTCATGGAAAATAATTTGGGAGAAATTCTTCTCAATAACATAAAAGGGCTGGTTTCTTGCCAGGGTATGTGTGATATAGAAGGTTCTTAAAGGGAGGTTCTACACATATAGCAAGCCCTATCCCTGCCTAGATAATACGTTACATCTTAAAAAGATGATATTTTTGTAGGTATTTTTGTTTCAGGTATTACGGCAACATGAACTTTCCTTTACAAACAAAATTTTCTAATTTGCATGGTTATAGAGAAGAGCTTGCTAATATGAATCTTGAAAAGCTCAGAACTATGGCTTTAAGTAGAAACCTGTTCAACTCCACTGTGTTTTGTTCACTCATGACCTTTATGAGGCCTCCTATGATTTCAATCCTTTGAGTTGGCAATAAGTAGTAATTCCTATTAGTTATTTTTTTCTCCTATTTGGGTGTGAACAGTTGAATTTGAAGTGTTTTTACAGTCTAACTTTATTTATGAACTGATACTTAGTGCCAGCATTATTCTTGTTCGGGAATATCTTCACAGCTTGGAAGATACACCATTTTCTTGATTTTTATGCCAGATAAAGATCAATACACGGAATTGTTGGTGGTAACACTTCTATCAAAATATTAATATATTTGCTCTCTTCCTAAAACACCCCACACAGTCCCATCCTTTTTCCCCAAAGGTCTGTTTTCTGTTTAGAGCAGAATGGTTGAATAGTAGAGAAAAAGAAAAAATCCTCAAGGAAAAAATGTATTTTCTACGGCAAAAGAATTCTTAAAGACTGTATGTTTTCACATTATTCCCTCTTTCTCTTTCTAAATGTACATGGAACAAGACATAAATCATTAAATCTTTCCTTACCATTTTCATGCCACACAAGTTTTAAGTCTTCCCAATATCTTTTGCTATTATAGATTAGCAGTGCCGTTTAATGTCCCCAGACAGGATAACATGCAAATTTCACAACGCCTTGGTGAAGACATCCTGCTTTTTCACCCTTGAGTTCCTTAGCAATGTTTATTTAACCTACAAGCAGGAGTGGGATTAGTGAATTCACTGGTTGATTCCTTGAACCAGACTTCAGAAGGTTCCTTTCAGGAACATAAGAGGAGGAATAGGCAACTTGCAGCAGTAAATATTCCCAAGGCTACAAAGAATCATAAAGTAAACAGCTTGCAGTAGTTAAACGAGAAAAAATTATAAAATGGTTGACTAGGTTCATTACAGAAATGATGGCTTATAGTGACACAATTTATTATTTTCTTTAAATAAAAACTACTAACCTCTCAGTGGCTATAAAATGTCGCATGACACATCTTGTCTCACGTCAAAATTTTGTGGTAGAAAATATGAAAAACAAATGTATAAGCTTGTATCACATTCAAGCTGTAGATTTTTTAAACAAAAGCAGTTTAGCAAACTATAGACAGCCACGGTTTATTAAGAGACAGGGAAAGAAAAGCCTTGAAGGGAGGAGCAAATTTATCTGGCTAACATCTGGGATGTGAGTAAACATGAAGAATGAGAGGAAGTACAGAAGTCCACTATTAAATTTGTCGTGCTTCCTATTTTATACTGCTGTGGATCATGTATTTTATACTTCATGTTTACTGTAAGTTTCGTGTTGGCATTAAATACCTCAGTTTACCTCTGGAAAAGTAAGAATAATGAACTTAATTTTGTTCAGTAGGAAAATCTGAGCACCATGAAAAAGCTCTAAAACAAGAGTTACTGCAATCAGAAAGCAGAGCTAATATCTCCATGAATTTTTTTAAGAGTAAAGCGGAGAGGGTTTTTCTAAATGAGAAATAGCTGGGTTTCGCTATACCTTCCAGAGAAAACACATCCTTTTTCAGTCAATCATAAGAAGAAATACTTCATAGGGCCTTAAAAAAAAACAGATTTCTTTGGTTTTGCAACACCCCAGACCTAGGTATACAGCTTAGCTTCCACTTCCCAAAACCTGCTACGTGCTACGCTTTGGATTCACATTGAATACCTTATTGGCATCCTGACATGCTTGAATAAACTTCTTGCAGGTAACCACCCCCAGCGCCTTCCTGTTCTGCTGCAGCCTTCACTGTGCTGCTTTTGCTTCCCCATGTGTGCTGTGGGTGAGGGCTTGCAGGCAGGAACAGGTACTAGGGGAGTGGAAAGCCCCATAGTAGTTGTTCTGTCTCCTATTAGCAAGGAGAAGAGTGTTACAAGACTGGCGTAAGCATTTATTTTTTTCTAATGTGATAGCATCCCCCAACTGGCCCCGTCTAGCAGCAGGGAGAAGATACTCGTGTAATTTTGGCCTGATGAGGCTAGATGCTGCACAGATTCTGGAAGTGCTGTCTTCAAAAATCTCCCCCAAGAACTTTCCTAAATGTTATTGATTATAACCCAAATAATTTAATACACATTTCATTATATATCTGGGATATCTTACATCTCTCATTAAGCATCAACTCATGAGACATGGAAGTCCAAATCAAGGAAGGAATAGAAAGAAAGGAGAACAATAACAGCAACAACAAAAAGACAAAGACTTCAGTAGGCATTCATATTATTTCACAGGACTTGCCATTTTTATTGAATCTTAGCAAATATAAATTTTCTTTCTCTGATAGCTCATATTTCAATCGGATAAGATGGTACTTTTGCCAGGATTGCCTTATGTTATTTTCTCAGTTGCTTCTGGGTTGTTTTGTGTGAGGAAAATACAAAAAATGTAATAAGCAGTGCAGAGTTAAATACCATTTGGAGGGTGCAGTATTTCATTCCTGGTATTAAAACAAGTCAAAAAGGCAGAATAAAGCTGCGAATATTTCATTTTTCTGATCAAAATTGTTTCTATTTTTAGGGAAGCAAATACTTTCTCAGTTTTCATTTTTACCAGTTCTATCCAATGTTACTCTCTTCATGTATTTCTTTTTCAGTTTTCTTTTTTTAGAAAGGCTGTTGTGATTATTTTCCACATTCTAAATATTCATGAAAATAACTTGTGTTTTCTCATCTTAAGTTTACACCAAGCTAAATTAAACAGGAATATATACACAAGAGAAAAGCAAACCAAGATTTTATGAGCGCACAAAGTGATTTCTAGAAGTTTGGCAGACTATATTTATGGGGTTCTGAAACCAGGAAGAAGAAAATATTCAGAAGATTTTAATTGGAAAAGTTTTATTTATGTCTCTGGTTGCCCTGTGGAATTTATTTTTCCCAGAGAGTTTTCTTCTTGCCATCACTTCAAATTAAGATACATCTAACATATGTGCATTGATGTAAAAGGGAGATGGTTATTCCTTGGTTCTTCTGAGGTGGCTGGGGATCCCTTCTAGCTACTTAATGCTAGGGACATGTAATTTTCTGTTGTCCTTAGTTCCACTTCACTCAAAATATATCTGTCTTGTAAATTGGCTTGGGGTAAAATCTTCATCCTGCTGAAGTCAATGGAAGTTTTAGCATTGCCTGCAATTGCATCTCAGAAGGACACAGCAGATCACACGCTGCAAGTTTCTTCTTCATTACAATGAAAGAAGTTATGCTGCAGCACACATGAAGGCTCGCAGTACTTTCTTGGACCACCTGCCACCTTCCTGTCCTTTTGTATCCTTCTAATTTACTCTTTCCTCCTACATCCTGCTCCTTTTCAGGGACGTTTTGAAGGGTGCTGTCAGCATACTACCACATTTGCAACGGCAACTGCACGTCAATGATTTTTAGGACAGATTTCATTCTAACTCAATATAAAAATAACGTATGACTAAGCAGAGTGAACACGTGAAACGGATCTGTGCTTCACAGCATGTCTGCTTCAGTATCTAGTTGGAGCTATGGTTCCTCTAACCTGTAAACAGACGTGATCTTGTACATTGTAGTGTCAGGAAGAGGGCAAGAAATACAATCCCATTTTTTGTGGGCTACAAAGTTCAAAATAGAATGAATGAATAAGGTAAGTGTTTTATCTACATTCCCTGTGCTCTGTGCTCCTAGTCATACGTATTATATGTCATCCCAAGATGAGCTGTGTTCCAGAAGAGGCTAAGTGGATGAGGCTTTTCTGATGCCTCTGCATTTCTAGATGAAGTTAGGAAGCTTTCCAAAGTCGAAGCTTATTTTTCCAGTGTTAGCAATGTTTGTGTGTATATGCACATGTATTTTCCTCATATCCCTTATCTTTAGATGAGACTGGAGCAGAGCATCGCCATTCCTCATTCCCCATTTTTTGTCCCCCTGAGGAAAGAATGCCCCCAAGCTGTGAGCATGGCTATTTATTGCCATTGTACACCAAGCTTGGAGAAGCTTGGAGGTCTAAGTTGCACTTTTTCTCCTGAAGGTAGAAAGGAGACAAATACCTTTTACGTGTCTAAGGAACTTCCACTTTCATGTGCTTATGGTTGGAAAGTTTAGCTGCAGTCCCTAAGGGCAATTGACCCAGGTTTTTCCCAGTCTGATTAGTAGATTGTATTTGCTCCTCTTTGACCCATTAATGATGATCAAGTGAAGGCAAATCTGACTTCTGTAGCGGGGAGAAGTCAAACCATGTGATGAAAGCAATCACAGGAGGGTTGGAGTAAAAATATGCTAGCCTAATTAGGCCCAGATTTCCTGATGGAGGATCTGGCAAACATATGTGATTCAGGTCTTGAGCTATGGTCTAGAATACGCACAAGCAGGCTGCGATGGACAGGTGAGGTCCTGGGACAGTATCTGTGCTTGTGGGATGTATTCATAGTGACACAGATTCCACCAGAGTCTCTTCTGAATCATATTTTCATTCTGGTGCCAGGGGTTAGTCTTCCAGAGTGAAACTAGAACTGAGCTTTTTTAGTCATTACTAATAACAAGAATGTTAACATTAGCTACCTAAACACATAATGAAAGCAAGGGGGAATGTAATGTTTCTATATGCCTTCCCTTTTAAATTTCAACAGGACATGGTATTCTGCCTTTTCACTAGATGGACTATAGGATTATGTGCTGAAAGCATGCCATATTCCATCCGAGAAATGGCTGTATTTAGCTCTACTGCATGTGTAAGGATTTTTATCAGTTCCTTACGAATTTCATTAAGGTGCTGAGACATCCTGTTGTTTGTGAAAACCTGTTAAGATCCTGTAAGGAAAGACAATACAGGTAAGTGTTAATTTACAACAATTGAAAATATTTTGCTGAACTTAGAGAAGAAAAACTGCATCTGATTGATTTGTCAATTGCCTGTTTTCTTTACTATTTAGTCTTTCTACATTTCAGAAGAGTATTTTGATTGAATTTTACATAAGAACTCACATTTTCTTTGGAAATGTCAAATTTGGGAAAAAAACCCACAAAAACCCCAGGAGAAATATTTAGAATCTTTTTTTTGATTCAATTTTTCGTTTGTTTTCTATCAGCCCTTATAAGAAGGTCTATGTTAACGGATCATTTTGCCAGACTGCTTGTGCCTACTACGTCAAATCAGTTGTGCAGCTGTGACACAAATATCTGACCACTATTTTTTTCGTATGAAGCCAATTATTTAAATTTTAAACAGTGAGATTTCTGAAGTAATAAATGGCTTTGCATCTGTTACAACTGGGATGGATTTCTAGGAGAAAGGAGGGACTTGGCTAAGAAAGAGTGGGTTCAAAGATTCCAGTGAAGTCTCTTAATTGTTTTCTCAGTCCGTTGGTGTTGCCTTCATAAAATCATAGAATCACATGGGGTTGGAAGGGACCTCTGGAGATCATCTAGTCCAACCCCCCAGCCAAAGCAGGTCCACCTAGAGCAGGTTGCA
>JAOXNO010000001.1:81481247-81507907 GCA_028565335.1 Limnodromus scolopaceus | reverse complement strand
GCACAGGAACTTGTCCAGGCGGGTTTTGAATGTCTCCAGAGAAGGAGACTCCACCACCTCTCTGGGCAGCTTGTTCCTACCCCTTCCTTGCCCTCTGTAAAAACATTGTGGGTACAGGTGGCAAAAGCTGCTGGAGAGCCTGGGGAGTTGCTGAGGCAGTGGCCTCGTCTGAATGCCACATTGCTGCAACTAGACTTCCCCCCGAGCCAGAGGTCACTCAGTGAGAAGTTGTCTCCAGTATCTGCAAGACACTGCACCCACTACATAGCCACGTCCTTGAGGAGCAGCACTGGACTGGCACTGGAGCAGAGAGAGAAGTGTTCACACTGGAGAGAAGCCATGGAGACCGAGAAGGGAATGAGGCGGTAGCTCTAAGGAAAAGGCAGAAACTTCTCAGGCAGAAAGCTGACGGAGATGTGATGAGAGATGGACGTGTCCACTTTTTGTAATATTCCCTAAGAAATCCCTGTGTCCACAGCACCGATCTGTGCTTCAAAGAGAAAACTGGCTTTTGAGCCGTGAACAGCTTGAGCATTCAGCAAAGATGAAGTGTTGTTTCCACGCTAGAGAAGTGTGGAAAAGGAGGAGGAGAAGACAACGAGCCATGCAGCCAAGCTAGCATTGCTGTTAAAAACATGAAGCATTACAGTTTCTGACCTCCTCTTTTGTCTTGTGGAAACTGTTCCAGCTGTCACCACAAGTTGAAAAATAAAAAAATGCACAGAGCTTACGGTATAGGCAAGTCTTAGCTGGGCTCTGGGAAAAATTAATTCTGTGTGAGTTTGTTTTTTTTTTTAAATCAAAACTTGCAAATGGCATACTTCTTAATAAGAAGTTTATAAATTTTAAATCTTCTTCCATTTTTTGTGGATATTCAAAAAAGAAGTGTGAAAAGAGCAGCATTTCACAATAGCTTTTTTGTACCATTGTAACTCAGAATTGCAACATGCGACTCTTCATCAGCGGAGTCTTCATCAGCAGATTTCAGAGCATTTTATGCTTGAAACCCATATAACTCCTCAGGTTAGAAATGGGCAGCTTTCCAGGCTCCAACACATCAGTAGCAGAGCTGGAAAGATTATGGATGTGTCCTGTACCCTGGTCCGGTGCTCTAGGCAGTGTTATGAGTCGGAAAGAATTTTGCTCTTGCTTTGTCTCTGGGCACTGCTTCCTCGTATGACAGAAGGCTGAAATTGGAACTGCATCTATATGTTTGATCTATAGTGACAGTTATGGGTAGTCACCTATGCCACAGTCATGGCGGGACTTCACAGCTCTGTAGTTCCTTGTATTTGATCCTTGCATCTTCATTCTACATTTTCTCTTCATTGCTTTCTAGCGGGTAGATTCAACTGAACATATAGTTCATGTATTGCAATAAGTGATCAGATTAAACTGAATATATATTTCATGGGTTGTAATATTTCTATTTCTGCCTGTGTACAGATTTTGGAGAGATTTGCCTGTCCATTGGTGTACTGTGTGCAGCACAGAACTCTTTGCCACTCTTCCCCTGATAAGCAAGCCACTGATGCCAGTTTAGTAATGCTTCTACTGGCAACAAGGTGTATTTGTTCCTTTTCATCAAACAATCTGCAATATTGGTCTTCTTCCTAGAATAGAAGAGCCTAGAGCTTTCTAAAATAAGATCATTAACACTGCCAGTTCGGTTTTGTTGTAGCCTTGTGACTGACAATGCCTTGGGGGTGAAAGGACCTGACTTAGCTCCTACTTCCTAGAAAATACTACCAAAAAGCTGTCTGTCTTGCAAAATTGTATTGGTTGGTGATTACATCAGGTAGGGTATGCCATTGCTCTGTCCCCAGTGAGTGAGAACTGTAGTAGTCACGGACATTCCAACTCCTGGTTCCCAGACATCTGAGAAGACAAGTAGAGTAATGAAAGCACTTGGACAGTTTTCAGTGGAAAAAACCCCGTTTTTGCTGTGCGTAAAGGTATTCTGGAAACACAATTGGCCTGCATTTTCCCCACTTGGCTTTGTCTCTGGGATCTTCAATCATGATTTGCTTATCAAGATAAATTCTTCAACTCTAGAAACATTCCAGTGTATCAAGAGTTATCAGTGATCTGCCCTTCACAGTTCTTTTGTACAATTTTTGTCTTGTTTCCTCAGTTTGTTTCAAGCAGTTCAAGTACTCTTGAAACGCGGGCATTTTGACCTAGTGGCATGCCAGCCTGGACATGAACTCATGAAAATTTACATTATAAATTATTCATTCTGACTCCTGCTTTGAAAATGGCATATAACTGGTTTATTTAAGGGCACTGGTTAAAACATACCTTATGCCTGTGCAACTGTCTTATTTCTGTGCTGCGTGTAGGTACTGGTAAGGAAGTGGCAACGCTCTTCAGTAGAGCATTGACAGCTCAAGAACGTGTATCAAAGACATTTGGTGGCAGACAGCTTTCATAAAATCCCTGTGGTAGTTTAAAACAGCTTTTCCTTTCCTCAAATCATATCTTTGGACAAACTAGTCAGACCTTGGATGTACAACTTTTTTAGAGACACCCCTTTGCTGCTTAGACTGGCTCTTTTGAAAGCAGTGATCTAGATGTACAAGATGCTCTTCTACATGAGAGATGTCTCCTCTCACTTGAATCTTCTTCTTTAGCTTCTGATGAAATAGTCTTGCTACCAGTTCATTACTACCAGGAGTTGTGCTTATTTAAACTAATTATGAACTAATTGTGAGAGCACCTTCATCTGGGGCTTGCTTCAGTCATCACACACATCTAAGAGACTGTGGAGATGAGTTGTCAGATAATTTCCAAACTCCAAGGGTCCCTAACTGATTTAGTATCATTAGGTACAGAGAGCTTCTCCGCAGTTTATAAATTTTTGGGGTGCTAAAATATAATCTGTAAAAGTGAGCCAGAACAGCTTTGATGCACATTTGATCGCAATTTTACCTCTTCTTTCTTCAATTTTTTGTTAGTTCCCAAGGCTCTTTTGTGGGATAGGTGATACTATGATGGTGACCTTCTGTAGCTTCTGCTCCTTTTTTTCCCCCATGTTTTTAGACAAGAATGCAAAAAACTATGAAGTTGATCCCTCTGAGACCTGTTCGCATACCTTCCTGGCAACCCTGCTAGTCTTCTGCTGGAAAATTGATCTCTAAATAACAATCTCAACCCTCTGCATCTACTGACTGGTATCCAAATCTGATGATACAACTGTATTTTTCCTCCACTAACTCCCTTTGGCGCGAACTCCTGACAATATTCTGGGCTGGGCCAAGATACACAACACTCCTTTGACTTTTGGGAAGCAGCTCTTTTTAGAGCACAGACTCGTTTGATCCTTGCAAAGGTGCCTGACTCCCCAATATCTAACGTGCTGTTAACATGGACCGCAGCACTTTAGGAAAGATTTCTAATTATTCTGTTGGCTTTATTACTCCCGTTACTTACTTCTTTGCAAGTAATTGTTAATATCAGCGGCAGTTGTTTAACCATCAGAATCATTTTATCCCAGCTGAAAGGTATTTGCAAACTGTCTCCTTCTGCAAAAACATCCTGATCGCCTTTTAGCAGCTCTCGCAAGGATGTGACAGTGCATTGACTATTGTGGGCACGTGTTTTGGTTTCCCTGATGCATCCGTTCTATGACTCATTTGTGCCAGTTTTGGTGCCACTAAGTTAAAGAATTCGCTTATTTCAGCTGTCATCACTAATTTCCGTTTTGTAAGCATTGAGTGGAATCTCAGCCTCTTTTCCAGGTAGTCTGCTTACAATTTAAACTGCTGCAGGAATACTGGGAGCATGCAATCTTTTAGCTTGGCTTTGCTTGGATGCGTTTAATTTTCTTAATGCATTTTTTTGCATTAAGAAAGGCATCTGCATTTTTTACTTTTCTTTTTTGCAATGTGCTGGGGAATTCTGTAGCTTGTGACTACATTTGGGCTTTCAGCATCCTGCTTGTCTGCACGCTGCTTCGTCGTTTCAGCTGGTGTGTATCCCCCGTGCATCATCAGAATGGGCTGAGGGAACAAACATCTTTGCCATCTCTGCCATTTTCAACTATTTTTGGAAAATTCCTTTCATACGCTTCACATAGCTAGAGTTTTTCTCTCTAAGCAGTATTCAGCTACGTGCTTTGGTTGAGGGGTGTGGGGTGGGAAAGTCCTTCTGCCTTTTTTCTGATTTGGTACAAGTGCTTTACAGTTAAGGCCAACTGCAGAAACCATCTATTTTTAATGTTTAACACAACCAAGAGTTCATTCTCTTGGTCACCTGCTATCTTTGCACAGTTTGACAAGCACTTCAACTTTTGAAATATTATTGTTTAAAGGTATAATTTGCTAAAGTACAAGTTCAAATATAAGCGACAAAATATTCCTTAAACCCAAGAAACATTTTATGTGAAATTGATCCTTTGAAGACAGCTGTAGGGAAGTGAAAACAGTAAGTTACAATTACAGAGTATTTTGCAATATTAACTATGATGTGTTGTTTGTTAATAGCAAGAGTAATAAATCGTATTTGTTTACAAAAGCCTGGTGCCTTTCCAGATCTCATGAACCGTGGAGCCTTGTGATTTGCTTCATTTTTTACTGTGGTTGTTTAGATTTGACTTTCAGTTCCACCACAATGAATACCTTTATGTAAGCAAAGGAATAGAGAGCTCGCTTCTCAGCATGTAGTGGGAAGAAAATTTGACACAAGTCCAAGTCTGGTATCCTTCAGCGTTGTGGCATCAAGAAAACTATTACTTGTGCAAGCTCCTCTTTGCTAGGTTACGCTGCTCGTAACCTTCCAGCCTGCTGGAAGGAACTTTATATCTCTCCATTGATCTCCAGGAACTGGCTTTGCATTTTCTGTTTCCAAGCAATATGGGAAGGAAGGGGGATTTTTGGATGTATGGCACCCTGAGCTTGCTGAGGTGAATTAATCATTAAACTCATCAGTAGTTCTGGATTTCAGTTAAAGAAGAGTTGTGACAGCATGAAAAATTTTCAAAGCACTTCAAGTTTTCAGGTAAGTGTAAGTCCAAAGGCTGAAAGAACTGCTTCATGGGTGCGATCCACACTCAAGACATTGTAAAAGTTTGCAAATTCAAAAGCTGCAAATTTTCTACATGTTTTTCATACTTAGAAAGCATTAATAATCAGTTTGTCACTGATTTTAAAAAGAAACAATTTCAAGCTCTTATTTATGAATATATAATGTAATAAGGAGAACATGTTACGTCAGTTCACCTATAATATTAGACATGACCAGATTTGCAGTTTTGCAGGTATGAGGTTTATACAGTGCTTTACTGCTTTCCCTTAATTCTGTGATCCTGGACCTAAGACGCAAAAGTTAATCAATCTGCAGTAGGCCTGGTGGGAAAAGCAATTTTACCTCTATTCTTTCAGAATTATTATAGCAGAGGAATTAAAGAGCTATTCAAATGCTCAGTGCTGTCAATGGAAAAACACCCCTTGACAAGATTTGGAATTTCTTTCTTTTCTGAGCAGGGAGTTTTCTTCTTAGATTAAAAATGCATTCCTCTTTGACGCCATGCAGTCCTGCATCGAGCAAGAAGTACAAGAAAATATTATTCTAGTCAGAGTCAGCAAAAAAGATATTTTGTAGACCCCAGGAGACTGAGGACTATAATGAACACTTGCAGGACAGCATTTTTATTTCTCCTAATTTGATTAATGGACTTTTTGGCCGCAAGTGCTTGAAATGTGGAAAACAGTGTGTAATGAGATCCATCTGTCTAGCTTGAGGAAACATAACTTCCCAAAGAACAATCAGATTCTACTTTACTTTTTTGGGGGGTGTCCTGATGTAATCTAGTAGAGAGGGGAAGTAGGAAGAAGGATGGAAGTAGAGACGGGATGTGTCCAACAGAGCAACCAGCCTTCTTCATCCTATAAACCACATTCCAAAACTCTCTGTATGGCTCAGTCCCCAAAAGCTGTGCCATGGACCTTAAAAATGTGCAAAAGTATGTCTAAGAGTAATGCCCAGGCAGGCGATTAGAGATGGCTCACAGACCATCCTCTGTGGAATGGGGACAGACATTGCTGCCCAAATCTTTCTGAAATTTTTTTCTTTTTCAGTCATTTTTTTGTTTTCCTATTTGTATTGTTTTCATTGAAATGCTGGTAACTAGTTTCCATCTCAGAACAGATTTTTTTCTCCTGCGCAGGCTTTTTCCAGCCATCCTGACTGCTGTTGTGAAAGGTTTTATTCCAGCAGCACTAATCTGTCTCTAGTTTTTCCATCTGATCCCTCTATCCTCAGCATGCAGCATGCAACAATGGTGATCTCAGCTGGCTGGAGCTGGGAATAATGGATTGAAGCATCAAAATCTGCTCGGCTTAGCAGCAGCATTTTTTGAAAACCTGAACAAGTCAAAATTTGAAATTTGAAGGCCAAAATAAAAAATTGTGGTGACTCAATGTACAAACTCAAGTAAGAGTTCGTGTTTCAGTGTGCGGAGTACTATGTACAGCGACTCAAATAAACTATGAAAATTACACCACTTATTTTAGAACCTCTATATAAACTTCGGAGAAAATCCTAGAAACTCGATTCTTTCATGTTTGTCAAACAAGTTTAGAAATATAAAGGAGTAACTCAGCCTGCTAAGCCAATCTGTTGCCATTGGAAGATTTACTAAGACAGTGTATTTTCCAGTGCTTAGTCCAGTCCATTTTAAGACTTGAGTGTTTCCTTTGGCAGAGCATATTGCTGTCTCACATATGTCGCTAGCAGGAAGTTTTGCCTGATACAATCTCATGATTTCTAAGTGAATTCTCTTTTTCTTACCTTGTTAGTACTCTTTGCCTAACAGTAAATTAATCTTCACATTCATGATTAAATTGTGGCTTCGCTTCCATGAGTTGGAATGTTTCTGTTGACTTCTGGGAGCTGGGATTTTACTCTTGATGCTTACGTGCTTCAAATGCTTGTAGGTAATGATCATATCTATTGGCAAGTCCATCCTGTCCCTCACAAGCCCCTAGGATTCCTTGCCTGTTGTTTCCTTAACTTTGGTGGTTTTCCAGTTCTTCTCAATCTAGCATAATTTCCAAATGTTATTTATGTGTTACTCTGCCATTCTTCTGAACTGTAACTGGTGTGGCTGGACAGGGCTGAACCGAACCTTTTCTTACTCCTTGTTTGTTCCAGGTGCTATGCATAATTGAAAATTATGAACCATTGATTTTGATACAGACAGTGCTCATAATTTTGAACAACTCTGTTTTGCATAAATTTTGAACTGTGCAAATATCCAAGATAATTTCTGCTTCATGTAGGGAAGTGTTTCTGTCTCTGTGTTTCCAATAACAGGAACTCCCCCAGAGAGACCATATCTTGTACAGAAAAATGCAGAAACCTTCCTGGTCCGGTCAGTGGAACCCATTCCAGTGGGAGCCATTAAGCCAAGGAGTCACAGGCTCGCCGAATGCTTTCATACTGCTTTGAAATAACAGCAAAGAAAAATGTGTCCCATATAAAAGTTTGCACCTGTACTCAGCCTATGCTATATGATCTGAAAGTCAAGGAAGTTCTGGCTTCTTCTTCTTTTCACACAAACGTTGTCAAAAATTTAAGGCACAAAAAAGACTTATTTCAACCTATATTTACACTAACTAGCCTGGTTGGTTTTGTGGGTTTTTCTTTCTTTCTCCTCCTCCCTAGTTCACACTGAATTCCTCAAAGGCTACAAGGCAGCAGGCAATAATAGTTTCATTTCTTTTTCGCATCCTCTGCTCCACTTCACGTCCAGGTGGGACAGGCATCACCCAGGAACAGCTCTCAACACCCGTTGCTGTCTCAAGGCCATTTTAACAATTTACTGTGTGTATTATTAGGGAGTAGTTATTAGGGAGTAGTCAGTTTATGGCTGGTCATATTTTTCTATGCATATTACATGCATAGTAAGTTGTATTAATCCTAGCTTATAGTTAGTTATTGTGTTCTGAGAGAATGCTGGTTCAGATACCTTCAAGCTAGACATCGTGTCCTGGAATTTATTATGCATAACACGCATCTGATTTCAGTGCTATGCAAGCACAGATCTTCCCCTGAGGAAGAGTTAACAGCATGAGACTTAAAAGAAAGTGGAGTTAAATTTATGGAACAAATAAGTCTGCAAATGCTGTCTGATACTTTCTGAAATCAGAATGACTGAACAGTGGTGCAAAATTGTTTGTCCAGAGCACAAGACACACATGGGAGTGCGTAGAAAAGAGTGGGACTGCATGCGCTGTAAGCACTTTTTGCATTTTAAGAAGAGTTGTTCAGATGTTTGCAAACACAAGAATAGGTTTTATTGTGGATTGCTCTGTTACTAAAATTGGGTGTTCTTTACCGTCAAGAAAAATACTTAATCTTTGTATCAACAGTGATAGACGCTCAAACTTTTCCCATGAGCTCCAACATAATTGTTTTTTCATCTCTTTAGTGTAAGTTTCCAGTCTGAATAGCCCAAATATACATTTACTTCCAATGTTCAGTAAATAAAACTACCCTGAAACGAATGACACTGGGCCAATTTGTATCGAGGTTGAATCTCTTCATAATGTGTCACCTGGTCTGAGCGAACACCATGTGAAAAGTAGGATTCAGGAATGAGAGGGCTTCCCCAGCCAGTAAGTCGTGGCAGGCCACTTCATTGCATCCCTTCGGAATGAGGGAAATTTGTAAAAGGACTTGAGCAACGAGTTGGTTTTTCCTTTCACTTGAAAAAAGATAGGCACACTTCGGCGAGAATGGCCCTCGCGTGGTGACCCAGGGTGGCAGCCGTACAACGCCCGGCTGTTCCAGTGCCCCCCTCTCACTCCAGCGGTTGACGGGCTGGGAAAGTGAGGGGGTCCTGCTTGCCTGCTTCTCCTTTGGGCACAGCTCCTCGTGCGTTTTACCTCCTGACCATTGGGAAAAGAGCTGTACGGAAGACGGACGATTCAGAAGCAGAGGCAGAGATGAAACGGCCCAGAGCAATGCGATGCTTCACGCTGGAATTGGGCATCAGGGGAGGGAATAAACATTCCCTCTCACCGTTAGGTGCCTTGGCGTGCATCAGCTAGGACACACCACTGTTTGCAACCAAGCCACATGGCCCAAGGCCTCATCCGAAAGTGGGATGTCCCACCTAAGTGGGACTGAGAAAGAGGGACTGGAGCTCCTGGCTCTTCGTGCAGGCTGCTCTGGGTGAAGCAGAGGGTTGTGCTGAGGGAAGCATTTCCTTTCCTTCCTTTGATATAATGCTGTCACGCTCTCTTCTCTTCCTCCAAACTTCTGCAACATTTTGCAGCTGCAGCAAGCTGGGCAGCTCTGCTGAGGTTTGTACCCTGAGAGATTCACTGTGCTTTTGCCCTGAGTCTGCTGTGGGGCAAAGCCCCCTGCTCTTTGTCGGAGTTGTGGGTGGACATGGCTCAGGAGGGACCTGAAAGTAACCCAGCTGGTGTGTTAGGCTCTTGTCACATGCTAAGGAGAGGCATGGACTTCCCTGTGTAATCATCAGGACTCAAACCTGAGGTCTTGGGCTTGGTATGGCCATGAGGCTAGGTGGCTGGCTACATGAGGATAGATGGACTTTTTTGGGGCCACGACTGGGAAGTATTTCAACCACCACAGTTTGGCGGTGCTGGAGGTTCCATGGGCAGTGTCAGCAGTGCGTGCTGGGCCAAGGGAAGGTGATCCCCAGCCAAGGGCAGGGCAGTAGTAACTAAGAGTGGATCTTAGGAGAGCCTGGAGAACCACGATCACAAGTGTCCATGACAGCATTCACCTTGGGGTAGCAACTGATGTGAGATGCCGCCTTGATTTTCTCCATAGCATGGCAATTGCCTCATAGTATGGCAGTTTGTGCCATAGAGGTAAAAAATCAAAGCTGGATGGGATGCTGGCATACCTTAGAGATCACAAAGGAGTCTGTTCATGGGCTTAGGAAAGCAACGTAAGCACTCGGCACAGCTGAAGAAACTCATCTCGGTGACACTGGATTTTTGTAGAAAACTGGTCAATATAAGTTAATATTGGTTTAAATTCTGGTGGTGGTGCATAGAATTACACCTCCATCCCTGGAGAAAATGTTATGGTACTGTTTTATTTTTGCTCTCTTTGTTGGTGTCTGTTAGGGAACAGTTCCTTTTGGTTGCTCTCAGATAGGCTTTCATTTGCTCAGCTATGGCAGCCTATTTCTTTTCCTCTGCAGCAAGCAGTGTGTCTTACAGCTCTCTGGTACTACTCTGCAGTCCCGTACTTTTTTTTTCAGCAGCATTAGTTAATCACACCTAGCAGCTGTGGGTTTATTTCTGACACTGGAAGGGATTTCTACACGTCCGAGACCTCACTCCAGAAAGCTGTAGGGCTTTTCCCTACTGGCTAGCTTGTTTCAGTGTTACATCCTAGAGCCTGCTATGATACCCCTGTCGACAGAGGCAGGGTTTTCACAACTGGTTAGGCTGGCACAAGCTTGAACCTTACACATTATGAAATCCAAGATGGGTTTAGGCTACTACAGAACGTAGCTGCGTAAAATTGTAATGACTATAGCTCTTCTTTTCTTTTTTTTTTTTTCTTTCTTCAGCACTAACACTTGCTTTTCTTACGTTTACATTGTAATAGCTTGTGCAGGTGAGTTATCTCAAAGCAAATGCAGACAATCCTGGTTTTAAACAATACTGCTCCCAGAAAAGGAGAATCCAGGCAGAGGCACAGACTGATGTCAAAGACTTGTCCTATGTCAGATTGAGGTGATGGTCTTCCTAAGACTGGAAGGAGAACCCCACCTGATGATTAGCTGAGATCTCGATTATTCCTGAACCCTCGAAACCATCGTATGAAGTGATGGTTTGAAAAGAAGCCATGGCAGGAGCCAAACTGTTCCACACATTTATCCTCAACTTTCTGTTCCTTTCTGTTTGGTATTGAGTGAGAATGGGATTAATAAGATTGACCACATTAAAAGGAGTACACGTGATCCAGAGTATTAGGCACTTAAGGAAAATCCAGAAAGAATTTAACAATCCTGGGGGCCTTTTATAGTCCATAATGACCCTCACTTCCTAAGTCTTTCTTTTAATATTTCCACTACTGGACAGAAAGCATTTCTGAACCCATGAATTCTCCATCTTTCCCTGGAAATCATCTTTATTCCCATTACAACCTTATTAGACATTTCAGTGGAGTGGTACCTTCAGCAGTGTGTTCGCTGAGTGTGTTTAGTAAATGGTTTGAGCTCTGTGACCTGATCTTTCTGACATTCTTTTTCAACTATGTTTAACGTTCCTAGGAGTAAAACCATACCTCCTCTTCACTGGCTTTCTCGTTCATTTGCTTTTTCCCAGTTTGCTGAAACGCTTCAGTCTGGACCAAAGACTGACTTTCCTACTTCAGTGCCCTACTTTTACATTTCAGTGTGTCTGTGCCTGTTGTGATCAAACGGAGACAAAACAAAATCTGGGGAAAAAACGCAGCATACCTAACCACTGAACCATGATGCCTTTTTCAGGTGTATACCCTCCTTCCCTTTTCTCACTTTCAGTAATCCTTTCACTTTTTCCTGAAAGGACAGGTTTGTGCATACGCTGTTTCGCTAACTGACCCCAGAAGTAGAACCAGCTGAGAAGCCTAGATCTCAGCAACTAAGGTAAGGGAGATAGATCATAGCTCCTCAAGAGATAGGAAAAATGTGTTGTTTAGGACAGAACCATGAAGTCAGACCCATGGAACAAAATTTGGGATGTTAGACTTGAGTATACTGATTGAATGCACCAGAATCACACCTGATAGATGAAGATGAGAAGAGTTTGATCTTGCATGAGAGACCTTCCCTCAAAATCCTTGGGACCCGGGCCAGTAGCTAAGAAGTTGCAGCCAACCTTGGCAAATGCCACTCCACACAAATCAAATCTGTTGAATCAGTACTGAGCTGCTGTGGGAAAAAGGAGAGGGGAGCCCTTGACTGCATACCTTCAGCAGGGAAAAATAGATCTAATCCAGACTCATCTGATGATATGCATCCATTTTTGTCACAGCCAAGTGTCTTTGGCTGCTTTGCATTTGAGTTGCTTTCATCACCAGTAGGAATTCATTTGGCACTTCTCATGACTTTCGCCTACACAAACAATACACTTAAGATTTCAATGACAGTTAAATTGTTGTCTGAATTTTGGTTTAAAAATAGCAATTGGAATTAAACAAAACTTTGAATTAGAACTCCAACGAGACAGAAAAATGGGCAATCTTTTTGATAAGAAGTTGAATACTTTTGTTTACTAGCGCCGCTGCTCCCTGCAGCTTCAATTAGCTTTAATTCCAAAGCACTTTATGCAATTCTGTGTGAATGGGAATTATCCATATTAAAAGGTCTCGGGCTTCTCCTAACACTCACACAGAATTTCAGATGTTCAAACAGTTTGCCCTTCTGATTGCAATGCCAGTGTCAGGTAAGCCTATTCTGCAGTTCCTCAGCAGATTGGCTTGGATTTGCCTACTCCTTAGATGGCAGCTTCTTCATTTGCAGTGCTCAGCAGAGTTCAGTTTCCATTCCTTTATCCCTGGAAGACTCCCTGCTCAGGAACCCATCATAATTTAGGGACAAATTTTATGCTATATCTTAGGCCATTTAACATCTTCCATTTTGAAAGATCCTGAAGGATGCATGTAGAAGGCAGGATTGTCTCAACTGACCATAGTGCTCAGACACATGGGTAGTCTTATGTCAACTGGGATAAATCAGTTGGGCTACAAATAAAGGCAAAAGTGTGTCTGTGCAGAGCTGTGTGTACAATCCTTTGCCCTCTACCGAAAAACAGCAAGGCCATGACGTATATTTAGCAGTAATATGCCTTCAATTAATGTCATCAGATGCATCTTTAACAATAAAGTTCAGGTATTGGAGGAGATTCAGTGCAAAGTAATAGTGGCCACAACGGTTTGGTTCAGATCTGCCTTCTTAATAAATGTTCTGAGGAAACTTGGGGAGCATAAACCACAGAAAACTTTATTTTGTATCTCTTTAGGAGGCTTGGATCTCCTGAACCACACCATAGCTCTTCATCAGGCAGGAGTATGATATCGTGGTATTGCTGCAGACAGAGAATTTCAGCTCATTCAGTCGTGAGGGCCTCTGCCTGCTGCTGTTGCAAATGCATATGCATCAAAGCTTAACAGTGCAGTAAAAAACCCCTTTTCACCTTCTCTGCTGTAGGGCTGAGGCCTTCTTTGCTTCAACAGCTATTCAGTTTTCTTCCACTTCTGTCTACCCTTTTCTCATTATTTCTGCATCAAACACATGGGTACTCGATTTCCTTTCTTGACAAGCGTGGCAATATTTTTTGAATCTGTAACACAAGTTTTTGGGGCATCAGAGGAAACTCGCGTGGGGTACAGGAGAAAAGACACAAAGACACTGGATTCCTGATGCCCTCTTCTCTCTGTTGGCAGCTGGAAAACAAGCTGCAACTCAGTCTTCACTTCCAGGCAGCTCCACTACTGCCAGGATCCCTGGAGAGACAGTGAGGATTAAGGCCATGAATGTCTTAACACTTCCAGTATAAAAAAGCAGAAGGAAACAATGTGGTTTAAAAAGAGAATAATAATTTAAAAAAGGGCATATTAATACATCAGAGCATATTTTTGTTTGTTTGGACTTATTCTCATTTTAAATATCATTTCCTGTTTTACCAGCTCATAAAAAAATCAAGATTATGTACTCTGTGGTGAAATCTGACACAGTTCCATTAATTGTAATGAGGCAACTCTATTTATGCTGCATGAGGCTCTGGCCCTTTTAAACAAGCTTCATGTGTCAGAGACTCTTTGAGCATACCTTGATGCAAGGGGAAGAAATATATATTTGGGATTCATGGTTTAACTCTGCATGATAAAGTAACTTATATTGCTTTCAGGTACCTTAATACCAGTTTATTAAAAAATTATAACTGCCTTCATCTTATCCCTTCTCTGCTTGTCACAATGCAATATTTCATGTGTATTGATTATATTCAAAAGTCCCCAAGTGATGATTTTTCCTCCTTCATTATTCCTGTATTTCACACCCTGTAAGACTTGATCTGAAACATGTTTATTAAAAGTGACAGCCAGGAACATAAGAACACGAGGACAATGAAGACGTTATCTACCTTGCTGGGTTGTGCTCCTGGAAGTGTTCTGCTTCAGGCGAGGCTGTCTCTTGCAAGATTTTCTCATCTAAGAAGTCATTAGTACACAAATGTGTCCCCGGAAACATTGATAATAAAATTGGTAGAAAAAAATAAAAATTAAAAAAGTTGGCTAATTCTAAACTAATTTTCAGTCTACAGGTTTTGAAATGAAATAATTTTGTGTCCGACATTTTGTAAATATTTTCATACAAAATAGTCTTTCGTCTTCTGTCTAGTATTCCCTCTTTCATACCCTTTTTGTCTCTCCATACGTCCTTTCCCAATCTTACCACACTGCTAAGCAAAGGCAATAAGGGGAGAAAAACTTAAAAGGTGCAGGAAACAGGTTTTTAAAATGAGCGGATGATGACAAAAAACTGCACATTTTCTCATCTCCCGCTACAGAGAAAGCAGAAAATTGAGATGAAGAAGAGATAAAACGCTCTCCTCTTCAGAAGTGTTTAGCCAATAATTTGCACATTAATTGTAATTAATTAATAGTTCCATCCCCTCCCCACCCCCCGCCAACCACTGCCTTGTGGCCATAGTTTCATTCTGTCCTCTGTAGAGGCCTGAGGAGGGGCAGAGCAGAATGAGGTGGCTACAGCCCATCTCTGCAGTAGGGCCACGGGGCACGGGTCTCGGGTTAGGCAGATGAGCGTGGGGAGAAACAAGCCCCCTGCTGAATCTCAGTAGAGTTAGGCTCTTCTTCCCCTTTCACGGCGGTTGGGAAGGTAGATTAGAGGTTGGTGGGACATTCAGCTGAGGGGGATGTAAATCTGCGCTGTGGCACTGTGTGGTCCTTCACCTGAAGTCCTGTTTTCCCCCCTGGTGACAGCACCAGCGGTTTTGTGGGGAGAGGGATTTCTGGCCAAAAGCACGTCGTGTTAGGTGCAAAGAGATGCACAGGAGAGGGGAACTACTGCGTTCAGGGCCAGCCTGCAGTTAGAGAGATGAAGGGAATCATCAAGGCATTCCCACGGGGATGTAGCAAGGGCATGGGTTGTCATGCTGCATGAGGAAGGCAACTGTGACAGGGGACACAGTGATTCATGCTCTAAATGCAAACGCCTCATTCATGTTTTGAACAGTGCTGCACTCTCTGAGTAGACATAGTAACAGAGGTAGGCTTAGATCTGAAAGAGAGTACCGTCCCACAAGGCACGGGGATCTCACCCAATGGAGAATTGTGCTAGAACTGCAGTATGCGTCCTCTGGGCACCATTAGTGTGGTCCAGCTGTTCCTATACTCCATGGCCAGCAGCAACCAGTTTGCAGCACTTCAGGGGAAAAGGAAAGGTACCTTAGGACTAGTTATTTTGGAATGATATGTCATCACATAGGGAATGTTTTCAATTTCACCTTCTCTCTGTTATAGTTACTACTCCATTGCTAAACCACACCAATTTCTAAAACATATGAATACAGCTGTGCTGTATTCTATCCACAGATCTATGGGTGGTAGGACAGACAGAAGCATGAATGCTCCTCAGCAGAAGACCAAAACAGAACTTACGTCCTCTCCCTGTGTCCAATATTAAGCAGAGCTCTGGTTGGAGGAAGATAGGAAGGTCTGAAAAGTTTTTATGGTTTTACTGCACTTGAGAGGATTTCTGTCAGGGCCCAGAGGGCAGTAATAAGCCTTGATGACCCTGACCAGCCTCACCTGGGGCCTCCACCCACATCCATGGGCTCTATTTAAGATCAGTCCTGAGGCATTTTTTCCTACCTGAACTGTGTTGTAGAAGTGTTAGTCTGCAGCTATTCCTACAGCCACCCTTGATCTGGCCCTCAACCCGTGGACTGACTTCCTGGCTTGACCTGGGACCTGCCTTGTCTTTGTGGATCTGTGGTTGGCGATACTCCTGGGAGAGATGAGATAGCAGAATATGGAGTGTGTAGCACAGGAGAAACAGCTTACACCACCAGACCAGTGGTATTTTGGATCAGGTCTTGATACCAAGTGACTCTTGATAGTCCCAGACTGTAGAGCAGCTTCCACAGGTAGGTTTGGGAAAGGAAACAGCTTCATCACAGCAGCTGTCTCTCCAGAGGAGAGATGTCTGGGACATTTACAGCTGTACTTGAGGAATTAGGTGTCATATATCAGACTGTTTGGTCTCCTTGGGGTGTGGGGGTTAGGACTGGCTGTTGAATAAAACATGGAATCATTGGAACTAGAATGCTTAGCTTAACTTCTCCAGATCTCTGGATGAGACTCAAGCCCCTGTTGTATTAGTGATGCTTTAAAACTTGATCTGCAGCTGTTGCCTCAAAGTGCTGGCAAAAAACTTGTGTAAGTGTACTAAGAGAACAGCTTAGGAAGCTTACTCCACAATTTACTTCCTTCAGGGAGAGTAATTCAACAGTGATTATGGCAAGTTCTTCAAATAATTTATCTAGAAAAGAATGGTTGAAGGTGTTAAGGGTAGCTAGGTGCCTGGCACCTCATGGGCAATGAAGCAAATGCAAACTGGGTATGCAGCTCCTACTTATCTCCCATAAACTCTCCAGCTGATGGTACTGTGGTCTAACCAGCCTGCATTCTTCCCTTTCAGCAACTGATTCCTACATTTGTGTAGGGAAAGGCTCTGGAAAATCAGTCCATACAATACTCCTGATGTTTATGCAGAGTTGGTATGTCATGGTGAGGCTTGACTGTGAGCTCCTACAGCTTCTGTAAATGTAAGCTCATGGCCGGATGAGATTAGAGCATCCCACATTTCCTATCATGATAGGAAAAAAAAGTGATGAACACTTAAGTGATGGATTTGTCAGGTGTTTTCACTGTTACAGCTTCATCTTGCTCACTTCCCACACCAATTTCTACTCCAGCCAGCTCTGCTGAGTATTGCTGACTAACTCTTACATGGGTGACTCAGAAGAACTCACTCTGGTTCAATATTTCGCTATGTAATTATAGGGTACCAAAGTTGTTATTAATGTTGGTGCAATGCAAAGATATTATCTTCATTCTCCATATGTTCTGTCAGAACAAATGTTATTGCTACAAATGACACTTCTGTACCAAGTCATACAAATGTAGCTGTTTTCTCCTGCCACTGCTGTTCATTTTTACCTTCCAAATAACTGTTTACGCTTTAGAGGATGAAGTGAATCCATCTGTGTTTTGCAAGTAACAGGACCACGAATCTGGTAGAGGTCAGCCGTAGACATTATGTGAAACCATGAGAGTCAAGAAATGCAGTTAAAACAGCAGCCACCGCACTGTCTTAATGATGACAGACATCAAATCTGACGTTTGGCCAAATGCTCGTTCCAGACTTTTTTGGAACAAAGTGCCAATGACTGTCAGAGACATCTTCAGAAAGGCAGAATGCTCCATCCAGCCCAATGCTGGGAGCGTTTCATTACTTGCTGTAAATATGAGTAAAAGGAGCATTAAAGGAGGTAAGTGTAATGCTGTGCTGAAATGAGCAAAAAGGTGAGGCAGAACCACTGCTTTGATGCTTGTGCTGGGTTGCAGGACTCTAAATTTGGCACCAACAAATTCCAGATTTGTCTCTCCTCTAGACAGAGGCATACTCACTTAGTAGAGCTACAACCAAAATCTTTTTTACCTCCTGAACATCTCCATTCCTCACTTTCTCCACTGAGTTGAGTCAAGCATCTTATTCATCACTTACAGTCCATTCATGATCCAAATCATAGAACCATAGAATCATAGAATGGTTTGGGTTGGAAGGGACCTTAGAGATCATCTAGTTCCAACCCCCCTGCCATGGGCATTTTGAATGTTGCATTTCATTTGGCTTTTGTCTTAGGGGGCTTACTGAGCCTATGATCAAACTTTCAGTTCTGACGTCTTTGGTCTTTGCTTGTGAGCAGAGGTGGACTAAATGATTTTCAGCCCGCTGCTCCCTCACACGGTACGAGTAACATTCACAGCTCCAACAGAGGACTCTGTCCCACCGGCCAACTCTAAAAATTTTAGCCACAGCTTGGTCATCTTCCCAGAGCACTGAGAAACTGGAAAATGTTTGAGGTAAAAATGAGAATTTGGGGTCTCTCAGGTACCTATCACTAATCAAAATGCAATGCTTTATCCTCAGATCATTTGTATATAGTCTACAGACTTTTCATGTTGCCATGGTGGTTCTAGCAGTGCTGGTATTCACGGCCAGCTCCTTTCTGCGGGTACAGACACAGGAAAGAACCGTCAGTGATAATCTGAAGTATCTGATGTAATCACAGCTATACTGATACGCTATTCATTCCTTACTATGTCCTGTGAATACTTCCCTTATGATGTAGTATCATCATTCTGTGAGATGCAGGCAGACCACCCATTCAAAAATCATCTGAATGTCAGCCAAGGCAGTAAAATTGAATTACTCATGAATGCCTGTCACCAGGCTTGCTTTTTGCTCACTTTATCCACTTTTCTTCCAAAAAAAAAAAAAAAAAAGTAATCTCTTTGCCTTCTTCAGTGCTCTGACTTTGAGCAGCTGACTATCTTCCAGAGCAAATCAACAATGATAAATGCAAAGTCAATTAATGCAAGTCACAGATTACTTAATCATGTGGAATTTATCAGGTACATGTAGGTGTCTATTTTTGGTTGCTACTGTGCTTGTATAGGCATTTCCAGACTCTCCTGATATGGCAAAAAATGAACTGCTAGAAAAATCAGGCTGAAAAGAAAAAGATGTTTCTAGAAAGCTTTTTTAATAAAAGAAAAATACTGAACTGCATATATTGCATGCAAGTCACATATAAAACAGATGTAGCAGTTCACTCTCAATGCATCTCTTCTGAAATGCACTGGGCATGTAATCCCATATTTCAATTTGTAGATGAATGGATTGATCATCAATAATATTTCTGTGACCCAAAAAAGGGTATTTAACATTATTTTTTCTGTTGTACATGATAGTCTTTATTAGTGTATCTTCTAGGTGTGCTGTAGCTCAGAGTGGCGGGCTGCTCAATGTGGTCTTTGGTCACTAACTGCAGTTTAATCAAAAAAAAAAACCGCCTTCAGAATATGTATCTTGGTAAGGGTAAGCATAAAGGTGTTCCTATTCACCATGGCCCCTGCTGAATCAAGGTCTCCAGTTCTTACAAATTTAGTATCTTTGGCATACTGCAAGATTGTCATTATTCCCCAGCAGTTAAATATTACTGTGCAATAAAATAGGGAATTTGTTTCGTCTTCTCCATCATTACAACTTCATCGAGTGTGTTATGGCTCCTCCCTTTTAAAACACGTTGACATTTTAGATGGCAGATCCACACCTGTCTCTGAGTTACGCCCTGACAATTTACCTGCAATTATTTCTTTTTTTATTTCTTTGTGATTACAATTGTTGTACCAGTCTAGTTTACTCATTGCTTTAATTTCACGCTCATCGTTTAGGTATTGTTCAAAGCTAATAGCATGCTCGCTGCTCTGTGGTAAATAGGACAAGACGTATTAGATGTCTTAAGGAGTTTATAATTGAAAACAGATTGACAACTGTAGTTAATGCGTAGCGTTCCAAAGCAATCCTTCCTGGGTTTGCTTTTTCTGCTGGCTTCCAAATGTTTGACATACTGATTTCAATTTTAGAGCACTGGCTCTGTGGTTCATAACCACTCACCAAACAACTTCTGCAACTCACGTTGCCAGACTTTGGTTATTGGTTGTTGATGTCAATATTCGTACCTGGGATTTACGTTGCTACTTTCACGGGGATGAAAGAGATGTGGTAGATGGGCCACATAACAGTTTCCGTTCCCTCCTTGGATATCTAGGCGGGGGGGATTTCACATCATACCCCTGCTGATTTATGATCTGCTGATGAGGGCAGCCCTGTCCCCGTCTGCCTCTCTGCATTGAATATGATGGCCTGCAGCCTCTCTGGCAGGAGATCACCTCAGGCATCTTGAAGGCGGGAAGTTCCTTTTCTTGCTTCTGCAAACTGATCTGATTCCACCCATGGCTGCGAAACCTGCATTTGATGCAATGAAAATAGTGGTAGGGTACAGCCAAGAGAGGAGAGACCAGCGCCTGCAGTTAGACAAGGTATGGGAAAATATTAAACTATACCGCTAAGTCCCACTGATATTATTAAAATTATTTGTGGGTTTAAAGGCAATTGCTCTGAGTTGTTCTTAAATCTTTGAATAGGAGACTAAGAAATGGAAGAAGAGTTAATAAGAAGTGACTAATGTAATTCATTATTTACTTACTTGTAATTGTGGTTTCCAGAATGCAATCTCAAGTCCAAGCTACAAGAAGACACAAAAAGGAAAGGTTATGTAAAGTGTATGTACGTCCTTTCTTTTTCGGAGAGCTTACAGTATGAAATCTGTATTTCATATAGAATTTCATCCTAAGCAGGAAACAGAAGACCTTCCTAATTTCGTAGAAAGCAATCCTTTCCTTTGCAATTCTTGAAAGTTTTGCATCAGCAAGTGGTTTTGTTGCTGTTGTAATCTAGAGTCGTATCTAGATTTCATCTGTCTCATAAACTTGCATCTCTTCAGATAAGTAGGCGTAGCTTCAGGTCATCTGAGTACTCCCAAGGGATGAACGGTGCAACCTCACATGCAGATTGAAGTCGGCGTTCCTGTTCGTGCTCATATTTCTTCATTGCTTTTTCGGATTTGTTTTTTGCCTAATCTAACGACAAACAGCTCAGGTGAAGACTGCATTGATTTAGGAGAGTTTCAAGGAGCCCTGCATGGAGTGATGTAGATACCCTAAAAATGTATTGTGTTCCTTTTATCTGCAAATCTTTCTAAAAGAGGGATGTTGGAAAGACGGCTGCCTCAGAGAGAGTTCCTGTGAATACAGGAAAAAAGCAAAAAGCTGGCACACATAAAGGACTGGAAAGTGTAGATTTAGGAATGTCGCTTGCCATATGTTCATGCCTAGTAAAGAAATGCAGCAAAGAGTTTCTGCCTTGTTAGCTATGGGGTTTTGTTAGGACAAATACCTTTATTGGCTTCTCTTCTGGTGCACATGTGTTTTCAACCATGTAGATTTTATTTAGAAAATGATTTACGAAGCCCATTGCCCCCACTGATTACTTGTCTCCTTCCTTAGCAGAAACAAATGCAGGTAACTATGGAGCATACAATGATTATTTCACTGGAATATCATTAAAATTTCCACTCTGGCTGCAGATGGTGTCAGGTCTTGTGGCCAAGAAAAATAGCCTAAGTTTTGCAGCAAAAGAATAGATCAAAAAGACTTCATTTTTTTTTCAAGTTCACAGGTACTACTTTAGATAATCTATAGCCACTTCTCCTATGTATTTTCAGTTTATGAAAAGCATTCTATCCTCAGACTAGAAAAACTTAGCAAACCTATCCTGTACATTCAATGCAATTCTTTCTGAGGCTAAAAAGATGTAAAGATTAGATATGTGTTATGAATTCCAGCCAGGAATCTGTCTTCATCCTGTGCCCAAAATTCCCTGAAGAGCTGAAGATGTTCCTTCTGGGTAATGTTAGGCTCTCTTTTGCCCTAAGAATCTTTCTGATTGATCCTGATCCTCCCTGTAGTGTTCAACCAGGCAAAGCTCCAGGTCTCCCCTGACTGCCCCCTTCCCTACTGGTTTTTCCCATTCATTTTTCTGACGTGCTTTCTAGGTTCCCTCCCCCCAACCCTTCCCCGTGCTATTTTTGCACATGTGTTTGTGTGTGGTGCCTGCATAGCTTTCTTCCATTGTAAGCCTAATTAAATCTAATTGCATTGCCTGGGTAGCCTTCTACACAGCTTTGACTGCAACATCCCGTGTGGTTTAACTCAAATGTTAACTAAATGTGCACATGTATTTCTGAGAGCACGTCAAATGAGACAGAGCCTAGGCTATAGAAAGCAAACACAGTTCTATTGCATTCAGCTTAATAGGGGATATCAAGAAATAAAGTGGAACACCATAGCTGCTCTCTCCTTTGCTTGGAATTGTAAATGCAAGCAAATATTTTGCAATTTTGGTATTTTTGCTGGGTTTTTTTAACATTCAGGGTGTCGTGTAGGTTCCTGAAGAAAGAGGGGGAGGTGGGGGTTAAGGGATCGCAAGCGCTGGAGCAAGGTGAGAGCTCAGTTAATGCTGCAGGACATGGAGTGTGCTCCAGGAGAGCTGCATCCCTCACTGCGTCATTTCACTCTTCAAAAGGGGAAAGGCTCATGCTCATCAAGTGAACAGTGTTCACCATCCATTTGGGGCTTGGATGGAGCCCTGCTGGACTTATGAACTTACTTATATCTCAGTAGTTACGTTAATCTTTGAATTAGGTTTATTTTTTTGCTAAGGTGCAGTGAATAGTTTAAACAGGTATGATGTTCTTGATGTTTGCCAGGACAAGATACAAAGTTTGCGCTAGATATTCCAGCTATGGTAACGTTAACCCCCAAGATCCAGCTGACAGGAGCAAGGAGTGGAGTAATCAATATAGATTCAGACTGCTACAGTGCCCATCCTTAGGGACTGGTCCACAGGGCAAGGGGTGGAATTTTAATGAGTATAAACCGAGATTGGCACAATGTGAACCCCAGTAATCTGGTCTGCGGATTGTCCCCCTGGCAATGGGAGGAGGTAGTAAATTCAGGCTGTGGTGATGTTAATTGCAATTACTTGTTTTGCGGAGGTGAGGGGAGGGTAAGTGTGTGTGTGTTTTGCTGCCATGTCGTGACCAGCCCTTACAATCTGATCCCTGGGGACAAAGGGTGGAGTTTATAAAGAAACTATATTAAGACTGTATTCATGTTGATAGTAGAGTTTATAATGTATTTATAAGAACATCGGGGTCCCTGAGAGGGACCATGCCAGGTCAGGCAGGACCATCCATGCCAGGGCAAAGGATGTCCCCAGGGGGACTGTGCTGGAGCAGAGGAAGAGAAGTAAAGTCAAGTGTAGCAGGAAGATAGTGTTAGGTATGCAACCTCAACCTCAGAGCTACCCAACTCCTCACCAGAGGAACTGGGATGGACAGAGACTGACCCACTGTAAAAACCGTGGAAGTTGGGCAAGGAAGATGGAGAGAGAAGTATTTTGTTTAAATTGAGCAGGAGGAAGAAAAGGTCTCATGTGTTTGCACTCCTTTTTCCCCTCAAATAAATTACCTGATTTCATGATCAGAAGTTGGTGTTAATTGGTAATAAATAGAATGAAATACAGATTCCTCAGGTTCAGACTTTTGCCTGTGACCTTGCTGAAGGACCAGGAATACTCAGGTGAAATGGAAGAACAAAGGGTACAAGAAAACCTTGAGTAGGAGGTCCTGGCTATGCAGAGGACATAGGTCTAAACTGAGGAACACATGAGAGAGCAAGGAAATTGAGGAAATTGAGGCAAGGGTAGTTACTGGGCTTATTACTTTGCCCAGACCATGTATTTCTTATATTCCTTGGCAAAGCAGTCTTGTGAGATTCATGTGACACTTTTCTGTATGTGCCTTTGTGACTGTGCATATATGTTTGCTTACACCTCTAACACATCCAAGAAGTTAATTGTAAGCCAAAAAAATTGCATCTCAATCTCGCGTTTGGGGCTGGAGTGTGTTTAGGTCACTACAGAGCAGGGACTTGGGAGGTGATGTCAGTGCAATGGTTCCCTAACTGGTGGCCATTTTAATGGTACGATGCCTCAAAAGAAAAGATAGGTGTCTTTAGCCTGACTCTGAACTTTAACTTCCAGTCAATGCATCTTATAGTACTATTTGCTACTAGCTTAATTATTAATCTAGTGTCACGAGTCTTTCCTGTATGGAGCTTGTTAAGAGATCATTATCAGGTCTTCTCGCACGTTTATCTTGTGTGATGGAATGAAGGTAGGCTTTCCAGTCCTCAAGTCATCTATCTTATCCTTCTACCTTCTTTCTTGACTTTTTTGAAGCCTGGATACCAGCATGGATCCACTGCCTTGCAACTGAGAAAGGAAAAAATGAAGAGAATTATTTTTGAACTTTTTCATTTTCGCCATTGAATTTGTCTTTTCCTTTCAGACAGGGCTCTGGGAATTTGGATAATACTAGACTTCAGCTAGAAATATCCATGGTTCTTAGATTTATCCATGTCTCTGTGTGATACAATGCAGATATGTTTTTTTACGGATATTTTTAAAAGTGGGTAGATTCTTCCTCCCAGAGCTAGGAGCTGTCAGTGTCTAGTTAGCGTCTTAAAAGATCCTGGTCCTTCACAGAACTTTAGTTGAATGTTTTTGGGAAGGGCTAATCAAATCAGCTGCTTTGGGCATTAAACCTCAGTGCTTTGAATCAACCCTTCCCCCCACCAGGAAATGTAGCCTCGTCATTCAGCAGCTACATAGGCAGCGTAAGCATTAGTCCAAATGAGAAAAGAGCTTAATTTAAATGCCTGAAGAAGCTCCTGTGACTTTTCCCTTCAGGATACATCTCCGTGGTGTGGTGCAGTGCAGTGTAAAGATATTCTTATTTCCATGTGGAGTGCCACTGAAGTCAGCAGTTCTGTACTTCCAGACTGTTTGAAGCATCAGTCCTCGGCTTTGGTTGTTAAAACATATAGATACTTCACTATAGCTTAGGCTGAAGAGAGATTGATGGTTTTGGTGTGTGCATAATGATGCAGCTAGACTCCATTCTTCCAAATTCTTCCACGTTTACATGTTTCTCTGTTTGCCAGTATCATCTACAAGAGAAACACACTGAAGTGACTGCAGAGCATGAAAATATTACAGATATATGTCAAATAATACATTTCTATTGTAAAGCTTTCACACATTATGTGGTGTGTATTTGGAAAAAAAAAAAAAGGTATTGTGATTTAAGGCTTATCCCATTTAAGTTTAATTGCTGGGGGAAAGAAGAAAGGAATTGAGAATGCAGAATTAAAATTGGCTTTTCTGGAGCTCTTCTGAGCTGGAACGTGTAGCAGCAATATGATACCTGGAGCACAGAATTGCTATGATCTTCCTTGTTGAAGGAGAGGAGTTTAATCCAAAATATCTCTCATGAATGTCACAAAAGTCGCATTTACTATTCTGGTATATTGTCATGAATGTGCCTTAGATGCAAAAATTATATTTGATCTCTCTACTTTCTCTGCAGATTCACTGTAGTGGGAGTAGGATCAGGCTTTCATTAGATATTTTGTTCTGCACTCTGTCTATCTGTCTGCACCTCCTTCTCTTGCGCTCTCTTTAATCTTTCTGAGCAATTTTCTCTCTTCCTGCAGGGGTGATTGAAATGATCCTTTGAAGCAACCAGCTTTGACATTTGGAAAAAAAAAAAAATTCAGAAATGAAAGAATGCTCTAATTAAGCAAAACATCAGTTAAAGCTCAAGCAAAAATACAAGATTCTGATCAGTTCTTTCATGTATGCTTGAGAACTGCACCATGTTAGCAGAGGGGCTCATTAGAGGGTGCTTACAGGAGCTCCAGATTATCAAGCAGAGACACCCATGGGTGATATCCGAGACTGTCTGCAGGAAAATTAAATGTTAACCACCCTTCACATAACACATGTCGGAACCTACTGCCCAAGCAGTTCACTTTTGTTTACACTGGGGCTATGAAACGTTGTTCCAGAAGTGAAATGGGGTTCAAAAGGGTGTGAGCCCCATTCTTCACTGTTGGTTTCGCCAAGAACTGGGCCCTCTAGGTCCAGGCATTTGCACGTGTGCTTAATCATACCTGTGCGATTTATCAATTATATGGCAAGATTAAGAAGAAGATCTTTTCAAGGCCGTGTCTTTTGTTCTCCCACAGTGGTGTCGCTGTCGCAGGTGTACAGTAGGTTGAGGAAGTTCTGAAAGGACAAGCTTGCCCTTGTATCCCCATGTCTTCTGGCCACCTGATATCAAAGCTGAACTTGGATGTTGCAAGAGCTGAGGCCGGCACTTCTGCACGCAAAATGCCCACAGCTCATTGTTTCAGCTGTAATGCCTTTGTTGCTAAGATAGCAATTAGTTTTCTCGTGCAAATGACGCACAGGATACGACGAGGAGATGTTCTGAGTTTACCCTCAGAGAGGCTCTCGGCGAGGCAGGGCTGGGGAAGGTGTTGGGGGCCAGCGGGTTCAGCCCCGCGGTGCCTCAGCCAGCCGGTTCACAGAATCCACTTCATAACAGTAGTGAGATACAGCTTAAAAGTGAATAATTGTGGCATGCCCACACACCGCCCCTTGAAAAGCTGTTTAAGTGGAATGATATAAATCGTCTGCATTGTTTCACTCGCTTTCCTTTTCTTTTTTGCTGAGTCGAGGAATAATTCCCTGCAGTGAGGTTGTGTGCTGCCGAGGTTTGGTTTTTTTTTCTGAAGCTTTCTCAATATACTTAGTGTTGTCGGGCAAAAAGGCTAGAGGAGCAAGGTGGGTGGACCTCACAAAAGCTCTGAGGTTTCAGCCTCTCAGGATTTTGGGTGTGCCCGATTCCTGGCATGGATGGTTTTCATTTAGCCATAGGCTTTTCTTTGCTCCGGGCCCATGGACAGTCACATGCATCACAGAATCAGAGAATCACCTAGGTTGGAAGGGACCTTTTAAGATCATCTAGTCCAACCAATGGGAAAAAAAACAACACACACCACCA
>JAOXNO010000001.1:81389001-81449344 GCA_028565335.1 Limnodromus scolopaceus | reverse complement strand
CCAGGCATATCATCTTCACTAGAGATGAGTGAAAAGCTAGTTTTATATCCTTGTCTCCTTTTATTCTCAAGGGGGTTTGGGCAGCAGTATTTGCTTTGAGAACGGCAGCAGATGCAGGCTGTGTTGCTGTATTCTTGTCTTACTGGGTTTTCTCGTGAAGCTTTTGACTAAGCAGCTGCTGTCTCATGTGTAGTCAAAAGATGCGTCTGAGAGTGTAGTAGAAACGTCAAGAGGAAATATAAGAAGTCGCTGCCTCCAGCTATTTGCTACCTTTCTTCAAAATCTGCAAAGCTGGTACAGCACAAGGTATGTCAGTATTGCATCTGGCAGCTTCACCGGAACCTCACCTTCCTTGGCAGCAGAGCTGACACCACGGGATTTTGCACAGACACAGAGTGTATCACATCTCTGCCAACTTTGCTTTGCTAGAGCAGGGGAAGGGGCAGAAGTGGTAGTGTCATCATTTCTTAAATTTCTCTTTCCAGACTTGGAAAACCTCTGTAATGACATTAGAATGAACTGCCTACTTACTCTTTTTTTCCTTTTTTTCCTTTTTTTTTTTTCCCTTTCCCCTCCCATTGTTCAATGCAAGTGGCAATTCCTTCTGCTTTGAGGATGCTTGACTGTAGAATACTGCTGGTGCAAAGATAGGATTGTCTTTTTTTCTTTTCTTTTTTTTTTTTTTTTTCCACCCCCGGCTGCAGTCTTAGTCATTCTGGAAATCAGGATTTAGGATGTTTCATGTCCCTTTTGCCCAATCCCTGCCACCCATCCAAAATTTTCCTTTGGAGCTAGGGCTTTTCCAGCATCTCATGTAAAACTCCACTACAGGTCCTGCATATGGCTCTAATCTGGTGGGGATGCTGGCACCGTTAGGCTTGGTTATCTCTACTGTGGCTATCAGTAGTTTCACCTCAAATCACGACAGTGACTGAGCCAGCAAAGGAGACCCGGGGGTGCTCAAGTGAAATTCTTCCAAAATGCCCTCGTTTACACTCACTGCGTCCTTTCCCAGTAAAACCTTTCAATGCTGCTTCAAAAATTAATGTGTTTGAGTGCTTTAATGGCAGCAAAGGAGAGACCTTTCTGTTTTGTCCTGAAAAAGCCCGTGAAAAGTTCAAAGGGAACTTTGAGTTGCTGTGTTCACCCATCCAAGAACTCTTCTCCCCGAGTAACCTGAAGCTTTAATGTTTTACTGAAATTGTTGAGGGATGTTGACTTTCATGTGAGACCAGTAAATGGGCAGCCTGTAAAACCTGAATGGTTTCACGACCACGTCAAACATGAATTTAGCTTAAAATGATGCCTGTTATGAATAGGATTTTCTAGTCTTTTCCTGCTGAAATTGTTGAGTGTTTTTCTGTAATTTTCATTAAAGCAGAGCCAGGGCAGTGCAGAAAGATTTAAAGGGACTTTTTTTTTTATTTTATTTTTGCCTGTTTTGTTAAGTGGTAGTAATCCCTTGAAAAATGTGTTGCTGTTCTACCTCCCCGATTAAATTCACAGCTTGCTTGCAGCATGAAAACGCTGGCAGTGTGCAGTTGCATTTGCAAGCTTTGCTTATGAGATGCTTCCACTTAGCTGAATAGGAATTAGACTTGGGGTGCTGCGAAATCCAGTCCACAAGGTGCTCCCCGTGAACTGGAGCATCACCACCTAGACCTGTGCAAGCACACTTACAGTAATCTGTGCACCACCTGTCCGTGCCATCAGTTAGTCCTTATGTTTACGATTCGGTCTATGGGAAATGAAGAATGAGAAGAGGTTTTAAATACAAATTATTGGGGTTTTGAGTACGGAGAGAGGTTTTAAGTAGGAGCTTTGGGTGCGGAGAAAGTCACAATCTGAGATAAGAGGGGAAATCTTTTGGTGCTTTTAGACTCGGTTGATACTGTAATGAGCCCCTTAAAATTTCATTTTTGTTTTTGGTACATTCTAGCTTTTTCTTTGTCTCCATGGAGTAAAATTTGACACATTTAATGCAGAGCTTTTTATGACTTTTTCATCCTACTTACAGGAGTAACACCAAAGATTTTCAGGAGAAATTATCCCCTTTAGGTTTCTATCTTCATAAGTTGATGACCTTGGAGACATAAAAGCAGATTAAGTGTCACTATTGCAGCAGAAAAGAAACTCAGCAATACACGCAACAGAAACAGACTGTCAGCAAAAAAAATCAGCTATGAGAAGTCAGCATTAAAAACAATCATATTATTTGTTGGAGGTACAATGGTGCCCCAGGGAAAGTCAACAGGGGCTTTCCTATCCTTTCCTGTAGCCAGAATTAATCAGAATTCATCCTTTAGTTATAATTTGAATTTATAGTATGAGTTTTAATTCCATTAAAGTGAAATCTTTTTTTAAAGGAGAAAGATCAGGGAAGTAAAGCCTAGAAGACATACTGCCATCATTTTATCTTTGGCAAAAAAAGAGAGGAAAAAAATATTTAGACCTGCAAATATTTCACAAGTCCGAAAGAAGAGTGAACCAAAGGGCTTTGGATGCCAGCAATAACATAGGCTGAACCCCGTGGCCTTGCTTGTTGAGACCAGTTGTAGACTGGCCTGTTAAATGGCTGGGGAGGGGAAGGCCAAAAGCACAAAAGGCACACTTGCTTCATAGACTGAAATAAGACTTAGCTAGCCCAAAGGAAAATCTACACGTATGTAACTCGAGGAGTAAAGCCAAGAGTACAGATGGTATGTTTTATATCAAAGTCTTTTCGCTTCGTTCTTCCTATGCGCTTTTTTTCCACACTTAGGGTTGATTGAGCTGAGCTTGCAAAGCTCTGAAAGTAGTGAGCAAGCCTTTGCAATTTCTAGCCATCAATATTCTTCCTGGTCGTTGCAGCCCCCAAATTAGAATCTTCCGATAGAAAGAGGGCTGTAATAGTGCTGCTGCGGGTTTTCGCACAACAGACCTTGATCACGTCAGCCTGCCAGGCTGATTCTACTTTAATTGCAATCACCATTTCCAGCCAGCGTGTTGATTCTTGGCTTGCACCTTTGTAGACTGCAGTCACGGAAATGATAGAGCTTATTTGCCGGCCTGAATCGTGGCTGAATTGAAAGACATATGCAGTAATACCTGAAATCAGAGCCTGTGTGACAGATTTCTCTGGCCGTAGCTGGCTGAGCAGTAGGTGTAAGTGGGCAACTGTGTCAGCTCCACTGAAATACTGATGTACAGCAGCTCTTGTTGTCGGTCCCGGGGAGGAACTGGCAGTCCCTTTGCTGAGTACATTCATGCTGTATGAAAAATTAATTTCACCCACACTCGCAAATAAGTTAAAATACAGTCGCTTGGAAAAGGAGGACAGTTGTATTAATGTGTTAGTTATAATCCACCTGTGATGCATGATCTTGTGTTTTACCCTGTATTTATGAATACTCGTTAGGATTGGACAACTGACCTGTGGCAGACGTAGAATTTTAGATTTGAGCAAATTCCAAAATATCTGTTTTTTTGAGCAGCATCACCAGCCATGTGGCTCCTTTTCATCTTCTACCTCACACACACAGAATATACCTGGAAATTGCACTGCCCTGCAGCTCAGAGCAGTTTGACCCGAATCTGGATTTGTGGCAGCTTTGGGGTCCAAAAACCTCTGGAGTTGTGTTTCTTTCCACGCTGGTCAGGAGGTCTCTAAAACCACAACGTGACAGTTATGTCTGCAAAAGTATTTTGGGTCCTTCACAGTGGTTCCCTTCAGAGACCTGTATTGCTGCTTTCCCTATGGCGAGATAGTGGGATAGGTAAGTAGTATGTGCCTGAGAAACCTCTAAAGCAGTTCCGAAATTCTGCCTCTGGGAGATGCCTGGTTTATGGTATGGTATCAATACTTGATAACAAAAGGCTATATGAATTCTTGATTTGCTTTACCTGCCAAAATAATGTACTGATTGCTCAGCTGGTGTGAGGAATACGCTTAATCACAGCCTCCTGGAACATCTGTACAACAGGATCATGGGTTGGTTTTTTTCAGACATTCTCTTTTTCCCTTTCCTCTGAACCTATAAATAGTTTAAGATATACAGGATATTAGATGAAAGCAAGATAAACGTAATTTGCAAGTTAAAAAAATAGTAATTTAGACTTCATGCAAAGTTAGGTCAATTTAAATAAAAAAGGCAATGGAGTTTTATTCTGAAATAACCCTCTCAAATGCTGAAGAATAGCACTGTGGTGTTGGTTTATTATCCGAGCTAATCAAATTATCACAGGTTATAGGCAAAATGGATGATTTTGTTGTGGGTTTTTTTTTTTAAATCTGTTAGCATGGAAATGTCAAAGCACGATGTCTAAGCAAAACGCTATTTTCATACCCATAAGCATCTAATCTTTTGAGAACCAAATAGCTATTATTACACTTTCAGTCCATAATCTCTGCCCAAAATTCGTAGGATTTCATACATACTTTAAATTAAAAGATTAAGAATCATCTTCAGTTTGCCTTTTAAGCAGGGAGGGGGGAAAAGCCGAAATTCATGACAAGACCTATTATTTTTAAGTACGTACTTTGATAGTATCCACTTCCAGCTGAGATCAGTTGGTCAGAGCTTTTGGAAAACCTCAGCGTCCTGTCCACTCTAGCAGTTTTGGCAGACGCTCCTAATATAAACCCAGCTATATCAAGAAAGCTCTACTCTGACCCGGCTTGCTTTGCTTAGAGCAGTTTTGTCTATACTGGTATAACGTCTAGCTGTGTCCGCGGGAGTTTCTGTTGGTATGGCATGCCCCCTGTCCAGTGTGCGATGCTCACATCTCGTGGTTTTGCTGCACATCCCTCACTTCCAATTTGTTCACGGGGCATCTCCCAGATGCACACGTGTCGCTGAAGAGGTTGCTTTCCCTGCCTTGCCCCCAGGGACTCAAAATATCAGTTCATGGCTCTGTAGCCTACAAGCTACCGAGAGTTTCTCCCATTCTGCGGGCTGGCTGCCGTGTCTGCGCTCCTGAACGCATTGCAGTCAAAATGCACTGACTTCGCACGACACTGTTATTTAAACTAACACCTCTGATTTTGACTAAAATAAGTGGTAACGGAATGAAGCTCGCAGCCACAGAGCAGACAAAAGGTGGGAGTATAAGGGGATTATTTAGTTCTCTCAAACGCAGGAAAGATTAACCTTAAATTTTTTTTTCTTTAAAAAGCATGCAGTTATTTACATCCTTGCGAAGTGGGTATGAAATGCCACAAAACAAAAGCAAGAGCAGCTTGTACCCAGGATAAACTGAGTCAAAAAGAGGATCTATATATTCTTAGTTTGATTTAGCAGTGTGTTAGAGCTGCTACTGATGACTATGCAAAGTGCAAGCCATGAAGAACCATATTCAGAATGTAGATGCAGATATGTGAATCCTGCTCTGTGTGTATATGTATATATATTTTTTTTTCCTAATAGTGTTTTATATTTATTAACCTGTTGGGTTTTTTTCTTAAAAAAATCTTTAAATTATGAAGATGTTTGTATTGTAAATCACATAATTATAAATTCTCTGCTGCACCAAGGATGTCCACTCTGGCATTGTTTACTGTGTTAATAGTCGTCTCAGAGAGACACTTCAAGACCAGCTCAGGACTATGACCATCGTTTGAAGCCCTAAAGAAAGAATTTCCAGTATTTCTAAATGATGCATTTAAGACTTTTCTGGGCCTTATAGGACAGCTGCTCTCCAAAGGTCATCACCGCAGATCATCCAGCATATTTGAAACCTTTTTCTGTCACGTCTGTAGTGGTGGAACACAGAACTACTTGCACTATGTGTTCTCATGGAAACTCTCTTATCCTCTTTAGTGATGGGTGTAGCTCTTTGTGCTGGTGTCAATGAGTCGCTCCCCCTAAAGGAAACAGAACAGAAAAGGGAAAAGGGCAAGAAGAAATGTTTATTTCTATCAGTGAGGAGAGGGAACAGCGCTTGTTTCATTTCTGCATGTGTTATGAAGTCATTAGTGTACTCTTGAGAAACAATTCCTAGAACAGCAATATGTGCAATACTACTTTTTGTGCATCTTTTGTTGCAGAGCTGCCTTTTTTGCAAGGGGCTGATTTTTTTCCAACCAAATTGTATCGCCTGTCAAGAATTTTCATGTGACTCTTGGAAACCTGCTGCAGCCTTCCCTCTTTGCTATTCAGTCCTGTTTTCTTCTCCTCTTAGCAGGTAAGCACGTGTTTCTGCAACATTATTTGCAGCTGGAAAATATTTCCAATTTCAGACACCTGGAGAGCTCATTCCCTTGGACTGACCAGGGTTAACTTCCAAGATTTCCCACAGATCCCACTTTATTTTCCGTCATAGAAAAATATCTGAACAGCAATGCGGTACTTTGGGGTTTTTCACATCAGCTCATGTCAGTCTACAACCCTCTAGCTTTAGCGCAGCTTAAAAAAATGGTATGCATGAACTTTCAGCTGTGAATCTATTTACAGCTGAATCAGGGTTGTGAGCAAGCAATATAGAAAATTGCTTGAATTTCTGCTCTCTGAGAGGAGCCTCTAAATAACTTTATGTCTTGGGAGGGGAGGGTGCGGGGGGGAAGTAGAGAGCCAGAGTGGGTGATGCAGAAGCTGGGGTGTTACCCACCACCGCGACCTCCAGCTGAATTGAGAGGGTTCAGATACTGTTCACCAAGATCACAGTCACACAACCGTTGCAGGAACAGATTAAGCCCCCCCCCGGCTGACTGTGCGCTGAAGCTTATGAGGAATTCTCAAATGACCTATATATGATTGATGTATATGTGGGTGCGGCAAGAAGCGGCACCAAACAGCTGAGGGGTAGCAATATCTTACACAGCTGCAGCTATTTCTGCAGAGGTGCTCGGCGCAGCCCTCTTGGAGTCCCTTGATATTCACTGCTAGAATGGGGTCCGCGTTTGAGATCCAAGGTTTCTAGGAAGGAGGAAATCTTACAGATTTCTTGAAATCACTTTCAGTAGACGCTAGTCATTAACGGAGAGCGTGTATGGGGGTGTGCGCGTGCGTCTATGTGAAAGGAAAGTAAATGTGCTTAATCTGTCTTTCATGTTGTTCTGTTTTTCTTTTAACATTATCATTGCATGTAGTAGCTCCTATTTTTTCAAAGCAACTTCGAAATTTTCTCAGAAAACAATTGCCAGTTTCCTCCACCAAAAGAATTTTCTTTCTGAACGTATTAAGAGACTTATTTTCTCTTAAAGATTTTTTTTTGCTTTATCACTGAGCTGCGGAATCTAACCTCTGCTGTGGCTTCAACTTTTTTCTCTGTGTTTTTTAAGGAAACAGGTCTTTTCTAAAGGATTTGCTCTTGAAAATTTCTGTTTTGATTTACTTGGCAGTAATGCAGGCTTTCTTCCCAATTTGTATCAAGTGGTAAATGATGGGAATGCCTATTCCACGTTACTTCATTGCAGCAGTAGCTGGATTTTGCTACGGTGGTTACTTGGTTTTATCTCGGGCTGCAGGGGTAAATGGTCCCCTATAATCTCAGCTCCCACCAGGGCCTTGCACCGTAATCCAGTGCAAGGCTGTGACCTACAGCAGAATTTCACTTGGTCATTAATCTGGGCACAGATTTTTAAAAGGGAAAGGAATTATTTTCACTTGCATTGCACATTTTCCCCCTGAGGATTTGCAGGGTGTTGTTAGCTACTGCCTCTCTGGATTCCCTGAGAAGTGAGTTAGTGCTATCAGTAGCAGAGAGGGGATATTGTACAACAGGCACTTGGTAGTCCTAGGTCATGAAGAGCATGGGTATGGGCATCGCTTTTCTCCTTATAAGCAATTCCTCTGGAAAAGTTGAGGGAAGAATCTGGGTATAACTCGGTCAGGAAATTTCTCTGCCCACGTTATTTCAAGCATACCCAGAAAATGTCCGCTCCTGAACTTTCCAACCTTCTCTAAACCGAATACCCATGTCTGCTGTTAACTAAGTTAGCAGCCTACCAACTAATCCATTACCAAACGTGAGTTCTGTCAACTCCAAACACAGCTGCCAGGAGGGTTCAGCCATTGCCAGCAGAACTAAAAGCTGCTCTCATGCTTCACTGAAGTCTTTTGAAGAGTTCGCTTTGCTTTGTTTGTTGTTCAACTTTTTATTCTTGGTATTGTAAATAACTGCCCCGCAGAGTAAACAGAGACACATGTGCATGCCTTCTGTTTCTAGCAGAGCCTTTGCAAGTTATCCCACTGTAAACTGTTTATAGACGACCGTGTAATCTGTAACTTCACTATGATGGACGGTCAGGTCAGAGTTCCCACCACAGGAAGAGGCATTATTAGACATCATGTATTGAGCAACTTACCACCACCCTGACGGAGTGTTTGCTGACGAGAAACACCAATGCCTTATGAAAAAAACACTGCCTGCGTGCCAGAATCCAGCATTTTATAACCACTTGGGTTTTTTTTTCATTGCAAAAGCCGTAACTTCTCACTTGCTGGCAATATAATAGACCGTAAGTGATGCTTACGGTTTTAAGTGTGGCATTGTATTCAAATTTTATATTGCAACAGTGTGCGTATTTTAACAGTTACATTTGTTATTTGCTTTTAGTCGTGGTATGATATAATTTAAAGATCTTAGGAGTCCGCTCCTACTGTAACAGGGACCACAGAAAACACGTATGGAAGGTTGCAGGCCCCTGTTAGCTTACATCTGCAGGCCATGGCCTTTGCAAACGGTTGTACGTAGGTTTTTACTTTCTGGGACGTGTAGAGTATTATTCCATGGAAATGTCACAGGTTTTCAAATCCAGTGCACCTACAGAAGGCTTGGCGTGGCAGGGGCCAACTCAGAAAGAGCAAAGTAACGTCTTTGCTGTGCTCACACAGAGACAGAAGTCAGTAGGAGAGTGTTGAGATAATAAAGGAAGTTAGCAATGTTTTCTGTGTCACAGCTGATAAGCACTCAATCTTTTCATAATTAGTATTATGATAATTTCCTGGCAAAATTGTAATGCTTTGTTCTTTTTTCTCCTCCTTTTTTCTCCTGCTCCAATACAAAGAGGAGAACCTGACAGTATTTTTATTTATTGTTTAATTCTCCTTGCCCGCTGCTGGAGTGGTTGTTACTCTCAGCTCAACTCTTCCATACAATTTCAGCTTATTCCTTAGCCAGAAGATACTTTTAAACAGCAAATCCCATTTGCCTTTCTGTTGAAGCTGTCCCACAAAGGCTGCAAACTTTGCCCTTTTCTCTCAGTCCCTCAATGCCTTTGGTCAGCAGCAGACTCACCTAGAAATATTCCTAATTTAATATCTCCTTGCTTGAAATACCAACAGAGCTTGTAAACCAAAGCCACGTCCCAAAGGTCTCTTCATCTAGGGTCAGAGCATGTAATTGATTCATTACTCGAATGCCAGTTTATTTACACTTCTATCATGATCAACCAGGCAGTAAGATGACATTAATCTCATCTAATTTTAGGTATTTACATCTTGGAATACCATATCTGAACTACTCACAGAGTATGTTCTCTTTATAGTTGGTGGAGAGAACAGGCACACCCCCCAGCATGACTTTCCTGACCAGATTTAAATACCCTTTATAGGATGCGATGAAGTGCACCCTGGATGTGCCCAGTTTTCTCCAGCAACCACGGAATGAGGTCTGGATTTTCCTGTATAACTGTTATTTGTGAGATGTACACATCCCACTCCCCATGTCCATTACCTCATTTCCTAGTAGCTAGTGCTGGATGAGCTTAAAAAATGGAAAGTCCAAGCTAGAGTGACTGAACTTTATGCACCTTCCAGTTCTGACCTCCCAGGTCACTACGCTGCTGTCACTGCAGTCACGAGTGTCTCCTCTCTCTTTACAGCAATTACAGAGAATTTAATCAAAAGGAAGGAATTACTTCAAATGTTATTCCAAGTTTTCTTCCTGTTATTTATTTACCATCTCGGTAAAATACAGACAGTAGCAAAGTGTAGATAAAAGCATAAAAATTCTATCTGTTGATCTGCCTATCTGACTTTAAGTAAAATAACTATCAACTGTGTAACAGCTGAAATCTTACATTTATTACATTTAATTTTCCTATAAGTAAAGGAAGGTGAAAATAGTATTTTTCATTCCTCTTTTTTTCCCCAACTCCACACAAATGCAACTCAAACAACTTTCACAGAGCTGAGCAAAGGAGGACAGGTCACCTCACTGAGGTTTGAATAGTCTTCCAAAAGTTAAATAATGAGAATTACCAAAATAAGGTCTTAAAAATCCTATACTGGGCACAAAAAAAATCATAATGTGGGCTTGAAAAATGATTATTTTTTATTTATTTAGAACTTACGTTCTACTTATGAACTGAAATGGGACTGTTTCAGCACCTGATGTTGAAGACTAGATAGCATTTCTTGATAAAGTAGTAAGAAAAGTACGTAGATAAATGCAAGTGGGTCCTGATAGCATTTTCATTAAACCTCTTAATTAGAACTTAACAAAGTATCTAATAATCTTGGATGCCTTTGATTTTGGCCCTCTTAAAGGGAAAATTGTTACACGGTATTAAGGAATCAGTCTTTAAAAATTAAGACTCCTATACTTTTTTTTTAGCACTACTAGGTACCAATAATAGAGTGGAAAAGCATTTTGCCTTTAAAAAAAAAAGCTTCAAAACATTTGAACCAAGAAGATTTTCTTTTGAAAACATGGGTAGGAAGCAATGCACTACAGTAAATGAACAGTGAAAATTTCTATTTTATTCCAGCAGAGTAAGTTTAGATGTGTTTACGTTTCATCTGATACGCTAAATTCTTGTACTAAACAAATCAAGGAAACCCAAGTGGAGTCAATGAACCAAAAACCTGGATTCAAAAAGCCATTTATCTTTATGCCAGTCTGAGTCAAAAGTTCAATTCTGCGTACTCTCCTTCCTCAGAGTGTTCAAATCTGGATCCAGAACTTTGTGTTGGAGCTAATCTCCAAAACAGATGACTAATAAAACTATCATAATGACATGCATATATATCCATGCATATATCTTCTTAACATGCAACGTATTAGCTGAGGGCAAGGGTTGTTTTAGTTCTATGCATGAAGTGTTTCAGCTGCTCTTTTCCCTGTCCTCCTCCCTTTTCCCAGTCTGGCTAAATCTTTGTGCTGGCTCCTACTGCTGCATAGCCAAATATTGCAGGAAGGGAGATGGTGCACTTTTTTTTTTAGCAAAAAGTAAAAATTTTGTTTTACTTTTTTTCCCTGTGTTCATTAGTCAAATTAAACAGACAGCTTAAAAATTGATGCGAGCAAATGGCATCCAAAGTGCCCTTGCGCATTTTGTAATTGCACCCAGCTGTGATTACAATCCCACAGAATATATTTTTACATTTTCTTTTCTTTCGGTACACTTCACTGGTGATTCACTCCCTAGAAGGGATTTACCCCTTTTAGGAGAGAGAGCATTCACTGGTTTCATGACCTTTTATTTCTGCAACAGAAATGGGTGAACTCACTTGGAATAAATATGAACCAAGCCAAAACATTACACAGGACAAAATTAATTCTGAATCTGACCTTTTTGAGTCTTACAGAAAGGGGGGGAAAAAAAAAAAAAAGGCTATTTCCCTCTATCTTTTGACTGGTGTCCTACAATTTGCAAGCATCAAAATGTCACGGCAGAGAGTAAGGCTTTATTGATATGTGTCCTGGTGAAAAGCAGATGAACGGCAAAACTCACAGTGCTATAGCTGCTTCTCAGGTCTGTGCCTGGAGTGGGGTTAGGGAGCCCCTGTGGCCACCTGGACATGTGGACATGCCCGTGTTGTCCCTGCATGGGGGTTCTTCACCCGATGTGCCAGAGCCAATCTGCACACTGAGTCAGGATATTTGTTTTTATTTCAATTTTGCAGGATCGGATGCCGGGCATTTAACAACAGCCAGCACGCCTCACGTTTCAAACCCCCCAGTATCTGTAACGATAAAATACAGCTCATTGGGTAATAATGATTCATTTACCTCTCTGAACTATACATACGCATCTACACTCATGTTTAAAACATTGAGGGAGGTTACCTGATTAGCATGCTCATAATTCAGAAAGGGGTGTGTGTTTTACCATTACAGTTGCTTAAGGTTAGTTCGGGATACACTCTGGGCTTGACTGTGGTCCAGAAGTTACATTTTTTGCTATCTTATGTCTAAGTCAGCAACTGCAAAAGAAAACTTAAGGCAAATTATTTCATTTCACATCGTATTCAAGGTTAGGTACCTTCTGTGATGTCTCAACCGTGTCCCAACTGAAACTTCTTGATAAACTTTTAAACTTTGTTCTTTAGGCATCGCCCAGCTGGTTTGAAGCCACCAGTACGCCTTGCTGCCCCAGCCCACCCTACTGCCACGGCTCGTGGTGGCTGTGGCTCAAAAGAGCAGGAAAGAGAAAAATGGCATGTAAAAACGTAACGCAGTTTTGCCCCTCTTTCGATGCCAGGTTGTGGAGGACAGAGCAAAAGTGCGAGGCAAGGAGGGTTTATTTGCTTGCCTGGGACACCAGAGCGTCCCAAGGGAAGCATCTCCAACCAAGGAGACCCTTGAGGACCTGGCTTCGGCTTATTGTCCCCCTATAAACAGGGGGTGATACGCCACAGCTCCTGGGGGCTGCCTGAGGGAGAAGGGGACCGGGCCCTGCCTGCCCTGTTTGCCCTGCTGCCCCTTTCATGTCATCTCGAAAACCAAAAGACCGACTTCTTTACGTTGGGGAAAAAAAAAAAAAAAAAAAGCCCAAATGTGACAGAACAGCAGCCGATTCATGACTGTTTGCGGGGGTTAAGCAAACCCAGTGCTCAGTGGTGGGGGCCCAGCCGGCCGTCCTGCCTGCCATATTGTCTGGCCTCCCCCGGGGCCAGGCCCGGCAGGGGGCGCGGCGGCGGCGGGCACTCCCCGGCCTCCGGTGTCGGGGCGAGGGGCGGGCCGGGGCAGGGCCCGCCGGGGAGATCGGTGGCCTCTGGCGAGCGGTAACGAAGCCACTTCCTTGGCAGCGTCTCCTCGGGTCGGGCGGTGGTAAGGGTGCGTCCCGCCCGAAGGAGGCCGTGACAAGTCTTGAGGGGCTCTGTCAAAAAGTATAAAATCCGATTAAAAGCAGCATGCTTGGGAGCACGCCCTCACAGATGTTACGCTGCTATTTTTATTGAGCTTTGGGGTTTTTTTCTGTTTTATATGGCTGTTTTCAGGGCTTCCTCCCCATATGCCCTGTGGGCGAGGGCACTCAGCAGCAGCATCTGCGTGACTGAGGGGACACACGGGCCCGGCCGCCCTCCGTGGTGTCCTCAGGTCTTCATCCATCAGGTCTTCGTCCCTTCAGGTCTCATCAGGCTGAAACCTGGCATGTAGCTCAGACAGGCTTGAAATTTGAAAAAAAAAAAAAAAGCAGTAGGCTGACACAGATGGGTTACTCAGTTTTTAAGAGTCTGGGTGAGCAAAGGCTGCAGTTTCTCTGTGAGGCCGGGCTTTGTCCATCCTGTGATCCTCCCCTCAGCGATCACCTCATCTCTCTGTGAGAATGTCGACTTGGTGAGGTTTGGCACCAACGTATTCATAAACACCAAAGTATCTTAAAGGACTGGAGATGGAGATTTGAGCGTGGAACTGACCATGGTCCAGGCTTTCCTGCTCATGAGAGGTTTTACATTTATTTTTTCCCATGATGTTCCCAAAATCAAGTGTGCTCTGCAAGAAGCGGTTCAACCAAGTGCTGGCTGCCGACCTGGGACTACATGGTCTATGGCTTTCTGTATGAAGGAGCTGTGCAGCCTAGAAGCTTCGCCCAGGGCTTTTGGTACCAAGATTGCAGTGGTCCAGCAGAGCATCTGGGAGCTTTGCTTGAGAGAAGTCCTTCAGTTTTCCTGCTTCAGAGTTTGGGAGCTCAGTCTGTGTGGGCTTTCCAACTGCTGGCCCTAGAGCAGTGAGCCTGAAAGACCCTGGATGGCTCATGGTTCCAGGTGAAGCCTAAAAGATTTGTCGTCCCAGCAGTTTTCTGAGGGGAAGAAAAAAAAAAAGGAATTTTAGTTTTCCATACATTTAGAGAACTTGAACTGTTTTGCAATGAAAAGTTAATATAGCCTGAGTTTGGAGAAGAGATTACTTTAAATGACTAAAGGAAGCCTGGTGAACAAGAAAGCTCGAGCAACAGGACTCATCAGGAAAGAGAGACAGGGAAGATACTACAAAGCTATTGAAGGTGCACAAACTTCTGAAAGACACCTGTGTTCTTCAGCCACATCTCTCAGTAGCTTCAGGAGGCTGATTTTTATGCTGACTTTAGGGAGGGAGGAGTACTTTGACTTTGCTACCTCGTGGAGGGGAAAAATGTTTTCTGGAAGGAAGTGTAATGGAATTTGCCTTACCTCCTCGATAATGAGGCATTCCTTCTGGGTGGTAACTCAAACAGTGATGTCATGTTGATGTCTGATTGAAGACTGAGACTGGCTAATGAGCTGGAGTGAGAGTGAAAGGAGTTTTTCCAAACCTTGTTGTGGTGTCTAAAAAATTCCAGCACTCTGCCCATTGAGATAAGTTATTTCCCAGAGCATCCTGAAAAAACACTGATGTGATACCTACTGGGAGGCTATAGCACTGGACCTGGCGACTTAGTGAAATGAAGATTTAAAGGTACAAGTGCAAAATAAATTGTGTGATGAAGGCCTTTTTTACCCTTGCTGTGTCCACTGCTTGGTATCACAGTATGCAGGGTCTGTCTCAGCATGTGTGTACAAAAAGATGGCAAAAGGTCCCCATTTTTAAGTTCCTAATCAAAGCTCCACCATACTGAATGCTACAGAGTTTGACTACACAGCTAAAGGTTGCAATTTTGGATTATCTTTAAATCTCCCTGGTGATTTTTCCATTCAGAAAAATACCCTTGTGATGCCAAGGGAAAAGGATAAATTTTCTGAAAGAATCCATCTGTATTGAAGGCCAGCTTTTGTGACTTTTACAGGACTACAAGATTTTTTCCAGAGAGCTACGGTACTGTTCGAGTAACAGCAGCGGAGTACCACCAGAGTCAAAGATGCCCCAAATTTGCAGTGCTGTCTCTTGCATTGCTCAGTACTGAAGTGACCTCCCTGACTAGTGCACAGGAGGTGGCAGTAATCTCAAGGTATGGTTCGTGTTTCCAGCCGCGCTCACATTCTCATGGACAGAGAGCATCACACAAGCGATACCCTGGCTTTGAGCGTAAAGCCAGGATATCACTCATAACTAACAGCTGGCCAGCAGTGAAGTTTATTAGAAACTGAGTTAGTTACCGAAGTGGGTTCTTTATCTTGGTGACCTTCCAAGGCAATCAGAGCCTTCTTGGAAGACCTTGAATCAGGAATGTTTGGATGTAAGAAAAATAGCACTGCACAGCACACAGGTCTGATCTCCCTGGGTTCACAGATTTGGAAGGCGCTGTACCATACATAACTGTAGAAGACAGCACTGAGATACTGTAGCTGCTGCATCAAGGTCATAGTGTTCTGGGATCCAATTAAAATTATGCAAGATAGGCAATTTAGGAAAGAATTCACATAGAGCTCAGGAAGGAAAAAAAGTCACGAGCGTTATGAGCTCAGTTACTTTGTAAGATTAATTTTCTGCTATCTCACAATCTTGTAATAAGAGCACAAAGTATTTCAAACGTTTGATTTGCTTATTGATCAGGCCTCTTGAGACCTTACTTTCTAAATCACAGTTATAGGTTTGACTTCCCTTTAACAGCGAAGTTGTGGGCTTGCCTTGGAGTGCATGCTGGTTGCAATGGGCTGTGAATGAGGTGCGTGGGCAACAGTGAAACCCGGAACTGGCACGTCTGACTCTCGGAAACCCACCTCCTTCCCTGGAGGTGATATGAATAGAAAACGAGGTAATGCCACAGGTCCTGTGATCCAGAGCATTGATTTTGCCTCCTCTACCATAACCATCATGCTTCTTCAGGTCACTGCGCTATCTTTAATTCCCAGAAACCTATAAAGAGATAATGAGGAATGATACTGCGGGCTTGGGGAATTGCCATTTGATGGAAAGCTTGATATTTTGGATGGGGGTGTAACAGGCCTATTCCTATCCTCTTCTAAATCCCATGTCCTGAAGGACAAGGATAACAGATTCAGCTATCTAGTGTATTTTAAGAAGTGCTTATATTGTTATGCTCTGTAAACCAAAACTGCTGCCGGCAAAGGGGACGGGGTTTAATGCATGCTTTGAGCACAAGTTTCCTTGCAGGTATTGCTAGATGCGTGACCTGTGTTAGATTAGGCTGGTGACTGGGGACTTACCCTGAGCTCAGGGCTCTGTTTTGCTAGCTAAGAGTACAAACACCGGGCGAAAAGGGTAAAGAAGAACTCACAGTCCAACCAGGCAAGACAAAGACTTGATTCCCTTACAGCCAGCCAAGAGTGGTTTGCAAACACTGTGTGAGTACCAGCATTTTAGTCTCCATTTTCTTTTTCCTTTCCTTTATCTTTAAAAAGTTTTCCTGAGGAATAATTACCTGACCGAGAACGACAAAAAAGGAAGAGGAAGCATAAGAGCAAAGAGTGGTGGAGAAGCAGAAGGGGAGCAAGGTGGGGAGACTGAGGGGCTCAAACAGTCAGTGAACAGATAAAAAGTGTCGTCCAGCAGAAAACCGTGGAAAGAAACTAGACACGGATGGTTGCTGCTGTCCAGGTAGCCCTTTTGCTCAGATGCAGGTCTCTCTTTCTGCTGACAAAAGTCTCCTAGGCACATTCACGCTGCTCCGCTTCACACGGAGCAGAACTGGGAAGGGAAGGTCCAGGAAACTGGCCCTGATCCTCCGCAGGTGGCGGTGATTACGTGTGTCCTTGTTTGGTGCAAGCCAGGGTTGTATCTCCAGGGTTGGCTCTGAAGCTTTGTAGGACGGACTGTGCTTGCAGGTGTTACTGCAGAAATGGCGAGGGGGGCAGAGCATCCCTTTCCAGCAGTAGGCAAAGGACTCTTCTTAGGGGTCACCTTCTGCTTGCTTAGGAAGGAGGTAGTGTCTTGAGGATTTCTTCTTTTTCACAACGTAAAAGACAAAGAAACCCCACTTGTGAGACCTAAATGCAGTTGAAGGGGCAGAAAGCCCAGCTCTGTCTAAAGTGAGGCAACTGTGGTCACGTGGGCACTCTTGGTCACAGGATGCAGAAGCGCAGGAGTACACAGAAGGTGTTTCAGACGTCGGGGAGATGACCCAGTAAGCCCAGATGCCCTCCTATAAATCAGAGCTTGGCTGTGGTGAGAGCAGAAATAAAGCAAAGTACTAGCAAAACGAAGGCTGTCCTGTGACCAGCCTCAATAAAGGGACAGGCAGGAACTGTCCTTGAGAGCGCCTTTATCTCCAGAGGTTGCAAAAAATCAGTGGAATGGAGGGGGAAGGGTGTAAATAGTGCCTGTTTGGTTTCATACTTTCTTTATTCTCTTTATTCTTTGTTTTCTGATGATAAAGGAACTTTATGTGGATAGAGTAGCAAAGGAATTGATGAGTCATAAGGTTTGCAACTTCATTTCCCCCTCCTCTCCTTTTATTTTTTTCCTGATACTCGCATCTCCTTCTTCCCCCCTGCCTCGCCCCTCCTCTGCTGGCGCAGCAGGACGTGCTGTGCCTTTAAGAAGTGTGGTTTTTCAGAAGACTAATTCCTGAGCTTTGGCATGTGTTGAGGCATGCCCTAAGTTTTGTGGTGTGGTGTATGAAAAACTAAGTGCATTGGTCTAAGGAGGTTTTTAACTCCTTTCTGCCATAGATACACTTTACCTCTTTGTTCTTCGCTTGCAGAGCATACACCAGTCAGCATTTCCATGGGGATTTCTGCTCTCCTCTCCAAAAGAGGAAGGGAGATAAAGGGATTTTTTTTTTTTTCCCAATTAAAATTTCTATTTGTTGAGTTGGTTTTCACATGTCAAAGCTCTGGTGAATGAAGCTGACATAGCAAATTCTCTTGCTGATTCTGTCCTCCCACTGACACCAATATTGCTGCAGTGTTAACCTGTCATTGCAGTAGCAGAACGGTGTAGCTGAAGACATGTTGACCTGTAGCAGTCACAGCATTGGCAGCTTTATTATGAATTTCATATATTGTGATTTTTTTTAGTGTTCCCATTCATCAATGTTACTTCTTGCTTCCTTTCCACTCCCATAACAGTCAAAAAGAAACTTGTAAAAGACAATGTGATTGTAAAAATTAACATAGCATTACGCAAAGAAAATTTAGGGTGGTTTTTTTCTTTTTTTTTTTTAGCAAATCTCATTCATTTGAAACCAAAGGTATGCTTGGGTAGGTCTACCTGGAATTTTTTTTTAGGTTTGCTAGGGGCAGCAATGCAATCTTTAAACCACAGCTCCCCGAAGGAATGTTGCAGGTGTTACAGCCATACCAGGAGGAAACTACAGAGTTACCCTTGGTGATTATTTTAAAGGCCATGTTGCTATGAGGTCCTGGATCTGTATGCTAACGTTGTCTTGTGATAACAGCGTAAAACCTCTTGAGCTGTCAGCCTGTATTTACATACCTGTCCGTTGGTTTTAGGCTTCAAGATAGCGAGCAAGTCCAGGTGAGCAGAATTCCCCTACGTCTCCCCAACACCGTGGCGGTTCCGGGACTTGCCATGCAGTCACCCGCAGGATGTGGGCCCCACAGATGAAAGAATGGTTTCTAGTAGAGACAGGCCTGCTTTTATGAGGAGAGATGTTGGAGGGGAAGGGAGGGAACAGGAGCTAGGGCTGGATGCGCTTTCCGCGCTGAGGTGGGTGTGTGGCTTTGATTAAATCACTTAACCTTTGAGCTGCAGGTTTCTTGTGAGTCAAATAGTGGTATTAGCACCGTGTACGGCATGCTGGGATTAAATGAATTAGCGTAACAGTACTTTACAGCCTTGGCTGTGTAAATGTGCTGAGTGCAGTTGTTCTATTTAAGAAGCTTGTAGTGCTCGTTATTGAGCCTACGGGAGGCCCCCCACCAATCCCCTCTTCTCCCCTCCCTCCCAATTAGTCCGGTCAGTGCTCTTATCCCTCTCCATGACCAATAGCAAGCAATCTCTGCTGCTTAGCCTCTCGATCTTGAAGCAGTGCTGTATTGCGACAACCCTCTTCACAAGTGGCTACAGAGGAACAGCCGCACCGCAAGCCCTGGCGAGGAGCTCTGTCTTCTGCATCGCCCTCCAGCCGCCCAGGCCCAAGGAGTCCCCGGCTACCCAGTCCCTGCAGCAGCCCCTCGGTAGCCTGCTGGAACGGGAGGTAGAGGTCCCGAGGTTGAGGTCTCTTGACATCTCTGCCACCTGCTCACGGGGTGGCCTGGGCAAGTCACATCACCCTTCTCTTCTTCACTGTTCGTGCTGAAGTGCGGATTGTATCTTTTGGCTTCATACTCGAGAGCTGCTGAGGGCTGAATTAATGAATGCCGTGAAGTCAAGGATGTCTGTGGATGCACAGCACAATGTAAATGTGAAGTATTGCTCGGTAATTATGGGTGGAGGTAACCCTTGTTGAAAAGGATTAATTTTATCATAAATCAACATTTGATCAGGTGGAATCGTAGGAAGAAATGTAGGGAAAGCCTGCCCTCTGTTACCTCATTCTGAAATTCCTCATGAGACTGGAATGCTGCTTCTCCCATGTGCTTTGTGCATGCGTCGACTCTGTATCTAGTACTGGTTACTGAGATTGATGGGGTGGCATAAAAATAGTCTGACTTCTATAGGTGTTATATTTCAATGTACAGAGAGAAAGAGGTCTTTTTTTTTTTCCGTTCTCTTGGGATTCAGCTTTTTATGAGGAAGCCAAGTACTGCTTTTTGCAGTGTTGTCTGGCATATCCAAGGTTGACGCAGCAGCTCCTTGGGTTCAGTTAATTTAGCAAGTTGTGGATTTTAAGAAAAAAAGGAGATGAAATATTATTATGTAGCTGCTGACATACTGGCATCATCAGGGTGCAGGTTATAAAGTCTGTGGTGCTGCGCAGGGATCAAAGAGTTAAAAATTCCAAAGGTTTAATCCAGTATAATAACATTTTGCAAGGCCTATCAAATTCTCAGCAAGTGAGAAGCAGAAAAGCGACTGAGCTAGGTGGAAAATGAAATTAGATGGAATTATATTGCCACAGGTTTATCTAACTAGTTGTTTCACTTCACAGGGTAGACGCGCGTTTATCTGAGCCCTCAGCAGAAGCTCGGACCGAGTTGTGCTCCCCGGCTCTCCCGGGCTGTATTATCCACAGAAATGGAGTGCCCTTCATCCGATTTGAACAAAGCAGTGTTCTGCTGTATCTATTTTTGGTCACTGATTTGTATGCTGTAGAAGCCATCTCATTCCTTAGAATACAGCCCTATATTGTTGTGTTTGTTTTCCTTTTCCTGCTGTGTACATAGTGGATTGTTGTTCGTTTGTTTGAAGGATTTAAACATCTGGAAGAGACCGGGGATAGCAATGTCTTTGTACGTAGGTTAGATGGGGAGCTGCAGGTCCCTTCCAAAGTGAAATGTTATATGCCATCTACTGTGATGCTCATTTGAGGGTTTTGGTGTGGGAAGGACAATCAATATAATGCTAATCCAAGCAGCTGGATAAAACTACGGCTGCTAAAACTAGCGCAAGGTAAAAATGGATTTATTTCCCTAGGTAGCTCTGCAATTGCTTCCCACGGAGGTAATACCAAATATAAATTTTGGAAGTAAATATTTATATGCAGTAAGCTTAGCGGAGATTGGGTGAGTAGTGAGAGCAATCAGTTTTTACTAAAATATGTCAGTAAGTGATGCACATAGGGCAGGTCTCACTGTGAGAAATTCAGTTCTCCTCTAATGTAAGCTTTGCAATATTATTTGGACACAAACAAATCCAGTTATAGTCCAGGTTTAGACAATAGGTTGTCACAGATGAAAGGAGCAAGTAGAAAGCGGGGGAAAAAAAGAAAGGGTAAGTTGGTGTGTAGTGCAGCCCCCTTCCAGTGAGCGGGAGGTTATTCCGCAAGGAGCCCTTGTGGCTTTTACCAGACTGTTTGCAGACCAATGCTGTAGCCACAGAAGAGCAGTTATTACACTCCGGCTCGGTCTATTTCAAACAATTTCTTTTCTGAGAAAACTAATCGCCGTTTTGTTACATGACTTCCCAGCAGAGGAGCCAGGCACTCCTGAATTTAAACCAGACCCGCGAGTGAGTGACAGGGAGCTGAGCATGGGCTGGAGTCTCGCAGCAGCATATCCTTCAGCTCCAGTGCTGCAGTCAGAGAGAGACAGAGAGAAGATTTTTCCTTTGAAGATAAGACACCTGGGGCTTTTGTAGAAACTTAAGTGTGCCCCGAGTTGTGCAGCTGTTATCTCGATTGAAAAAAAAAACAAACCAAAACAAAAAGACAGAGAAAGACAAAGCATCTGGCTCTTCTCTGCGCCACCAGAAATTCCTCCAAATGCTAAAAACCCAAGCCGGCGCTGTTCGTTCTGCAGTTGTGTCGCTTGCGAATGCTTCCCGTCTTGTGGCCGGTGTGACACTTCCAGCCGAAGCAGGCTCCCGTGAGGAGAGCCGTGGGGCTGGGCCGTGCCGTGCCGTGCCGTGCTGTGTGCGTACGGGAGAGACGGGAGCGCGCAGGGGAGTGTGCGTATGTATATGTATGAGCGAGGGAGCGAGAGCCTGTGTGTGCAGTGTCGTAACGTGGCCAGGGCACAGGCAGTTATGAAACTTTCCAATAAAGTCTCAGTACGTCAGTATTGGTTGCTTGGGTTTGGGGTTGGTTGTTGGTTTTTTCGTTTTGGTTTTGTTTTGTTTTTTTTTTTTTTCCTGTCCGTGCCCCTCCAGTTTCATTTCCATTTATGAGTGCAGAGAGCGAGCGAGAGAGGGACAGGTTGAGAAGTGCTAGCAGACCCCCCCGGCTCCCTCCCAAAGCCGCTGGAGGAGCCCAGCCGTTCCCACGACAGGTGGAGCACACGCCTCCGCCGCCCTGGGCGAGATTCCCCAGGTGGAGGTGCCCGGGGACAGGGGGAGGGGAAGCCCTCGCTCCCGGGGCAGCTGCGGTTGTTGGAAGGGGCCCCTTCAAAGTGCTGCGGCAGCAGCCAGAAGTTTGACTCTTTTATTTTTTGAAAGGACTGGAGAAATTATTAACCACAGTTGATGACGTCAGAGTTGATCTGATTAAAGGTTTGTTTTCTTGCTGGCAGAGGTGTGCTCCGTAGAGACTGGTTCTCTCTTCTTTTTTTTTTAAGTTTCTTTTTTGAACAGCAAACGGAGGGAACTGCTCGCATTGCTGCTGCTGCTGCTGCTGCCGCTGCCGCTGCTCCAGCCGCGTGTGTGTGTGTGTAAACAGGATGGTGTATCTGTAGCTGCCACGCGCAAACACACATTTGACCATGAGGACTCTTCGCAGGTTGAAGTTCATGAGTTCGCCCAGCCTCAGTGATCTGGGCAAGAGAGAGCAGGCAGCCTTGGATGAGCGGGGGACCCAGCAGCGACGGGCCTGCTCCAACGCTACCTGGAACAGGTAAGGTCTCGCCCGGTGTGCCCACTCCCCCGCAGCCTCTCCCCGCTCCCGTGGCCGCGATTAACGCGCGGGTAGCCCTTCCGTCGGCTTGCAGGCTAGGGCTGCCTTGCTCCCAGCTCGGCAAGGTTACAGCGTGCCGGGCTTCTGCGTTAGCGCCTTAACACGTACCGGAGGTCGCGTTCAAGTAAAAGACGGGAGCGGCGTTTTTTTCCCCTTTGGTGTTAACCTTTCCATGAAGGATGAGAGCGAAGAGCCTTTCCTGCAGATGGCTCAGCCTGCTCTTCCTTGTGACGGACAAGGACTTGTTTCACAGGGTCCAGCCACAAATACGTCTTTGTGTCTCTCTAGATATTCGGGCTTGATTTAGTTTATTTTAGTTTAAAAAACACTTGCATATACACAACTTTTAAAATCCATTATTTTTATCTGCATAACTCTGTGTATTGCTGGCTCTTGGTACAGATATGACAAAGTCTGCTTAATTTACTGCCATTAGTACAAATAGCTCTGTCTATGTGTGTATGTGCACACGCAGGCACATGCACTTTGGACAGGGAAAAATAAGCCCTGATTGTTCTGTTTATTGTGTTTATGCATCTGAATTTTATTACTGTTTGAAAAAAAACCCAACAAACATGCAAACATTTTGCTGAGAATGTGTCACTTAGCACAGATATTCAGAAAGCGTCTTAATGACTGTTTTGGTGACACTCTTAAAAATGAGTCTTAAATCGTTAAGAATTATATTCTTACGTCCTTTATGAAAGTGAAATGTCATCTCCTGGGTCACAGCTTGGAAAGTGTCATTTGTGATGTTTCATAATTGTATGGCGGTACAGGTGTAGCAAGAAAAATACCAGTGAACTAAGAGACACATTTGTTAAAGGTATTTCAGTTCTGAGCAAAACCAAAGAATTATATCACATCTTCTGTCCTTCTCACCACTGGATTTGTCGTTCCATGCCTGCATTATGAATTAGTTGTTTAATGCCAGCAGCACGCTGCGGACTGAAGCTGTACTGGTCACAAAAGAGAGTGAGGGTCTGTTCAAATATTGCGCTGTATTATATGACTATGTGCTATAATATATGGCCCAGCCTTCCCCCCCGAGGTCTGGATGGTGGTGGTAATTAAAGGCTAGATTGGGCCACCTTGGCTCATGCCAGTGGGGACTTTACTGGGCCAGTAGCCTCAAAGGAAGCAGCAAGGAGTAAGATACTCCTTGGTGTGAACCACGGTGACACAATACGGTCCCCAAAGCCTTTTTGTGATTGTTTGCTGATGGCTTTAGTTGGCAGGGATTAGTGTTTCCAGGTGTTGTTTGCAGGGAGGGAGTGGGGAGCAGGTCAGGCATGGGGCTTGCTGGAAGGAGGAGAGCTCCACGCTTAGGGGCTGCTGATATTTAAACCAGAGGGGTTTCCTAAGAGCAAGAGTTTGTTATTTTTGATTTGGACAGGACAGGTATACCTCTGGCCAGAAGTACTTGCCTGTCAGTGAGCTAGACTTCTGCACATTCCATCCAAACGCTTAGACACCTGTCCCATCACCTGTTCCTGGAGTAGGTGTCCACAAGTCGTCCTGTCACCAGTTTGCTTCAACTCGGGCCTAACCGTGCTTTCCTGCCGCGGGTTGCCATGGGTTCCTGTGCAGGGATCACTGGGCTGTCCCTACCGTTTGGTGGCACGTGTCTCCGAAACGCCTTGGGAGCGCTGGCAGGGCTGGTGCTGTGGGGTGGCAGGCTGGTGCTACCTGCCGTGGCAATTCGAGTGGGCATCACCTGCCTGCACTAACAGCTGCCTAAAGCTATGGCAAAGACTGCGGATTACAAGCCAGTTGCGCTGCACGGGCAAAGGGAAGGCCCTTTATTTCTTATTTAATAGTGCAAAGCTTTCTCCTGAGTGGAAGAGAGGGTGAAGGTGATTCTTAATTCAGGTGCAAAATGACTTGTATCCTCTGTTGGTTTTAAGAAACTCAGATATTCTACAGGCTGTAAAACTGGAGTTTATCCTCAGGAAAGCCAGGGCTTAAATGATGTTGGATTAGTTGTATTAAGAAGTTATCCACTGTAGCTTCTGCCTATCACCAGCACTTGGCATGTGTAACAGGGTCTGGTTTTGGGGGAACTGGTGTTCTGCTCTCCTGGACGTAACCATAACGTTGGCCTCACAAACTGGGCGCCTAAACTTTGACTCATCAGAAATCTCGAGTGGGTTTTGAAAATCCCGCTGGGCTCTGGAAGGTTTTTTACTTTTCCTCTGCAAAATTAAAACACCCCAACGGAGGACTAGCGTACCCTACTTTAGTTTATGGGGATATTTGTTCTCCCAAACGAAAGAATTGCCTCTGCTGTTTCATTCTGTGCAATACTGAGCGTAAGAGTTTGCTGATCAAGGAAGTCGAGATGCACCAGCGGAGCTCTTCCCTCTCACCAAGCCTGGCTGTTCTATATTTAAATGTCTGATGGTTTCTTGCCTAATGTCAGCAGCCGTGCCTGGGTGTGGTATCTGCTTTTGAAAGAGGCCTTGAACCAAGTTCATCCAAACTGATGTGGGGAGAGGTAAAGCACAGCCCCACGGCGGGCCCTGCCCCACTCAAGGCTGCTGATCCCGATCCTGGGCTGAAAAGTCAGCCCTTTGAGGTGGAGCGAGGATGCTGCCTCGGCCCTGCTGGGGACCACGCTGAAACATTCCCGAGCCAGAGTTTTGCCGCTGGGGTCTTCTGCAAGGTAGCAGCTCTGTCAATGTGGGCTTTTTCCGAGGAAGATGCGATGTGTGGCGGGTGTGCGGCTGCAGTCTGGCTGCCCAGCGATGTCCCCGCCGCTCCGTTCAGACCGGTCTCAGCCCTCCGACTGTTTCCACCAGAGGATGCCCGCTGCTTTCTGACACCGAAGGAGGGCAAACTGCAGGGTTCGGTGTGCAGGGGGCACCTAGCACTCAGTGCTGGCGAGGAAGGTCTCTTCCTCCCTGATAACTTTCCTTCACCCCCAAAACTAAAATGCAGTAAAACTTCTCGACTCTGGTAGATCGAAGGGAGATCGGTGCCAAGCTGCTGTCTGCTGCTATGCAAATTAGACTTTATATCACAGCCTTTTCTGAGCTTGCTTTCCCATGAACCCCAAAAGATCTGTACAGCACACACCGGCAGCGCACGTTAGCTAGCAACCAACAGCAACATAGTGGAACAATACGGTTTCGTTACAGCTCACAGAATTTGCATTGGATTAAAATAGCTTAGATTTTTTCACTAGCATTGTCTTCAATTCCTTTTCTCTCTTCCCCCCCCACCCCCCTTCCTTTCTGCTTCAGGCAAAAAATGAGAGCTGAATGCTGACTAAACCAATTGGACTGAGAAAACCAGGGTTTTTAATCTTGAGCTTGCAAGCTTGGGCAGGGGGGAGCACGGGGGAGGCTCTCAGGGCAAATAAAATCCATTGCGAGGTTTTCATTCTGACTGAGCTGGCACAAGCTGCCTAATCAGGACCTGATACTGTCCGAGTTGTGCTGTGGGAAAGCCTCTAGTCAAACACTCCGAGATCCGCTTTGGTTTAAAAAAATGGGGAAGATTCATGGAAACGTGAAAGAGTAGGAGATAGCAAAGAAAAGGCAAAGAAAACAGATGAGATGCCTGTGACATTAGTGAGATCAGCAGTAAATCCAAGGAGACGTACAGAATCAGAAGGAGTTTTATGGTCTGGGCTAATTTTTACAGATTTGTAATAGGCACAGTAACTTGCTGTAAAGTAATTTTTACAGTCATGGGAACCATATGTCATCTTCTAATTAAAAATGAATGTTTTTTCAGATCGCGGTGAGGCTTTTCTAATGGAGGAAACATTCCAGACCAGCATATTTATCTACTACAAATCCTCAGAAAATTTCTTTCTTCCAGTATTTAGTGTTTATTTAGAAATATTTTAAAACAGTTCCACTGTCTTGAGGATCAGCTTTTTTTTCATGACCCTTTAATCGGAACCCTCTTTGGGACTTCAGGCTGTGTGTGTGCATGGAGGACAGAGAGAGACAAGTTGCGGGGTGGAGAGGAGATACAGGGGCTGAAGGGGACTTCTCAGCTGGCCAAGCCACCACTGCACCATGGGACACATGCCAGCCTTGACTACAGTAATAGAAAGTGGTGGTGGTGGAGAATTGCTCCTCCCCATAGCCCTCCAGACATATTTATACTTGCTTGAATGCAGGTATGTATAATTGGAAGCCAAAATCTCCATAGTCCTACACTCTGCAGAGATATTAACTCTTAGTAACACCTCAGGGAAGTCCCTTCACCTGTCTGTCTCAACTTCTCCCTACGTAAGAGTAGTGTTTATAGTTACTGAAGTTTGTGAAGTCGTGCCTCTTAAACTCTTTGAAAATGGAGTCCTGCAGCCCACCTTATTTTTGCTTGTAGATCCAGTGCATAATTGCAGCCTATCCCTCTTTGCAGATTGCTTTACCTTGGGTAGAAATTTCAGAGATGTAAGTGAAGTAGCAGCTGCAAGATTATTTTGAAAGGGTCATGGAAAGCCTGTGGATTTGCAGCTGGACTGAAGCTGTGCTGAAAATGGGCTTTTCCCAATTGGATTAAGCTAATTCAGAAAAATGAGGTTTTAGTCTGGAGCAAGGGTGTCTTCAAGGAGGTTTTGATGCAAGTATATCAGGTTAATTATTGTTAATTAGCTATTCCTGTAACTGTCCAGAGGAAGTGAGCCCTAAGTCACTTAGTCCCTTTTTTAAATGAAAATGTTTTCTTTAACTAGCCGATACTCTCAGGGTGTAATTATTCACACAGCATTGTTTTTGCTCATGGACTTCACCTGGAGCTCTGGAAAGGGGAGAATTTGCAAACACTAAATAAAAATGCTGTGATATGCTCACCCATGCTGTTTGCATGTGAAGATAGTGACTGCTTTAGTGAACCACAATTACTTGTGTGCTGTGCACAAATGAAAACGTGAGTTGCTCCACCTGCTATGCCAGGAAACGCCGAGCTGGGAGGGCCATGGCCATGGTCGAGGCAAACAGGACATCAAGATTCAGACAGAGACTTGTGAGCCAAACTTCGCTATTGTTCCTCAACTCCGCGGACAAAGCGATTCCACCCTGGCAGAAACCAACGTTTTAATCGCAATGGTGTTTCCTTCTTGGTTTGTTAAAAACATCAATGAAAGGAGAGGGGTGGGTGGTACTTCAGTGATGGGGAGAGCCAGCCTCCCACCCACCAAAGGCAGTGGTGTCTGGGTGCACAACTAGCGACTCAAAGGAAGTGTGTGTTTTGGTGGTGTCGAGCTACAGTGGCAGTGGCTTTCCATTATGCAAAAATCAGAATAATAAACCCCACCCTCCCCATCTTGGCACTCACACTGTTAGGCTGGTTGGGAGTGCCGTCAGCGAGCATCCAGCTTTGGGCTCTGGGGATTTACACCTTCCAGATCCCTTCGTGCTGAAGCAGACAGCGGGGATGGTCTGCGCTCTGTGTGCTGGAGCTGCCATTCCCCACGTTTTCAGGCAGCTGAATAGCGAGTCCTGGAGCTGGCGCCTCCTCTGGAGGATGGGGCAAATCTAGAATGAGTAGTCACTCCAAAAAGGTGAAGTTTCTTAGCATGCTGGGTTGATTTTTGTTGCTGTGAGCGTCTTCTTGGTTGTAGGTAGTTTTCTTCTGGCAATCTGTGGCCACTGCGGAATAGAGAAGTACAACAAATTGCTGGAGCCATCTGACATTTTGTCTTCATTCTAAAGGCAAACCACCTCCAAAAAACCTGGCCTCTGCAGTTTTCCAATCCTGATTTCCCCTCCTACAGCTGACCTGCTTTAGCCATGCTTTGTTCCTTTTTTGGGCTCTTTTGGGCTCTTTTTTGTCTCCTCTGCACTGCTTTGTTCAAGTGCACCTTAAGCACACGTTTACACACACAGCAACTGCAAGGAAGGTGTTCAGAGTAATATCAGTACATGAGTGCATCTATTATTAACTTTCGGGTTGTAAAAGACTTACAGAAGGGAACTTACAAAGCATTTCCAATTCAGGTTAACTACTAAAATAGAAGTTTAATTACATACGTTATTGACTTAAGCTTCAGTGAAGGCTGGTCGCAGACATAAGTAAAGGGGAGCCGCCCACCTCAAGCATCTCGCAGGGCTTCTGTGTGTAAGCAGCAGCTCAGTTTTTCTTTACACCAAAAGGTTGTACCATTCTGACTAAACCCTTTTAAGCAATCGTTCATTATAGAAACCATAGCGTTACTTTGATTTAAGCAAGGGTTGGGTTCGTTTTTTTTAATTAGCTTAAGGTAACTAAGAAGATTTAAGCTAGCTTTTTATTATCCTGACACCAACCTATGCCCCCAATAGAATCCTGGTTATTCCAACTCCTCTTTCTTGCCTCTTGAGCAAGTGTGGAGGCTCAGGTCTCCGTGGCCCTCCTGGCACCGCGTGCCTGCACCCTGCAGGCAAACGCTGCTGCCGGCGGTGGGAAGGAAATGCTGCTGATCAACGTAGTGGGGCCAAGAGAAAGCAGTTTCCAGACAAGGCAGTTGTCCCTCGGTACAAGGGAGATCCCAGACAGATTAGAAGATCAGCACGAGGATGTTTTATGCAGGTGCAGTTCTGGTACACGGGCAATAACTTAAACGCTCACAACCTGTCCCTCTTAGTTCTTAAAAAGCTTGCTCCCTCTTATTTCTTTGAGGAATAATAATGGACCTGTTAAGCTGGAAAGAGAAAACCTCCCCCTCGATTAGAAAGCAGTGCCAGAGAGGAGGAGAGAGAGCACGTTGGCTTCTATGAGAAATATTTAGTCATTCTTCTCTGCAGAAGGCTGGCAGGGAACACTGCAAAGTTCATTTCCGAATCAGAAGAGCGTGTAAAGACTGCTTGTTTTATTCACTACATTAATCGTACTTCACATATTACTCATAATATTAAAATACCCAAGTTGCTTCACTGTATATCAGAGACATTTAGCTGCCAATTTTCAAATAATCGTAAATTGAGTGTGTCTGTTTGAGCCAGCCAAAATAAGCTGGGTTAGATCGTGAGTGTATGTCTGTGCACGTGGGTGTAGGGGGGAAAGAGGGACCACCGTGGTGGGGGGAGTGCTTAAAGCCATGGAAATGTTGTCAAAGGAGCAAAAGAGAGAAGAGGATAATGATTCCTATTTTGATCTGCTTGTGCATTTCTCCACAGCAGGTCGTATCCTTCACCTGCTTCACTTTTAATTTCCTTTTCGCACAGATGAACGTGGTTGAGCTTTTCTAACGGTGTGTCTCTTGGCTGATCAGCGCTGTTGCGTGCCTGCGTTTCCAATCTCTCAGTGAATAGCATCACGGTTACCTTCCAGCCCATTCCTCTGCTCCCAGCAAGTATTGAAAGAGGTTGTCTTACCATGGACCTGGGAAGGGTTAATGTGGGTGCCTAAGGTCCCCACGCACACTCCGCTGCCACCTGGCATGGTGGCGGCAGCCTCATGTGGCTGGATCTGGTCCTGAGCCCACCAAGCTTGTACGCCAGTAGGAATGAGGCTTCCTCCCTCTGGAGACCGTATGAACAGATATGACCTTTAGCTCTTCTTCTCAAGACAGGGCAACCCCAAATCCTGTTACCTCCAGGATGGGCATATCTGGTGCCCAGAGCTCCGAAGCCGGTTGCTGCTCCATTGCACCAGACTCTAGCACAGTGTGAGCAGGGGGAGGTCAGCTGCAAAGCTCTGAAAAATGATGCTGCAGCATCACTGGTAAAATTAGATCCCCGGGAGGGATGTGCGTGCTGTAGCTTCTCATTCTTGGAAAATCTTTTCAGTAGATGTTCTAGAGGTGAGATTCAAGTCAGTGACCTCTAAATACACCCCCTGAGTATCCTTGAGGCTGGTTGTTTCTGTTCCTTGCTCCTGCTGAGTACAGGCTGGGAGGTGGCATGCAGAATGAGAGATACATGGGGAGGTGGTGCAGAGCAGGAAGACTTCTGCTCTGTGTTTTTTGCAATATGTCTTAAGATGTCATCTCCCCTTCTCGGGTGCAACACTGAATAGAAAATGCCACATGCCAAAATCTGTATTTTCCCTTGGCAGTCAGTATGATAGCGAAAGAAGAAGAAAAAAAGAGTGACAATGATGGCATGTAATACTGCTATTGATAATCACACTCACTGCTTCTGTTATTATTTTCATAAATATATTTTTAAGAACCCTTTAGTGATCACTGTCATCAGCTTTATTTTACATGTGGGGTAACTGAGGTAACAGTTCCATTCAGAAATGAAATAACTTGCAGTCACTGCCAGCGGTGGGAATGGTCATTTCAGTAAAAGCAGTCATACTGGTAGAAACCAAGTAGCAGAGGTACGAGCAGTGGAGCTGATAAAGGCTGCTTTCTTGTGGGTTAGCATCTGTGTGCATGTCAGATAAAGGCTGAGCTCACCCTGCAGTATGTTCTTGGTCATTAAAAGATGCTCCTTCTACTCCAGCTGAAACCTAAAAGACCTAAAAGAAACCTAAAAAGGTTTGGGGGACTTCCACTCCATAGTTAAATGTGGTAGAAGTTGCCAAGCAGTTCCAAGAGTGTAGGAGTGAGGATGAGCTGACAGGCAGAGGGACCGTGTGAGTGTACTTTCCTTTTGAAGTCAAATCTGTGAGGCTATAAAAGGTGGCGCTGACTTGGGGAAGGGAAGGGAGACTTCTGCTCCCTTCTACTAATGCTGAAACAGGTTTGGTCTCACCTTTCACTGGCATTTCTTTACCTTTGTCCTCAGACCTAAGCTCAGTGATTTAGGCTGATGTGTCATCGCACTAATTGTGTGAGGTGTATTTCAGGAGCATTTCAGAGCTTCATATTGAAGCATATACTCATTTCTGTAACCCTTTCAGGTGCGGTCTTGTGAAGTTCATGGGACTGGTAAGCATCCATGCTAAGCACGTGGATTCCCAGGTTCCTTCAGTACCTAGCAGGTTTTTGTCACTCAGCATCCTAGACTTTTTGGGGCTGGTGGTCGTATGCCCCAGGGACAGACAGCATTGGGTATGAGACTTTCTGTTGAGCGAGAGAATTTTGTGGTCTCGGTCCTGTCTTTGGGTGCGTTTGATTGCAGCAGAAGGCCAGCACCTCTAAGCAACATCTGCTTGCAGAACAGTTACAAATGGCATTGAAAACGAAAAGGGAGCATTTTTGTAGGACAGATGGTTGGCCTATGCCGAGCGCATCGCTGCCTCTCTCACTGTCCGCCTCAGAAACTCTAGACCTGTTGTTCTGTCAGAGCAGCCTTGGTTTTCCTTTAGCTGGAGCAAGAGCGTAAATCTTTGAGAAGTGAAAAAGTGGTAATAGGAAACAGTCTTTGTAAGCAATTGCACCTTTTCTATTGTTTCATTTTTGACAGTGAATGAGAGATGGGTTGAATTAACTTAATAATCAGCCAGTGTTTCTTTTTGTTCTTTTTTTTTTTTTTTTTTTAATTAAAGAACTAACCATTCTTGAGATTCCATTCTAGTAAAGAGATGCTATATTTGTGGGTTAAACTTCAGGTATAGTGTCAGGCCTATAAATGCTGATTTGTTGATAAAGAAAACAAAGTAACCATAGCTCTGACAAATGTTTGCCAGCAATGCCTGCAATATCATTCATTTTCTCCGTGGTGAGCTATAGAGACAAAAATATATCTAAAAATGCTTCAAATATACTTAATATATGAATCTATTAAAAGTTATATTTAATATACTTCAAATACCTGAAATATGTAAGCCTAAGTTTTCTGAAAGTACTGATTTCAGATGTGCATCTGTTGAAGTTACTGAGTTGGAATATATCAAAAAGAACTGATTTTCAAAGATGTTACGTATTTTCTAGAGCATAATTCCCTTTAAGGCATCTGAGATGGGGTGCCAGCAGTCATCTGTGTCTTTTAAAAAGGTCCTGCAGTGTCTAGGCAGAGATGTTAGGCTTGTTGCGGAAGTGATAGCCTTCCAAAATGTGATCGGGTGCTAATGACTTCTACTGTCCTCTTTCAGTATCCACAATGGAGTAATAGCGGTGTTCCAGCGTAAGGGTCTCCCGGACCACGAACTTTACAACCTCAATGAAGGAGTCAGGTAAGAGACTTGACTCTACGCAAGGTGTTGGTAGCCAGCGTGCACAAGTTCTGTTTGCTAGCCCTTGCACTTGGAAGTTTCTACAGCAGTATTATAAGGGTTTTTTCTCCCAGTGGTAGTTTCAACCAGTACCGTCAGTTTGGTTTTGGTCAGATGTGTGTCAACACCTCACTGGGTAGCGAGGGCTGGGTTTCTCCTTCTGCACAGGAGGTTTTCAGCCATGAGGAGGGTGGATTATTTCAGAGCCTGTCTTGAGGTACTGGATTGAAACTAAGGAAGGGAAAACCTGGACCCCTGTAGTACTGTAGCCCTATACCACTGCAATGCTGCTGGCCTTTCCATAGGTGCCAGGCCTAGCTCTGAGGTGCTTCCCTTTACATCCATGGTGGATGTAAAGCCTCCATGCGCTCAGTGCAACATGGTGGTCCCTTACATCTAGCTTCAGCTTCCACGCAGGCTAAATATGCTGTAGATGTTACAAAGCTGTCCTGTCAGCACAATGACCACGGTAACACAGTTTAAGGTTCCTATTTCTGTCTCATACTCTGATGATATTGTTTGCAACAGACTAAATATAGACCAGTAAGATGTATAATGGGAACTCTTTTTTTTTTTTTAAAAAAAAAAGGTAAAACTCCTGCCATTTGAGTTATTTAAGTTATAGTTGCGAAGAAAAGTGTTTACCAAGATACAAGCTGATACCTGGATTTACAGCACTTTACTTTTTATTATTGTTTCTAGTACTTAATATTACTTGCTAAACCCTCTCTCACTGACAACCACAAGGTAGTGGATTTCCTTTTAGAAATTTGTCCCAACGCTTTGAAGAATAAATGATGGAAAAGAAGGTGCATTTACAAAAGACAGACAGCTTATTACACTCCCTGGCTGTCTTCAGATAAGAGCTTCAGTGATTCCCTTTCCTTTACTGCTTATTCCTACTCTATCTGGGCACCGGAGTCTGACAAAATCCACAGAATATCCAGATATTCTGGGATTATCTGCCCCTGTCAGGTTCCAAGTCTGGGATAACTGGCCCAGGCTGTGTCCATTAATTGTGTGAATATCTTCAGAGAAGTCCAGGCAAATGACAGTTGACCTGTAATCTCTCTTTTTCCCCTCTCTCTCTTTCTTTTTGAAATTAGAAGACACTTATCCTCCAGTTGTTTCTTACTTCTCTGGGGAGAAAATGACATACAAAGAATAGGTTTTCTAGGATGGCTGTCAGTTAGCATGATCCATCAATCATTTTGAGTTAGTTATTGGAATAATAGTTGATCATTATTACTGTAAGTGCAGTTAGGATTCTTCAGCTTTATCTGAATGACAAAAAATGGTAGTTCTGGGCTAAGATTTCCTGGCCCAATGCATTTGCCTCAGGATGCTTGTCTGCAGATGAGGGACAGAAGAGGAAAAATTATCTGCCGATGTGACAGAGACAAATTTAATCTTGTATGAACCAACGAATAAAAGATAGATGGATAGATGTTATTTGTTGAATTGTGCCCAGATTTTGCTTTCATTTACCTGGGTAAAAACCCCGCAGCATGATGATGCTTGCTAATATAGTTGTGTTGAATTATTGCAACATCCCAGACAGCCGAACAGGCAAGCTGACTACAAACAGACTGATTTATTTTTTTTTTTTCCATTTTATGATGAGCTTTCCTGCAGCATGATAGGCCCATTTCTTTTTGTTCGGGTAAGGATAACGCTGCTTTGTTGTTATCTCGGCTGATTGCTTAGTTTTGCTCTGCCTGGGGGAGAACAACACCTGGTGACTCACACCTGAGCTGCTGGACAACATATTGTGAAATCTAGACCTAGCTAGAAAGCTGCTGTTGTAAGGAGGCATCAGCAGCATAACTCTCATGGGATGAGTGAGCATTTGGCCAGACACAGCGTGGCTTTCTAGGCTGGTGCTTGCCTACTGCTGCTCTGAGGTTGTTCCCTCTTGCCTCCGACTTGGCCTGAACAGCCTTCTCATTTATTGCCAAGATCTGTCCGTCCTCTCAGTGACAACTCTTGAGTTTGCTTATGTGAAGCTTCTCATGTGTGTCCCACTTGCTTCATCCATAGAAAAAAGCTAAAATGAGAAAACTGCAAGTGGGCGAAGAGGACACAACAGCCGAAAGATCTGTCTCTAGAGAATATGGTGGTGGTATCTTTTTAAACATGTCTCTTCACACGTCCAGCCACAGCCTCTTCCCAGAAGCTGCTGCACTGCTGCTGTTGGCTTCATTTTACTGCTGACCACAGTCAGTAACATTTTAGGGCCTCCTGACTGTTTGCCATCAAAGCTCTTTTGCCTCACTTCAGCTCAAAACCTATCTAAGAAATTACTGACTTGACCCATACCAGAAATATTTGGCTTACTACTATTGTTATTTAGTTAAAAAATAACTTTTTGGGGGTTAATATTATTTTTGAATGCAAAAATATCTGATTCATAAACGTGACCTCAGAAGTGGAACAAGTGTTTATTTGCCTTATGATTGTTTTAGATGCATTTTCCCCACAAGTCCATAATTAAAAAGAAACAAATAGCCATTATTTCCACTGGGCATTCAGGTAAATGGCTAGTATCAGTAACTTTTTTCAACAGTTACAGGACAGTAAATGAAGTTATTTTATTTTACCACTTTAGTTAGAGCAGATTCTGGGATAGTTTTTGTAATTAAAGCTTGAATATCCAAGTTGACTCACAGACCAAGTGCAAATATTTGAACAGTTAGGTTATGCCCGCAATATTTGCACGCCATCGTTTTGACTCAGTATATTCGTATATTCAACTACCGTATGTCACGTATGTGCAAACAAATACATACAACTTCCTCTTCTGAACACACATCTCGAGGCTTTGAATTCTGATTATGTATGCACTGATTATTTAAGAAAACATCAGCGGGTACAAATTTGTACAGTACCATTTACTTCTAGGTTTGGCTCATAAAAGCTGCCTCTCATTTACACCGATGCCTTTTGACACCATTCTTGCATTCCTCTGTAATTAGTAAGTGGCCTTAAATATGGAGTTACATACTCAGAAGGCCTGTTACCAATAAAACCAGTGTGGGATTCCAGTCTCTTTCATATTGCTGTAACTCCTGAATAAAGCTAATGATATACAGTAAGGTGGTGAGAAGATACTCCAGTAACTGGGAGTGTCACCAGTGTATGTACTGTACATCACTTCTTCTGAGCCCTTACGAGGTGACTGAGGATTAATTCAAAAGTCAGTGATAAAAATCTATATGCATATACTTACTGTTTAGTATTTCTCTTGGTGCATGTGTGTGATATTAGTAATCATATAGTGTTTTTTCCTTTTTCAGTTAATGCACCATATGTCATTTCAGTGTTTATTTACATTACTTGTAAATCAAGGAAGAAAAAGAAGGAAAGGGAAACACAGTGGAAGCAGGATATCCTGTATTAAAGTTAATACATATTTATAGCTGCCTCTTTTCTGAGTTTCAGGATATGGGTTGAATGCAAACAAAGCACATTTTAGTGGCGTTTCCTCCTTTGTAGCAAGGGTTCAAACCCAGTAAAATCACTTGTTTCCACTTGCTTCATTTAACTTTATTTAACTAATAAAGTTAAAATCAGATATTATACAGCGTTAGACTTTCCATACTGGGTGCTGTTGCAAGAGTTAATTTCAAAATGAACCAAAAAGTGGCAGCAGGAAGATACAAAAAAAAGTCAGGAGCTACTTTTGGATATTTAATGTGAATTTATATTATCATCTCAATTTATGAAGTCATTAAATATGCAATGAAGACCTGATATCAATGATATACAAGCTTCATAAAAGTGCAAAATTACTAGCTTCAGAATCAGATGCACTTGAAATGAAGTCCCCTGTCTGATCGATCAGGGATCTCTTTGAGGTTTGATTAGGTTTTTACCTGGATCCCCCCGTGTTGGCCACATATCTAAGATAAGGTTATTCAGTAATCTGAATTATCCAGGATCTGACAGGTGACAACCTACCTGATTTTTGTTAAAGGAAATTAGGAAGGATGAAAGAAAATTGCAAGCAAAGCCCTGGATTCAGTTTTGTTGTGGATCTCTTTTAAATTAATATGGGTACAGAGAACATCAAACACCAGCGTTCTGATGTGGCCTGAGGGCCTCACTATTTCACAAGAAATTAATTAAGCAGCGTGAAGTATCTGTATTATTGGGGATTAAAAGAGCAAGATGCATTAATTGTGCCGTCAGTTCTTCTTCCACCTTTTAAGCAGAGATGCTAATGTAACCATAGTGCTGCTTGGTGTGATGCAGTCCAGTGCATATAATTAACTACAAGCTGGTTGTTTAGTTCCTTCACAGCTGAAAAAATGGAAATGTGGTGGGATTTTGTTTTATCAGAGGGGTAGTTATTGAATAAATAGAAGATCATTTTGTATTTCCTCCCCTCAATGCCAGGAATTATCAGTAAAACCTAATATATGAAAAGAGAAAGTATTTGCAAATCAACTGTTCAAGACTATGAGGAATCCAGGACTAGACTTCAAAAGAGCTGCTAGCTTGAGGAGAAGGTAGGAAATTAAGCAAAACCTGTCAGCATAAAGTATCAGTATTTTTTTGAAACAGTGGCATAAAGAGATATCTGGGAATAAATTGTCTCTGCCAGAGGAGAATTCAAAACTGCAATTTTCTTGTTATTTTAACTTTAAAAATGGTTTATCTGTCCATGTTCAAAGTAGGAAAAACCTTTAGTGCTATTGCTTGTGATCCGGAAAACAGTCACAGCACTTGGACAGTAAAGTCCTACTTTCAGTGAGTGTGGCACGATTTGGCTATAGCATCCTTGTACTCATTGATGTACTCTTAAGGCTTTAAGACTTTAACGATCTTTGGGAGAGGTGGGTTTTAACCCCTGTCAAGGGCTTTTCAGCACGTACCATTGAGGATGGAGTCTCAGGGCACTGGAAGGACTGCCCTCTCCCGTATATTGCAAAAGCATGCCAAGGGGGCTAACCATCCAATGGTCATTCATGGCAAGGAGAGACCTATGGCTAAATGCCTATGAGCTGCCTTTGAAAATTGTCTGCAGATAGTTTGTCTGAATTAATCAGATTTCTAGCTCAAAGGGATTTTGATGCTTAGGAGTGTCTGAAAACACCCTTTTGTTTATTTTCTGTTTCATTTATGCCTAGAGTGTTTCCACAGGGTGGTATGAGGTCAGCATAGATATGTGCTTAAGGATAAATAAATAAGATACTGTATTTTGGCCTCCTAAAGATTGATCTGTTCCTCCTTTCCCTGGTCTTTCAGAAGATCCCAAGAGGCTGGGCTGAAGCATGTGGTGTTAAAAGCATCAGATCCAACTCTTGCAGATTTTTTCATGGAGTGTAGGGATACGCTCGATTTCTTAAACCAGATGTGTATTTTTTTACTACATAAATAATTTGATTAATTAGTTATTTGTTAGTTAAAGACATAACCCAAAGGTTTAGCATGCTACCGAGTGTATGATTTACACAATTGCCCTAACTGAAGTAGGCGTTTAGATTTTAAGTCGAGTTTGACCTCATTATTTCATGTGACCTGAGGTGGTCACACTGGGACAGATTGTCAAAAGAGCTCATGGCTTTTAGGCCAGATTTGCAAATGTTCTGAAAACCCAGCTGGAACTACATTTTTATAAGGTCCAAGCTCTCATTTATGCATCTAAACAGTGACCTGAGTGCAGAGAAGTACATTTAGCATCCAACATGTGAGACTTAAATCTTTGGAAATGTACCAAGTTTTATTGGCATACAAATGTTGGGCTTGTGGATTGGGTTGAATTCAGTTTCTGAATTTGAGGGTTGTTTGTGGGAATTTTTTTGCACGTGAGTTTGGTTTGCTGTCTGAGATTGCATTGTAGGATTTAGTGTAGAGGAACCATGAAAGGCAGAGCTAAACTGGTAAATTCCTACCTGCTTTTTCACTGAAACTGTAGGAAACTAAAGCTGTCCTGTGTCTCCTGACAGGAGGATCATGACCCTTTCAATTAGAACTGGCCAAGTTTCATGCCCGCAAAAAAACCTGTAGAATATCATCCTGCTTCAGGTTTCTCTCTAAGTATTTTGTAATGGCTTGGGGTTTTTTTACGTTACGGAGGACAGAGATGATTTGGCTCTGAAGTCGTCAGCCAAGTCACGTGCCTGGTTTTTGGCTCAGATGCACAGATGAGCAGAGAACACCAGGCGTTCTCCCACGTCTGCAACGCCAGGAGCCAGTGAAGCCTTGGCACAGCAGGAGAACAACTCCAGCATTTTTAAAAGGGTTAGATGTAGGATTGAAAGCATCCTCTTGTTGTTGAATCTCAATTTCCTTTCATATGTATTTGTGCAACTGAGCCATCTAAAAGCACAGCGGGTATTTTTCAACACACAGAAATGCTGGCTGGGAATCTTTGTATTGTTGACCTCGTTTGTTCTATTTGTAGTTAGACATTATTGACAGGCTCTGTGCTGATATGAAAATATTTTGCTATTAATGATTTCCCCTTTTCCATGCAGTGCACAGTTAATACAATTTGCTGATTACACAGATCTTTTCTTGTTCTTTTTAATACAGGCAATTATTGAAAACAGAACTGGGATCCTTTTTCACTGAGTATCTACAGGTAGGCATATGTTTTCTTTCATTTAAATCAGATTTCATTATATGCTACTGAGTAAAATCATTTCACTCACTCTAAATGTTGATCTGGAGCCCCTTGAAACCATTCAGAGATGTCCACTGACTTCTCTGTGTTCTGTCATTTTACGGACTAATGAGATTTGGATTTTATATATAGTTAGATAGTGAAAGCCCAAGATGTGTAATAGATTTGTGCAGTCACTATGTTTCTGTATGACATTGCTGTCTTTCAGTAAACTTCAGACATTCTCTTTTAACTTAAAATTTAAGATCCTGAGTAAACCATTTAAGTTCATTGTAGTATAGTTAACAGGAAAACCATTTAGCAGTAAGTACATGCTGTCTGTTGAAGCAGTGTTCTTTCTGCTTCTCTAAGACAGAGTACGTGCTTTGTGGGTCAGCCATTTGGAGTTTGAGAAGCACTTTGTACCACACAGAATACATGCTGTTTCCTGAAAGCAGTAGGTGATTATACCACCATTTGACAAGTGTCCCAAGTGATTTAAGCAAGATGGACGCCGGAGGAGTCCTTTGATGACTGATCATTAAAATAAAAGACCCCTTGTATTGTCAAAAGTTAAGAATGAACAAATTGTGAAATACATTGTCTGTAGGGAAGTACAGAGTTGAATAAAGGTAGTCTGTATTTTATTTACAGAATCAGCTGCTCACAAAAGGCATGGTGATCCTAAGGGACAAGATCCGGTTTTATGAAGGTAACTTTTATTTTAGCATGGCTGTCTATGTCTGTGATACTTTCCAGTATCTTCCCAGGACTATGAATTAGTTTCTGTCAATTCATTCCTGCAGTCTCTTGTGTCCTGTCTTGGTGTTCCCATTGGCTTTCATCAAGGAGAGGTGATTGCCTAGAGCAGCAGTGAGGGAATAAAGGAAAGTTTACCTCCAGCATGGACACTTCCTTCTCCCGTAATCTTAGCCTGTTCAATATTAAAGAAAAGTGGAAAAAATAGAATGAGGTAATTTAATAAACAAAAAACTAATCAGTAAGATCCCAGTTAGTTGAAGTGTCTGGCTAAGTCCAAAATAATTTAACGCTGTAGGTTGTTTTAAGAGTTATTCTGGATTCGTGCTTACATAAATGAGGTCAGACAGTCTCTCTGTTTTACAGTCAAGGCACCATTTGTCTATCTGTACCTTCTGGAGGTGTCACCTTCTGGAAATAAACATCAAGGATAACCTCCACCAAATGTGTCATTTTACAGTCACCCTCATTTTGTGTCCTATGCTATTGTGCAGCACTTAGTTGTGCTGTTAAATATGCTGTTTTGTCCTAGATGTAGACATACAAGTTGCACCAGGGGAGGTTTAGATTGCATATTAGAAAAAATTTCTTCACTGAAAGGGTTGTGAAGCATTGGAACAGGCTGCCCAGGGAAGTGGTAGAGTCATCATCCCTAAAGGTATTTAGAAGACATGTAGATGTGGTGCTTAGGGACATGGTTTAGTGCTGGACTTGGCAGTATTCGGTTTTCAGTTGGACTAGATGATCTTAAAGGTCTTTTCCAACCTAAATGATTCTACAATTCTCTATGTCATCAGAGAGTGAAACAATTTCAGAAAATCTTCGAGAATTATTGCCCACGTAAACAGTCTGAAGATCTTTGGGAACTTTTGAGGCAATTTTAAAGAAACGAGTCTTTCCTTTTCCAAAGTTGCAGTCATATCCCTTAGTCTAAATATACTGTTTAAGCAGTAGCCTGGAGACAGCTGTTTCCATTAGTTTCAGCTATCTATAAATCCTAAATGTGACCTTTCATTACTGACAGTACAGTTCATCAAATTAAGATAGTGCTATGGGACCCGGCTTTCCTGATGAAAAGACAATAACCCTGAGCACCACAAAAAGAGAATGAATTTCATATTAAAAAAATACCCCCCCAAAAGTACCCAAACTCATCTAAGGTGAATACAGAATTCTGCAGTTATATAAAATAACAGCTTGGAGAGCACAAGGGGGGCTGTAAGGATCTTGAGACTTTCATAGCTGCTTTGTAAATCACAAAGGAAGTTGGTTTTTAAGTATCAAATCAGCAAATTAGATGCAGAGACCTACCAAAGTTCAGCCCCTTTTTCTTCTGGTTTTTCTAGCTTGAAAATCAAAAATATTTTCGCTGATCTTTAAGATCAAAGCTGAGATGAAAAATTGACATGAGAGATCACTAAATGACTTGCAAATGTAGGAGCATGTTTAGCAAATACAAAATTTCAGCAAGCTGTTAAGTTCATTTTGGTTTTGAAAGTGATGTATCATTTTGTGGTTGCCCCAGAAATGCTGGTAAGGTGAGAATTAAATCAGTCATCTTTTTTTCCAAGTCCTTCCTCAGAAATGTCAACTCACTAAAACTGGCAAGTTTCAGGAGGGTAGCTGTAATTTAAAGATCTCATTCAGAGGCAGAGGTCTTTCTGACAGACTTCCTACAAGCTATCTGTCAGTTTGCCTGCTGATGGATGTGAGTTTTCAAGGCTGGAATTTGGGTTTTCTGGCAGCAGAGGCAGCAGGACCTCAGAGTCCATCCTGTAGTCAGTGACCCCATGGCTCCCGAAACACCTGAGACAAAGTTGGGAGCACAGAAATCTTGGGAGCTTCCATTCTGAGCAGGGCTGCCTTCCTGGGTCTACAGCAGCAGCTGCAGTCCTGCCCTCAAATCTTAGCTTGTCCTGCATCCCACGGCTTGAGTTTTCCTATTCAGCTGGTGTTGAAGTTTTCAAAGGAGAAAAAAGATCATTTCAGATCACACTTTGGAGGGTTTTTGTCTGGCAGCAGGTTTTGAAAAGATGATTTTTTATTCTTCTATTTCTTTCAGTAGTATCAATTAACCTCTAGAAGCACCGAGAAAAATACTGTATGTATTTTTATGTCATACAAAATCGACTATATTGTGCTTCATTAAAATGAGTGTCATTTAGAACAACCCAGCTACCTGGAATCTGGCAAATACTTATGGTAAATGTAGGGATCTTTGCCTGACAGTAAAACAAGCATATTCTTGAAAGGACACAGAAGTCACGTCACTCCATGTGAGAGATGCTCATCATCAACCAACTGTAGGAATTAGTCCACAGCCCTCAGTAAAAGGCCTGCCTGGCAAGAGGCAGTTAACTCTGCAGCCTTTCTGAGCTGTTGTACAGAAATCCATCACTTCACAAACCAAGCTGCCCACAAGATGAGTGTGTGACAGTAAAGGCATGTTTATCTCACCAGGGGGATTTGACTTCATGTAATTCTAGCCTCAAGATTTGAAGGGGACCAATGTTCAGCACCCACATCTGGAGCCACATTTGTAAGGGCTGAGTTTCCACTTAACCTCAACTTGTGGGCAACTAACGCATTTAACTTTTTAAAACTCTGCCCTCAAGGAAGTGGTTGGGCTTCTCCTTCATGACCAGATTTATATCTTTGAAACACTTTAGTGTTTCAGACATTAGTATATGGAGGTTATAATGCAGCACTATTTTTTATTATTATTATTATTATTATTATTACTGCTACAGCTGCTGGGAATTTTTGACCTGTTTCCCTGCTGAGTTTCACTAGAACTAATGCAAGATAAATGTGTTTAAATTTGAAACTGAGAACACCCTTTTCAGTCTCGTGCACCAGTGTGTAGGACAGCGAGAACTCCTGCCTGGTGGTGCAGAAACAAAGACCTTGGCGTGGTTCACAAGCCAGCAGCTGCGGTATAGCGTGATGATCCACACTTGTCACTGAAAGCACTTAAAGTCATCAACCCAGGAATAATTCAGGAGTTGCAGATGGGCCAGAGCTGGTGCTATTTGTCATGTGCGCAAAAATACAGGGAGATCAAGTGTCCCATAATTAAGATTGGCACTTGCTAACTTGCAGCGTAGATGCTTTCATGCAGAGTTTCTTTGTGTGTAATTCTGGGCAAAATGCTCCCTGGCGGGGTCCCTAAGTAATGCTGTAATACCAAAATTAGGAATAGTATCTGATTCTGCCACCAGTAGTAGTATTGATTGATTGTGATTGAATTTGCTTCCTGATAAGTCATATAGTCTTGTCTGAATGCCTGGTAATCATTGGTGTATTTATCTCCATAATACTTGCTGGTGGAAGTGCAGTGGCATTGCTCTTCCTTCACAGCTGGGTTAGCGACACAGGGTTGCTAAAGAGCTTGCCCAAGGTCACACAGGCCATTTTGCAGAACAGGGATTTGAAGCCAGCATCCAGCTATCGAGCCAGACTTCCTCTCTTATAGATCTCGGCCCCTGCATTTGCCTCTGTATTCTATGAAATGTTCTGTGAGGAACTCCATTCCCAACTTGGTTGTAGGCCCTGGCCAGAGCTTCTCCAGTCTCCGCTGAGGAGGCTTCCAGGTAGCTGCAGTTGGGGAGGGAATAGAGAGGGAGGTCTTCCTATCTGTGAGGACCATGGGGAACTCACATTATAGCAGGTTTTGACGGCATCTTTTGAAAGTTACAGTAAAAAGTAGAGCCACAACAGCATTCGCTTTTTCAGTAGATCTTGGGTGAGATTTTCTATGTAAGTGGAGATATGGGGAAGCTAAGGGATCAGTCTGAGGGGGACGCTTTGTGGAGGATCTCCATAGAGCACACTGCTCTGCTGGCTTAGAGGGCAGAAAGTAACATGGCAGGGGGGGGAATATTTCTTACAGGAATGTTTCCACATTTAACCTGCTGTGTCCTCCTACTGCTCTGCTCCGCAGTCTTGTCCAGTAGGTATTACTGCAAGAAGAGGAGGAAGTAATTTGAGCTATTACTCTTTATTCTTGATGGGGTTTTTCTGAGTAAGCTTTAACCTCAAAGTCTCTGAGTTTGCTAAGAACATCAGATGTGTCATCTGAAAAGAGACAAATACTGGATGATCCAATACAATGAAAGGAATACTAATTCTATACGACTAGTAGTAGCTGTTTGTATGATTCATCGTTGTTGTTTCCTGTGTGTTTTAGTCTTTGCAGTTAGCTGGTTACAACCTAAACGGTTCACCAGTTTGTTTTGTGTTTTTGCAGGGCAGAAACTACTGGATACCTTAGCTGAAACTTGGGATTTTTTCTTCAGTGATGTCCTGCCCATGCTTCAGGCTATTTTCTATCCTGTGCAGGTGAAAAATTACTCTTGTTACTATAGAATCTTGAAAAACTGGAAAAAGCAACTTTACTGGTTCATCAACAGATTGATGCAATCCTTAACTCTCTCTCCTTGGGCCAACCTCCCAGTGCAGCTGTTCTGTATAGTCATGTCATGCAAATAAGTTACTTATGCGAACAGCGGTTTGAAGTGCTTGGGTGAAAAAGATGAAGGGGAACTTTGAACCCGGGAGCAGAGTACAGGGAGGATGGTTAGTCCTGTCACACTAAACTCACACTAAAAGTCAAAAAAGGTTATGAATAATAAACTGAAATATGCATGCATTTAAATAAGTGGAGTTGTGTTGACTTAGATACATACATTTCCTTCTTTGCGATGTGAATTCATCTCTGAAGTATCTCCACTCTTGAAAAGGAATTATTTCCAAGGTCAAGTTGTATGCTACTATAAATGAACAGTAATATTCCGTGAAGTTAGACCAGTTTACATGGGCACAGCATTTGATTCCATTAATTTTAAATCCACCATAGGTACTTGATCTGATTTGGATGAGACTTACTCTTCTAACTTAGTGATGGCCACAGAGTTGTTTATCACTTAAGTCCCAAGGAAATCTGTAGCAGATAGGTATAAGTGACTTTCTGGAGCTGCTCTTGGATGCCTATAGATTTTAGTGGGAGTTTGGTGCCTAAACATATTCAGGGAACCTTTGGAAACTTTCTCCCATTTTTCCAAGTGGGACTTCATGCCTAAAATGATTGCCCGAATGTTATCAATATTACTGTTTGCATCTGCAGTTAATTACAGGCATGAAATCTGAATCCAGTGGAAAAGCTGCAACTTTTGATTCTGAAGCAGAAGAGCTGTAAAAACTTACAGGGCTACTTCACCCATTGACTTGTGTCTTACCAGTAGAAACTTTAAAACAATAGACATAATATGGTATTAAAAACATATTTCTAAGTGCATCCAAGGCATTTGATAACTTAGATATATAGGTAGACTCTAAACCTGGTTTTCCGTACTGACTTGACTAGAACTCAGATGTTTTTGAAAATTGCACTAAATACTCCTTTGTACGTTTATTTTCCTGAGGCCTTTGAAAATAACTTAGCAACACAAGTCTCCTCACCTTTCAGGTGGAAAAAATGGCTTGAATTTTCAAAGGAGCCTGGAGGAGTTAAGAACCCCAGGTCTCATGTAATTTCAAATAGATCTAGGGGCCTGCTGTTCTAAGGATACTTCCAAAAGGCCAGCTGGTGCTTATGTGCTCTTGTAAATTATATTCATTAGCAACTGGAGCAGATTTGGCCTTCTTTACTTCAGTACAAATAATTAACAAAGTGAAAAGGCATGGGTGGGGTCAGGCTTTTTTATTCTAAACTAAATGGTCAATACCAGTTGAGTATCAGACCTTCCAGCAGGGTTAATATTTGGCTGGCAGCAAACACAACTGCAGATAAGAATATGTATGTACAGCCATATATACCCAAGGAACAAGCCCTGATGGTGGCAATGGGAACAGTTTTACAACTCCTCACTGGGTATAAGGCAAGTGGTGTTAATCTCTGTGGGCAGAGCCAGCATTGTGTTCTTCAGGTGAGATTTTTTTTCAATGAGAAGTGATGCTTGAACTGCAAAAAGATGCCTTTGAAAATGCAGTATGAAACTTCAGCTCTGCTTCTATCTTATAGTGAAGTTTTCTAAACTGTAGAGAAAAGGAGGATCCGCGGGTGGGCTGAGTCAGGATTCCCACCATATTTGAAGAGAGTATCCAGCCAGTACTCAAAATCTTGAGAAATAATGGAAATTCAACCCTTTTTCAACCCTGCTTTTTTGGTTTTTTTCTTTTTAACATCTGGTACATTTCATTACTGGTAAAATACAAAATATTCATATATAGTCTGTGCTCAAGTACAATCCCCAACACCCACCCCAACCTCATCATCTTCATAGACAGTCAGACTCAGTCATTGTCTGCAGCATTCATTACTGCCAAATCAAATTCCCTGTGCAGGTTTGTAGGCTGCACTGTGTCCTTTGTTATGTTTCCTCAGCCTTTCATTCAGGTTTACCATTCTTGTAATCCCTCAGAAGTGGAGGAAGGAATTTTGACAGAGGATTTTGAAACTCATTTTCACACTGCTCATAATCCATCTTGCTTTGCTTCTGTTTCTAAGGGGAAGGAGCCCTCAGTTCGGCAGCTGGCTCTTCTGCACTTTAGGAATATAATTACCCTCAACATTAAATTGGAAGATGCATTATCACGTTCCAGAGCCAGAGTTCCACCTTCTATTATTCAGATGCTGTTAATACTCCAGGTAAATTGGTTACTTTTCTCAGGCTGTTTTCCTTACCTGTCTTTCTGTACTGTATTGCTGAAGTCTTCTTAAGCAGTTTGTGATTCTGCTCATTCATTGAAAATTTCTGACTCATAATGCCAGAGCTTCTATGCAATTAAATTTTGTCCTAATGTCTAAACGTAGAGACTGTAGAGGTTCAGATTTCATGCCTTAAGATCCAAAGGGTCTGAGAGTAAAGACTCATTTTGAAATACAAAGTTTTGCAAGCAGACCAGTGTGTGTGGTAATAACATGACTTCCATGAAATGCTGTGTGTTGCTGCATTAGCAGTTCTGGATATGAAGCATCTGGAGTAGGCAACACAGTGAATATGCAATTTATCATTGAATCATGGTCATATTTTGTCACTGGAACCAGATTCTCTCAAAGCTGTTGATACAAAAAATTTAAGACCAGATAGATACTGGTATTTGCCTTCAATGTTAGATTATTTTTTTTTTTAGTAGTAGTGAGGAGAAGCAAAAAGAGGAATACCAGGAAAAGGGCAAATTTAAGAAATTTTTTTTTTGCTTAATTAAAGTAAAACCTGAGCTTGTGTTGAGGAAAAGGGGGATGAGGCAGGAGGGAGAGAGCCAGAGATTTTCCTGGTTGGTGATTTTTTTAATAAACAGATAGATTTACAGCAAATGAAAGGATATAGTTTCTCACACTTAAAATGATTCTTTGCTCTTCATCACCATAAGGATTAGTTCTGTGTCTGAAATTGTTTTAAAGAGCAGGATTATCTAGTGATGAAAATGGAGCAATGAGTAAGATTCTCTCTGCTAGGTCAAGAAACAGTATTTCCCCCCTGCTATCACAGTGTACATTTGTTGGAGTGTATAATGGTATGTTTAACCTACTTTTCTCAGAAAGAGATAATTATGTGATAGGACTGCCTGCTTGCCCCTTGTCTCCCTTCTTCCTCACCTCCAACTTGCCAGATGCTTCTTGAAACTGCTGGCTGATTATGGCACAATGACAGTGATATCAGAGATACTGAGATTCCTAGGAGTTTTGTGGAAATTAGTGTCCGGAGAGAGAAGAGGAGCCTCAGGGAAAAAGTGGTGCATGGGCTTAACTGCATAATGAGACATCAAAGAATTCACGTAATTGAGCTGTGAACCCAGCTGTGTTAATGGACACCAGAGATTCCACATCAGAGAGTACCATCACAAAAACCTTTAATCACAGGAAGGTTGTCTGTCCGGCCTGTTCCTTTCTTAGATGCAAAGTAAACTGTCCGTTCTAAACTAGGCTTCAGCAGTGTCATTGCTAACATATTTGCTAGCTTTTTTTTTGTTTTAGAAAATCTGTGTTGGCTATGGGTAAGATCCGGCTTCGAATGAATTCAGTGGTGAGCTGGGAACTGGAAAACATACTGATTCAGAAAGTTCATAGGAGGTGATGTGGAGTCATTTGCCAGGATTAGTGCTACAAGAAGCAGTTTCTTTGCAAATCTGTTTTCTTTCAACAGCCAGAGGTGTTAACAAGGTGGAGGATGCCTGTTTAGGGTAGAAGGTCAAACCCATTGTCATTGCAAAGCTGTTGATGGAAATCAGTAATGAAGTGAGAGGGAGTTCGTCCCTGGGTGTCTATTTCTGCGTGTGTTACCTACGGTTGTGTGGTAGGGTCCTTTCACAGCAATAGCTCTGACAAACTTGTGGTTTAAAATGTAATGGAAATTACACGGAAAGGTCAGAAGAGGATCTGGGAATGAGATATTTACATGCTAAGCACTGTCAGTCAATAATTGGATTTCAGAGCAAAGGCTTTTTCCCAAACTCAAATGTCACATGAAACAAAAGAAAATTTTATACATTTATGGTGTAATAATGGAATTTCCTTGATTTAGATTAACTCAACATGTGAATAGGGCTGGAAGAGAGATGACGATTGAGCTGTCCAAAGAGCAGATGGTGGGCTTGTGTGCATGGATTTCCCAGACTGAGAGATGATGTCTTGGTGTGGACATTGTCTAACCCCTATTTCTGTCTCCTGCGGTTATCTCTTCTATAACAAACTTGGTGACACTGGAGCAGACTCCCATGGCTGGAAGATGAGTCTAGTGATGCCAATCCTGGACCAAGTGTTGAACCTGCTGCTAAGTTTCCCCGTTTCTGTCCTTGATAGCCCCGTGCAGCTGAGTTAGGTAATTAAGGAGTAGGTTGTGTTCTTCAAGACAGCAGCTGTTATGTCAGCTGAAGGCCACAGGTTGACAAAGGCTCATACTGACATGCAGCAGTCTGTCCTGTTAAACTGGATTAAAGTGGCAGAGATTTGGTAGCTAACGCAAGGTGCATCTGATATTGCTCATGTATTAGCTTGACAGGGTGCAGGGGAAGAGCTCGTGTCAGTTTGTCAGGAGAAGACATTTTCTATATGGAGAGGAGGGAAGCCTTTTAAAGAGGGAATGGAAGCTGCAGCAATCCTTGGACTTTATTCAGGAGGTAGGTGCTGATTCAGCAAAGCTCAGTAAGCCCACGTTTTACCTGAGTGTGAGGTCACTCACATGCTGAAGCCAATGAAGCCATTTCATTGACCTTGGTGAAATTACTGACCTATTGCAAGTTGCAGACATTCCTTGCTTGCTCAGCTGTCCACGCTCTGGCAAGGAGAATAAAACAGTCCCTGCCAAAGACGTGCATAAAAGGGCCTGAAATGAAGCTGCAGCCTTTACTTCGTTGTTTGGTTGATTGTTTCTCCTTTGCATCAAATCTTCTTTCCTGCCCTCAGTAAACTATTTGCTGTATGTGTGCCTACCAGACATGCATTTAATACCCTAGCACGCGATACAGCACCCACACCACTCCTCTGGTATACAGTGACATGACAGAGGATATACATTGGGACAGAAGGGGTCACCAACCTGACACATACCCAGAGAGCCAAATACCTCATTATTTTTGCGTGAAAAACATCAAAGGCTAAAACCAAAACAAAACAAAAGGCGGCGTGGGGTGTGGAATTTTATATCTATATATCTATATCTATATCTTCTCTATGTAGTCCCTTTTTGAAGGAAAGAAGAACCTCGTTTTCTGGGATAAAGCTGTTACAGGTATTGTAATAGCAGATTGTATATCTGAAGCTTTGTTTTAAGATACTCTCTATTTAAAGGATCAGAAATTAGCTCTTGGGTTAATTATTAGACTTAGGTTCTCTGATCCAGTAAAGCCACTTCTCACCAGTGCTATTACCTAGTGTAATTACAAACCAATGTTCTATCGGGAAAGCAGAACTAGGGGAAAGAGTGATATTCCCGTGCTGTTGAAGCCAGTGGGAGTTTTATCATGGCTCGGAAGAAGGGCCTTATACCACTCAAACTTTCGGTTGCCAGCATAGCCTGACCCAGTTAGAAAGCACAAACTGAAATGTTAATCCTTTGCGGCTGCTTACAGGCAACATAAGCTAAAGTGCCTCCAGGATGCTCCTGTTTAAGTTGCAGGGCCTTCAAGAGCAGAGTCATGACAGAGGGAAGTAAAAGAAGTAAAGCTGCTTTTGAGCACAGAGAGGTGCACAGGAGCTCACATAACTATACTTGAGTTGTCAGTCTCGTCTCAATGACCTTTCTCTTTGGGTGAAATTAGGAAGCTGGAGGTAGAAGGATAAACAGAAGGAGAGATTAGAGACGAATTTTCTCCTTTATGCTCTGTGAACCTAAGAGAGTAGAACTACCACCGGAGGATAAACAATCTGAATTATTTCCCAAAGCATACTGTCAAAGACGCCCTTTGCCACTGAAATGGGAACATCTTATCTCCAGGTATCTCTCCTGAGGTCTGAGAAAGTTGGAAAAGAAGAATTACAGAGTGTTTATCTGCATCTTTGAGTTAACATCAGTGTAATCTGAGTTCACAGAATCTCTCTGGGTGACCCGAGGTATTTAAAAACTGTAGAAAAGCGCAGCACAGTATCTCTCATGCTGAGAGATGAGGCCTCACTAAACATAAGCTCTGAAGAGAAAAATAAAACCTGTGGTTTCCTTTTTGGCTTCTCTGAGCTTCATTTGAACTCCTTCGCCCGTTGTCTTTGTCTGTAAAGGAAGACAAAATAAATACCTAAAGCTGCCCAGTGGGACCTGTTTGTTATCTCTGGAAAGTTCGTAAATATAGGTTCAGGTCCTTGCACTTTAAAGGGGTGGAAAAACATATTGCAAGAGCTGAAAGCAAAATGTAGAGTGCTGTTTTTCCATCACAGCAGCCACTCAGCAAACCAAAGACAGCGTAGTGGTTGAAAACAAAATACCCTTTGCTATCAGAAAACTGCAGGGTCTTGCCTGTGGAACAGCAGATTTGCTGTAATGCTACAGTCTGTCTCAGCCGTGGTCAATTCTTTATGGCCACAGGGTTTAGAATTCAGTGGCTGCTTTTGAGAGTTTGTCTTGCAAAGTCTCTTAGACCTGAAGCACAGTTTGAACAAAGTGCTGTGGGCGTGAGGTTTCAACATGCTTTTAATTTCTCTTTACCTTTTTCTGAATTCCTGGTTTGTAAGACACAAAAAGCAATAAATAAATGTATTGTAGACCTTATTTAAATATAAATCACCATATCAAAAGGCCTGTGCTTCCCCTGAGTTGTGCATAAATGTGTTTTCTTCCTTCCTGGGGAAAGGGTGGCTTGTCTTTGTCATTTGCATCAGCCCCATAGGCACGTAAGGGGTCAGGTATGAGATCTTACAGCCGGGAAACTGCCTGACACAAAGGGAAGAGTCCTCCGTTGCTTTGTGTTGACACCCATGAAACTGAGAATGTGACCCTCAAGAGCATTTTGTAGAAACAGTGCTCGCTTCTAAGCAATATCCTCTGTCTTATTTATTGTCTGTTTCAGCAAGTGCAGTTTGCAGTAATTAAATTGACACAGGTTTATTATCCTGGATTGAATCTGTCTTGCTGTGATTTTTAACAAGACATAGCATTCTTTTGTTGTAGGAAAAAGATCCTTTTGAAAGAAAATCTTGACCTTTATGGTAGAGGAACACTTGTCATATTTGATTTTTAATTTCTTCATGTGGGTTTTATTATTGCACTAGTTTTCTGATGCTGGGAATCATTTCTGCATAGAAGCAGCAAAAATGCTAAGACTATTTCATCTACATCTTGCCTCAAGCAGGTTGGGATGTGCCGTGTTAATGAGACGAGAAGCTGGGAACTGACTGGAGAGTTCAAAAAAGTGACAGCAGCAGTAGCCTGAGTGCAACACGGGAACCAGAAAGGTCTAAATATACATTGCAGCAGTGCTGACACTTTGGTCGGCCAATGGTGCCAGGTGGGAGTGCTAAATACACTATCTGTACTAATCAGAGTACCACTTCCACTTGCTTGCATGTCAGTCAAGAGCCATAGCTGGGGACCCTGGTGGAAGTGGTAAGGACTTGAGTCAGCAGCACTCGGTGGCTATCCATTTTCCATTTACATGCTGTAGGATTATAGCTAAGGAGGGAAACCACATGAGAGGCATTTTCCTTCTATAATGTTTTTAGCTCTGTTTCTGCCTGGCACTTGTTTCACAGCTCACCACAAGTATGTTTTCTCTGGGGACAGCGATAGGGCGAGCGAGCGTGGTTTCTATTAACCATCGTGTAAGCCTGACTCACAGTGGGCTTTTTTAGTAGTAACTCCAACGCAGCCAGCATTTCTGCACCACAGACCTTGAAAGATCTGCACTCACGTGGACCCTCTTTCTAACAAAGGCCAATGGAAATCCATTGCCCTATGAAAAAAACAGATTTCGTTTTGAAATCGAGTGCTCTCCAAAACTAGCTCTTGACATATGTGGCAGTACTATGTGTTGCCACTTCTGTGACCTTAAGCAGCAGAAAAACAGGAAAGCAATATAAAACGTTGTAGTTGTTTTGCATTGTTATATATGAACCTGTCTCATGACACCATGAACATGGTGGCGTAGTAATTCAAACGTGCATCTCATCCCTCCTCTTAACAGAAAGACTGTCTTCAAGGGAACATGACCATAACCTTGTCCATACCAATTAAACCCAATTGTTTTAGAAGGTAATTTAAATTGTGCAAATGCCTTTGGGTGTGCGCTTATAGCACACTTTAGGAGTACCTTGCATTAAGTAAAATATCACTTCTGTGAAGGATACCAGTTAGTTAACCAGAGGTATGGCTTCAGAGGGAGTTGATCAAACACCACATTAGTTGTCTAAACTGCCCCAAGTTGCTTAACCTCAACTAAACCAGCTTGTCCCTGCTAAAATCTATGTCTTCTGGAGTTTGTCTTCATTAGTGAAACTGGCCTATTAAAACCAGTTCAAGTTCATTGGTAGGCAAGTCCTTAATTCTTAAGAAAGTAGAGTTAAATCAGTAAAATAATTCTTAACTTGAATTAGAACATCCCTGCAGACCCTGTAATTTTATCAAGTAAGAGGGAGGTGGTTTTAACTAATTGCATTAGTTCATACAAATGTCTTTTGTGGACCCATTTGGGCCAGTAGACTAAAACTGGCGTAAAAGATAGAATAGAAATTTTGATTATTGAAAAACTTTGAGCAAGAAATGTTCCCACGGTGCAAGAATCCTTTGAGGCAGGGTGCTTTAATACTGTAATTCATGGCTTGTCTACAGGGGGAACATAAGAAAGTTAATCTAAGCTACCTTTTAAAGAAGATTAATTAAACCTCATTAAAACTCTGTACGGACACTCATTCTGAGAATTAAAGGGGTAGGAAGGGAGGCAAGTTAAATTAATGACACTTGAATGCTACATCAGAGGCCTAAGCACAATTTATCTGAACAGCTTTCTGTTCTTAATTTAGTGAATATTATTTCATTTTCTTGGATGTCCCCAGGTAGGCAAAGCCACCGCGAACTGCAGCTGTTGAATTGCCCCAGGCTCTACAGGGGATGTCCCCAAGAGGGGCAGTTACTTCTCGGCTATTACGGCCGACCACACACCTGGGAGCCATTCCAGGTGCCACCAGGTATCCACCAGCTGCGGCGGTGGTGGCACCTGGCACAAAAGGGGAGGACCGTTTGCCCTCCATGACTGAGTTGCGTCCATGCAGGTAGCAAGGTCAGACTGTGCTGTGGTTGCGGTCACTGCTGCAGCACCTCCTGTTCTGTCCTGCTGGGATTCACCTGGCCCTGCTTACGAGAAGAACAGTAAAAGTAATTTCCAACAGAAAGCCTGTGCGGGGTTGTTTCGTAGTGTTGCATACATGAGCTTCCCCGTAGTTTTCAGAGATGACTCAACGTCGGTTTCCAGTCAGATCTGTACTGAGCTGCAGCTGGGTGCCGAGTGGCTTGGATACCCTGTGCAGGTACCACCATGCCCCTGCCTTCTCGCTGCCTAAAGCTTTCCAGCTGGGCACAGGGCTAGCAGAGAAGCTTCCCACCAGGAGATTTCAGAAGCAGCCCATGTGCCCCTTCTCCTGCTCCTTGAGACTTTCCTGCAGCAGACATAAGGCTGCACAGCGCTCACAGGATTTTGAACTCGGGTGCTTGCTGGTAGCACAGCTGCTTCTCCCATCATCTTGCTGGTTGCTTTGTCACCTTTTACCTTTCCATATGTTGCCTTCTGATTCTTTTTCTCCCCCAACACTATCTTACTTTCCCACAGGGGAAAGGGAGGAATTCGGAGAGGGAAGTAGCTGGCAGCATGTTAGTGACATGGAGGACAGCTGGAAGCTCATCCTTGCAGGCAGCTCTTTCTCTGATCTCAGTTTCCCCCTCCTGACTTCAATTATGCCCATAAAATGGGTCCAGACCCAATAGCAGCCAGCTGCAGAGTGCCAGGACACACAATGAGGGGAGCTGCCTGCACTGTGGGCTTATTAGGTCCCATAGTGGTGTTCGTGACTGACAAGCATCTCTCGACGTGACCGAACTGCTGAGTCCTCCCGGAGGCAGCAGTGACCTGAGCGAGTTACTGAGTTACATGGACCCAGGTGGCAGCTGGTGGAAATACAGATGCTGTGAAGGTCCATTTGGCATGTAGGCAGCAGGAGCTGGAGCTGGCTGTGGTCTCCTGCAGGCAGCCAGCTCCCTGTCTGGTTTGGGGACAGACAGGGGCACGGCCAGCGCTCCTTCCCTTAGAAAGGGGGTGTCTCCCAGCAGCAGGCACGGAGCAGTTTTGCCCACACCAATGTGAAAAGTCCCCTATAATTAGAAGGAGTGAAAGTCTCTCTACAGGAATTGTTTGGAAGCAACTCTGGCAGCTGTTTGCTCTCCATCAGGGGTGATTTCTCCTGGGGTTTTGGTGTTTGCCTGTTTTTCCATCTATGATATAGAATTTTATTATTATGGAAAGAGGTGTTTCCATTGAAGCCGACATGGTTATTAAAACAAATTATATAAAATGTCCTAGCCTCCGCCTTCTCTCCAGAAAGTACGCTGAGAATGGAAAAAGTTGTGAAGGATATGGAAGCTTCTGCTCTGGAATGCCACCCAACCCCCATCCCCAGGCCTTTCCTCTCCCAGTTTGTGGTTGCTAGTGCCAGAGCCAGCACCCTGTGGGGACAGCATGTACCAGGCTGGTGGCACAAGGACTTGCGCAGAGGGTAACTGCTCTGTGGTGTAATTCTTCCAAAAATAAAAAAGCTGTGCGTTGCAATCTGGAAACGATAGGGGAGTGATTGAACGAGTCTCTCAGAGGCATCCTTTCTCCCATGGTGAGTGGATGGGGTTAATTGTCTTCTATCAGTAATTTCACAGTCTTACCCATAGTTCTGCTGCGGCTGCAGAAGGAACAACTATGTGGCATGGGTGATGCGACATGTGCTGTGAAATTCATTAACTTGCCATTACCCAATTACTGCAAGCAATTAAAAGGTAAACAGTTAATCATGTGACAGCACAGGATTCAGGTTGCATTATTTGATTTCAACCATTATCTGCTGGGAGCCTTCTCCTGTCACCAGTGAGCTACCAGGTGGTTGCAGCAAAACTTCTGCAGCGCAAGGTGACAAGGATGTGACAGGTCATGCCTGCGGGTCAGGCGTGTGGGCAGTCGTGCTGAGTGTCCCTGGTTATGTCGTGGCTTTGTGGCGAGCGAACCGGCTGGCCCTGGCGACGAAGTTTTGCTGAGAATGGACCATCCATGAGAAAAAGGGTGGGAGCCGCGGTGAGGCAGGGAGGGAAGGAGACTGCTCCTGAGTCGTGTGCTCTTGGAAATGGATCCAGAGGCTTCCGGTTTGAAGTCATTAGGCAGAGGATTGCGCTTTAGTGCTCTCTGATCCAAATGCAAAGGAGAAATCAAGCGTGCTGCAATCAAGCAGATGCTGGCAAGAGGAGAAGCCATCATTTAGCCTGGCTGAAATCTGTCAGAAAGGTGTTTTGCAAGATACAGCTGTTGCACTCAGAGTAGCTCTCACATCAACCCAAGTAAATTTATTTTCCTTGAGCAGCTGAGAGCTGCCAGCCACTCCTATTACCGCCCACCGTGTATCTCCAGGCCTCCTTTTTGGCTGGTGTGGATAGACACGAGCCTTCGTGCACTGGGCACTGTATAAACACAATGAAAATATGGCTCTGCACTAAAGATCATGCAGCCCGATGCAAGAGATGGTAGATGTATTTGGAATAACAAATGGGGAATACAAGGAGACGTACTAGAAGTGATTTTATAACAAATAATGTTGGCCTTAGTGGTCCAGCTGTCCTCTAGAGACATCAGCACAATGTTGTAGGTTGCCTATTGGGCTCCAACAGGAAAAATAAATCCCTCATTCCTCCTGTATCACTCATGAGCTTTTCTTGTGGTTTCCTTATTTATTTAGCTGGAAGAGAACAAAACCTTGGAAGAAGCAGTGGGGTATTTCCATTGTTTCTCAAAATGTCTGAATCACATGAGGACAGATGTTGAGGCAGCATAAAGCTAATGCAGCTCTGCTAAAGCCTGTTCATAGTTGAGGAGGAACTGGGCAGTAGTTTTGTCTGAAAAGTTCTGGAGTATGGTTATATATGTAGCAGTGTTGTTAACATTTAAAACAGAATCAAGGAGAAGGCTTGCTCTGTGGAGGCAGCTATGCGACAGTAAGTGAATTAAATTAAAGCATCAGCCAAATTTGGGGGGGAGGAAGGGAAGAAAAGGCTTTTGTTTCAGTAGTAGGGTCATATCTACAAGAGGTAGGTCAGGGCGTTTGTTGTTTTCAACCACACAGGTTTCCATTACATGTAGATCTACCAGGGTTGTTGGAAGAATTGCTGAGTACTGCTGAATTTTGCCAGAACATGGAGTTGCTGATGTGCGTGTCCCTGATGGGGGATGGGGATGAAGGAAGGAAGGTCAGCCCTTTAGAGCCACTTCTGTGATCACATCCCTAATCCATGTACTGTTTGTGTTTGGGGGGTACACTGCTCAGTGCTCTTGGGCTGTAAACTCAGATTTTGTGTCCTTTTTATCCTTTACACATTGGGTTGCTGAGGGAGGGTTTCCACTCTGGAACCAGTCAGTTATTTCCCAAGTATTTTGAATTGGCAAAGACTTTTTTATGGAAATTGAACTGCTCTGTAGAAATGTGTTGCTTTCAGCACAGCTTTTGCTACAAGCCAAGGAGGGCTCCCGCAGGCCCAGGCTGCCAGGCACTTGGGCTCCCAAACTTCTTTTTTCTGGGACCGATGGAAGCTCAACCTCCCCGTGCAAGAGAGTAACTACGAAGCTCTTGCTCAGGAGTGCACTGCTCAGTTCCCAGTTGCCCTGGCGGGTTGCTCCTTGCCTGCACAAGCAGCAGGCTGAGGGCAAGCAGCTGTCCGGAGTGGCTGGTTGCCCGAGCAGACAGCTGCCCATGGGTGGTGTCTGAACCACACACCTTCCTAAGCCAGGATAGATAGATCTGAAGGTGATCCGCTGCTTTCTGGCTCACAGGAGTGAGTTGATGGTCGTGAAAATTGTGTCACTACCAGAAATAGCAAAAGTTTTAAAAATCCAGAAGGCACAGCTGACATGTCTGCTCAGTCTATTCAAGTGTGTTTCAGAAAAGAAGAAAATTTGTGGAGTAGATTCAGTCACCTGCAAAGAATGAAGCAGCACAGAGGATGCTGAGGAATGAATGTTTGTTAATGATTTAAAAGAGAAGTGTGGCTGTGAAAGGCAGTATGAGAAATCCGCACAAGTAGGTAACAGCAGTCAAGTTAATGTTTGCAGCTCTTTAAAAGTGTTTCCTGGATGTCTCTTCAAAAGAGCCTGGATGCACTAAGGAGAGGCTCTGCCATCCTTTTTTCTGCTTGAGTACACACCTGAAAATAAATCCAAGATGAATTTTCTTGTAATAAATGTTAAATGAGAAAACAGAGCCAAGACTAGGTAAAAGAGTTGGATGCTCAGTTAAAAGTCATCAATTCCGCGGCAAGGTTAGATGAGCTTAATGTGTATAGATCAGCAAGAACTTCAGGAGGGAGCCTAAAAAGAACTGAGAAGCTTTATTCTCTTGGACATTAAACATCACATCTAATCAGTTGGTAACTCGCAGGGTGATCTCTGCATGGAGCTGCACATGCGCTTCCGTGCACGTGTGTGTTTGCCCGTGAGTGTAATGTGGAAGCGCCAAAGCATTTGTAAATGCAGATAAACTAACTCCAGCTCAAATTTAATCCCATAAACAGCTCTTCAGAGACGCTCACCTCTGCATAGATTCATTCGGTGGGTTGTTTAAAAGTCACATTAGCTTATTTGACTGAGATGATTGCAGCTCTTGTCTGTGCCTAGGGGAGTCACTTAGCCAGGAATCGGACAACCTCTAGCCCTAAAGCTATGAGAGGCAGAAATGCATACCTTTGGTTTTGGTGGATCTTTATTAGCAAAGTGGCTGTTCAGCTTCTGCAGGATCCTAAGCACTGCATTTAAAGCATCAAAGTAACTTCCGTACTTCTAATCATATCTTTTACTTATCTTCTGACTTCATCTTCTGCTTTGTCTTTTGCAGTCTCACATGAAATATTTAAGAACAGTTTAAAGAAAAATAATACATTGGGTTTCTGCGCGTCAGGGGAAGACCAGCCTGTTCTCAGTGCTTGATCCTTTCTGGAAAGAAAATTCCTATTGCTATCTTTCTGCAGCCGAGCCATTTGAAAAACTCTCACTAGCTGAACACAAGCCCTGTCTGGGTGTTTTGTCTTCCTTATCTTTTGTCTGTGTCTCAGTGCCACCAATGAAAGGAAGAGAGAAACAGAGCAGCTTCTCATGCTGACATTGACATAACTTGGCACTTGCTGGAGATTAAAGCGACTGTGACAAGATCTTTATTTCTGAGGCAGTCATAGGGATCTGAAGTGCTGACTTCTGTCAATACGGCAATGGCAAGCCTCTCTGCCTCTCCCTCCTGTGAATGCTGTTGCTATGAGAAAAGCAAGAGGCAGAGATGAGACAAGACATGATTTAACCCTTCAAATATTTTAGGCTTTACCAGTATGCCAGTGGCTTAGGATAAAATGAAGAGAGAAAAAAATAACGTGAGGCAGCACTACCGCGGGCTTTTAACAATACAACCATGAATTGTGCAGCTACATCTGTCCAACACATGGAAAAAGGATACCAGTGCCTAGGAATGGATGTGTAATGCATAGGGCATGGCCTTCCTTGGTTGCAAACCAGTATAAAATTATTAACCTAATGGGTTATTCTGACTTAAAGCAATTGGGAATTTGATGTACAAGCCCTACTTTTCACATTTGCTCCCACTATGAGATATACCTGTTTGCAAACACAGATAGCATAGTTTTAGAGGTGCCTTATGAATTCTTAGGCCCCTCCCTTGGGCTGAGAAAGGCCTCTGAGAGGGAAAACTGCTTTCTTCCAGCTTGTTCCAGTCTGCAAAGGTGTGGCCTCCATTTCCCCCCAGGCCAGGCACGTTTTCTCATTTTGCCTTTGGGCTGCTGCAGGGAAACCTCCACAGGGAAGAGGGCACACACAGTTTAAGTGGATCCAGGTTCAGCTTAGTCAACACAGGCTTGGACGAAGCAAAATTTAGTCCCTGCTTGAAGCAGTTTTGATCCTGTTTTGAGTCTGTTTCCTAAAGGCTAAAAAATGTCTGAGTTGTCTGCTTGGGATGAAAGTGGCATGAATCATCAGGGAAATCCAGGAGGAAGTACCTGAAATTTTCTGTCCTGGCAAACATAGACAAATGAGCTAGAAGCAGGAGCAGGAAGATTAAACTCCCAGTCCTTGACCTCTTTCTGCTCCCAGTTTGTTTGGTGCAGAGCACTTCTTTTTACCCATGTCTCTTCAAAATGGATCAATTGATGTTGTAGGCCCTCTCAGTGAGGTCCCAGAGTTTAACTCAAACGGATTTTTGGGACTTGAAACTCGGATGGAGAGTCCTCCAGAAATGCTGAGCCCCACTGAAGCTAGTAGAAGAACATGAGCCAACAGCGTGCCCTTGCTGCAAAGAAGGCTAATGGTATCCTGGGCTGTATTCAACAAAGTTTTGTCAGCATATCAAAGGAGGTGGTCTTTCCCCTCTACTCAGCACTTGTGAGGCCACACCGGGAGTGCTGTGTTCAGTTCTGGGCTCCTCAGTACAAGAGAGACAAGGACATAGTGGAGAGACTCCAGCAAAGGACAACAAAAATGATAAAGGGGCAGGAGCATCTCTGATGTGAGGAAAGGCTGAGAGAGCTGCGGTTGTTCAACCTGGAGAAGAGAAGGCTCTGGGGAGACCTCATAATGGCCTTCCAGTACCTGAAGGGGGCCTACAGGAGAGCTGGTGAGGGACTCTTTATCAGGGAGTGTAGTGATAGGAACAAGGCATAATGGTTTTAAATTGGAAGAGGGGAGATTTAGATTAGATACCAGAAAGAAATTCTTTCCTGTGAGGGTGGTGAGGC
>JAOXNO010000001.1:81373254-81383669 GCA_028565335.1 Limnodromus scolopaceus | reverse complement strand
GAGGGGTTGGACCAGATGACCTCCACAGGTCCCTTCCAACCTCAGCCATTTTGTGATTCATCAATATAAATGGAAAAATTCATCACTCTCTCCATGTCTTACCTGTTTTCACGCTGTTTTCACCCTTGCTGGCTTGGGCTGGACTGCCAGTTGATGTCAGCATAGTTCCACTAAACTGCAATTAACATTCAGAGTTAAGCCGAGTAATTATTGCCAACAGTTGGGTCCTTCTCTGTCACACAGCAGATGGGTTCAGCATTGCACTTGCTCGCTCTGAAATAGGAAAGCTGCAACTACACAAAGGTGTACCTTTGAAGGTACCAAAGAAACCCACCCTCGTGCTTTTTCAGAAGACTCGATTATGGTTCTTTATTTCTGCAAACTAGTGACCATCTTCATCCTGTTGGTTAACTAATTTTTAGCACAGATTGTTTATGCTTAAGGGCTACTGCAAGTCCCATGCAGCAAGTTTTTACATCGCTATTTGCCAGAAGCACCAATGTATTCTACAAAAAAGACCATGCTGTGAGCGTGTGCTATTTCCTTTTTTTTGCCCCTGCAATTCTGCTATCACTATTAGCAAGAAAACATTGAATTTAATTAACTTTTGATCTGACACCTCACAGTTGATTCTATGCGCAGTACTACCCTTGGTGTCAAGATTACAAAGAGGAGTCGGTTATCACACCTGATACCTCCATGAGTAAATTACCCCATGTGTAAATGGAGGCCAGATGCTGCTCCACAAAGATAATTCCATTTGCATAATACTGGAGAATTCACTCTGCAGGGCTGACTTCCAGGAAACAAGGTGGGCAGTTGAGTTGAGTTGAGCTGAGCCAACAACTTGGGCTTCCTGATTTTGTGTTGGATCCCAGGGAGTTCCTACGGGGGGTATGAGAGTGAGAACTTTCAGTTTTTCAGTAGTGTTGTGCACATCAGCTGAAGATGGAGTGAATGTGAGCAGGAGACTCCCACGATGATGCTCTGTGTTGCAGGAAGAGCAGCAGCTCTGAGCAGCTGTGCACAGGAGGGACACCTTCAGCTGCGTGGGCAGCAGTTGCTGCTCCAAGAGCCACTGTGGTCTCCTCCAAAGCATGAGCCTGAGTGGGCTTGGTCAATGAAAGGGCCAGAGTGCTGCAGAGAAAACAAAAATTCTACACACCTGAGGACTATTCCTGAAGCCTCTTCTCAACCAAGTAAACTGTAAGGTAACTTTGCTGCCATAGGCAGCAAAGCATTGCAAGATCAGTCAAAATTAGATTATTAGATATTAGATGATATTAAGTATGTGCATGTGTCTATTCGTAGGAAGATGGAGGGATGCAGACCTCAATCCAGAATGTGACCCGTAGCATACCTGGAAGCACGTGCTGTGCTGCCAGTGGTGCACATGGCAAGGACTGGTGGCCCATTTGTCCTTGGTTCCTCCTTGCAGTGATCTCATGCCTGCTCTGAGCCCGGGTTGCTCCGTGTTGCTCTAGTTTTAAAGGTTAGATGTGATGCAATGACAGGCGTTACATGCGCAAAGTGGGATAACAAGTAGTCATGGCCCATAAGGGCACTGGTTTCTAAATCTCTACAAGCGAGGCTGCTGCTACCTCTGTGACTAAAATAAGGAGCAGATCTTGACGTTTATGTGGTCACCAGGGTGTGCACTGCAGTCTGCACACCTTTATCAATTCTCTGCCAGCGAGTGTTGGCTGACTAATGTGTGTTTTCACTACAGGTACTATTCTGTGTCTGCCTTGCAGTATGTCTCGTGACTTCTAATTTCAGTTTTCCCTGGAAGTAGTCGGGCAAGTATTGTTACCCAGTATTTGCCAGATTATCGCTGCTGTGTATGTGTTTCTTTCAGTCATATTGATCTGACCCGTTGCCAGTTAAAGAAAGAAATGCATTTCTAAATGCATTTTTCTTTCCTCCAAGGAATCTGCTGCTTTTAAGCAGAAAATAGTTACATTTCTTAGGTGTTTTCCTGTGCGTTAAGATAGGGCAGTACATGAGCCAGGACCTCACTTTGTGTTTGGGCTTGACCCTGTAAACACTTCCTGCAGCCCGTCTCGTTTCATGTAGCACCAGATCAGGACTGCTTCAGCAGTAGGTCATGGCTTTTTGTTGGTAGACCAGGGTGGAGGCCAGCTGTTAAGGATGCCCCAGCAGACCCAGGCTGAGGACGCCCCAGCAGGCTGAAGTTCAAGGTGTGTTACTTGGCTGTGACATATACGGGCACTTCCTGTTCCATGGGCAGAGGACTTCGATCGTCTGGGTCATCAAGTCACCAAGAGTAATGATTGTTGAAGTGACTTCATTAAATCATCCAGAAGTCTGGCTTCTATTCCTTTCTTTCTTGAGTCCAGAAGTTGGTAACCCCAGATCTGGCTCACGGCTGTTCCTGCTTGGTGTCCCCTGTGGTAGAGCTGCTGCCGTGTCAAGCACCAAGACGTGCTGTCCCTCCCTCCATGCCACATCCACTCCTGGCATGGTACTGGCTTTGGCTGCAGAAGGCCTGCTTGCTTTGCCCACCCTGACCTGGGGGAAGACAAATTTTGTATTATTTTATTTTATTTTATTTTTTATTCTATTTTATTTTTCATTTAAAAGCTATTAGCCAGTTTGCCAGTTGAAAGAGGAGGAAGTCTTCTACACCAGTACTTACTCATATAAAGATGCTGATCAGCTGAAACTTTAAAGCTAAAGTTGAGTGCTACATCATTTAATGAATGACCAGTGTACACTTCAGCACATCTACAGTTGCAGGTGGGGGTGAAGTAGTTCCCATCATTATGTCCAGTTGTTAGGGTACAGTTAGACACTGGAGATATCTTTTTCATGTATAATTTATGAGATAAATGGCCCTGTAATACTCTGTGCTGAAGAGAGAAGTGAAAAGCAACTGAGTGAGACCACTATTTCTGGATGTTACTGGTGGTGGGTGCTCTGAGCCAGAATTGGAAACTGTAAAGGACCTATGATCTTTTACAAGTGCTCAGCAAAACACTAGGTCACTGCTGGTCTGTTAAAAGCAGTTTGCTGTTTAATAGTGGTTTATGATTGTTTTCAGCCACAGATGAGCGAGGAGCTGCCTGGGGCAACTTGCAGTTGTCCAGCCAGAACTGAAGCAGCCTGCGGTGAAGATGAGTACAGGGAGGCTCATACAGCAGAGGAGCTCAGCAGATGACAGGGGGCTTGCCCAGGGCCTGAAAGAGGAGGTCAGGGTGGATGCGGAGTATTATAAAAAAGCAGATGTCAAGGGGACAAAGCAAAGCGTTAAAACGAAAGGAGTGAGGCATTAGAGAGTGATGGCCACGTGGAGATCCAGCGAAGACACTGAAGTGCAATAACACGAGCCAAGCATCGGTGAAAAGCAGCCAGGAGAAGCAGGCAGCAAAAAGAACAGCCAGTAGCTAGGTTTATTTCTACCCTCTTGGCATGCGTGAGACATCCCCTTCAGGTGTGCCTGATAGGCAGAGGACATGACAGCTTTAGCTGTAGCTCTTTTGTCTCCAAGTGTTGTGATTTATGTGCTCGGGTCTCTGGGCTGGTGCCTCACCTGCCATTAGGAGGGCGACGCGTTGCAGGATTTTTAAGGTAGATCATTTTTCAGTCAATGCAACCCAGAAATTCGCAAGATTTCAAGACAGTTGAATGAAGCGGTGAATATACCACTCTTCTGCTGGTGGCTGCTCTGCCCACCAGGAGTCCTTGAGAAGAAAGTTTTGTCTTGGTTCTACTTAGTGCTGTGCTAGCAAGCGTTTGTGAGCAGACAGTAATTCACGGAGCGATGGGGCAGAAACTGATGCAGCCTGTATTTCATTATTGGTCTCCCCGGGCAGGCTGTTAACATTTGCCACCAGTTTTTGCCACTGAAGCAGTGAAGTTTTGCCACCTCTCTGTTCCCTAATACACGTAAAAAGGAGACGTGTAGCTTCGCATCCAGTTTTTGGGGTGAGAAGCAAGAGGCATAAGCAGCAAACGATACTCAAAACCAACTCCCTTTCTGCCACGTGCCAAGGTTTCACGAGCCAGGTCTTTTCCATAAGATGTCCTCCATCTGCACGCAGGAGCATGGGAAGCCTAAAAGTCTGCTTCCTAATTTAGCTGGGCTGTCTAATGAGACATACCAGACCATCAGCAGCCTAAACAGCTTTTCATAGCTCTGGGGATTGCCTCATGTCTGGGTTTTTTACCAGAGCCTGAGGAAGTAGCCAACACCAGGTGAAAAGTGGTGGGAGGAGGATGATTAATTTCTGGGCTCCTTTGCAGCTCACAGCCCGAACACCTCCCCGATGGGCTGGCTTGGTGCAGCAGGGTTTGTGGTCATTTCAGAGCATTCATTTGGAAACGCTGAGACTATCCGGTTGTATTTTAGGTGTCGGGGGTTTTTTTAGCAAAAATTAAAGGATTTTGGTTACGGTGGTGAACAAAAAGACAGAGATGGAGCCTCAGGGAGTGTGCAGCCATGACCACCCCGATGCACAGGGACAGAGGCTGCAGGCAGGTTTGCATCTTACACCGAGCTGGATCGATGGCGGGTCTCCCCACCTGCATGTTCACTGCCTATGAAGAGAAGAGCAGGGTGTTAACAATTAATACAATAGCATACAGAAATAAAGAATTGTGATTGTGGTTATTTCATTGCTGTGGTAAAATGAAGCAAGGACTTTTTTCTTTTTTTTTCTTTTTTTTCTTTTTTTTTTTTTTAAGAAAAATTGTGGCAAATGTTAACCAAAATAGAGTTTAGGTTTCTGGCAGCTTCTTCTCAGCGAGTGGTGTAGCCTGTGCTTAGAGACAATGCTGATAATGGCTTAACAGTATTTTTTGTTAAAACATGCATTCATTAAAAAATTTACAAAGCAATCTATCTTTGTTGTACAGCACGCAAAAGGTTAAAGTAATAAATCTTAGCCTCAGGCAGCTTTTACGATTGTGTTTGATGAGGACTCCTCAAGTCCTTAAATGCCTGCGTGGAGTGGCCTCCACTTTAGGACCACTTTGAGGCTTAGAGAAGTCCTACGTATTCAAAAAGGAAGCTGTGGCCTTACGTGGGGTTACAAAACTTCCAGCTGTTCTTCTGAATGAATCTGTTTATTTGGAGTGCCAAAAGACAACTTTATTTCCTCTGTACTTTCAGAAGAAGCCCTTGTGCTCTTTAAAAACTCAGTAGGAGTTTGTGGTTAACTTACAGAATTAACAGGGATGGAAACCTGAGCGGTTCAGTGCGTCTGTTCTCACTGGGGTGACTTACGGTTTTGACTCATGGGGTTTTGTTCCCTAACACAAGGAATGTTTTGTTCCAGCAACATGCTCGAGTGCAGCAACGGGGGGCACACACACGGCCGGTGCCACAGTTCAGCAGATGGGGCAGCAACTTCATAAAGTAGCTACCTCAATGACCTCTAGTCTTTAGGGTATGTGGCCCTTCTGGGAGTGCTTGCAGATTTACGTATCAAAATGCATAGGGTCCTTTTAATGCTTTTGAACTACAATATACAATTCTCTGTTTCCAAATGATTTAATTACAGGTTTATGAAGTAAAGGACTTGGATACAGTGTTACATGCAGATATGCATGTCTGTTATGGATGCTGAGTATAGATCTTTTCCATTTTCAGTGGTATTCACATATTCAGTAGTCAAATCCCCATTACCTATGCCTTGAGAGTAGGGCAGAATCTTGTCATAATATTACATTATAATCCTTCCAAAGATAATGAGGTGACTCTTGTTGCATTTCAAAACAGTGGCCAAGATGAGGATTTGATCCCGCAGCTACACTCTCCCAGAAGTGCTGAGGTACTTGCAGCTATTTGATATTGAGCTATTTTGGCCCTCAATTGAGAAATAAATAGGTCAGGCAAGGCCTTTGAAAAAATTTAATAGATACATCTCGCACTTGCTGAGAAGTATGAAGCTCTCCTGCTAAAATGAAATTGGGTTCATGAAAGGTCACGGTTATCTTTTAAAGTAAGTTTTTGCGTGTCTGCAGAGCAAATACTATATTAAAGATAAGGGTAGAGTCTCTCTTTTATTGATAATGCTCCAGGTTTTCCTTTTTCTTCCAAATATGGCTTCCTACAAGCTAAGCAGCAAGCCTGCTAGATATGATATGACTTTTGCTTTATTGCCATATAGTGACTTACCAAACTAGTAAGGCATCAAGCAGTGAGTACAAGAAGAACCATGAGCTGTCAAAATAAAAGGAAAATACTTTTTTTATTATTATTTTATTGATAACTTTTAAGTCCTGCCAAAAAGTTTTCAGAAACTATTGTCACATAGATAACAATCCCAAATTGGCTTTATTCTAAAACTAATTTTGCCTTTATAAGCACAGTCACTTACAAATTCGGGAAAGGGTCTAAAAAGGACTTCATATATCTTTAAGTATACGAAGATATCCATGTAGATAGATGTATAGATGTCTATACATGTATATGCATCTATCTACATTTACATACAGCTTTATAAAGCATTTTTAACTATACTTTGTTCCATCCTAAACTTCCACCAGAGGTGCCTTCCCACTGAACGTGGTGTCACACAAACAGGTGATTTTGTATGTGGCACAGTGGACGTGGTGGAAACCTCTGGTGGAGAGAAGAGTTTAAATGCAGTCTTGAGGCTGGAACCTAAAGCAAAATAGAAGCTTCCCCCGACCTCCTCAAACTGATCTGCTTCAGGAGATGTCCACCCTTCCCCTTGAAGCTCCTTAACCTCTTCAGCCCCGTACGGTGCCGTATTCCAGTGCCCTCTGAAGTGAGGTCTGCGTGCTGCCGTGGTAACAAGACTCGGCAGGTCAGTGACTGTTTCAGACCCCTTCTCTAACCCAGCTGTGCTGGGTACCAGTATCGGTGAGGCCGTAAGAGGTAGGACTCTCCAGCCCCCTCAGGACCGTGGGATCTGCCAGATGCTGCAGCCCCTGTTGCTGTGGGCTTGCTGTTCCCTGCATCCCGCTCCCGGCTGGCTCAGGTGCCACTGCCACAGCAAGTCCCCTTCTGGCTGCCCTTCAGCTGCAAACTTCTTCAACGAACCCACCAGCCATGCCTGGGGTTCATTGAAGAAGTAAAATCGGAAGAATTGTAGAAATGGAAAGCCCCACTTTCTCGTTAGGGTTGTGGGGCACCCCTACCCCTATTACTACCTGTCATATATCTCAGCTAACTTGTGGGCTGATTTATGAACCTGCAGCAACCTCCTTCCTGGGCCATGATCTTAAAAGCTCATAAAGAGGAGCAGGGACTGCCTTACACCCCGTGACTCAACCTGTGACAGCCTAAAGGACCGGACCCTGGGGTCGGGACGCTTCCCAGTCATGTCATGTCAACACAGCTGCAGCAAGGACCAGCTGGCTCTGGGTCAGGGCCATTTGGCTTTGAGAGCGGCGTGCAGTGACTGCAGCACGGTGACACTCTGCCCCTGGACAGGGGCTGTGGCCGGGCGGAGGTGGCCCTAGCTCGCTCTGAGCCTGCGGACACTCCTCTGGGCCACCCAGGCTGGGGTAATTCATAACTAAGTGATGGTGCCGTTCAGGTCATTTGGAAAGTTTGGGTTTGGAAAGCTGAAATAGTCCTTGCTGAATATTGGGATGGACTTGTATTTGGTTAAATAGGGGCCCGGAGGATGTTTGTCATTGAATAACGCAGCAGAAAAATACAGGAAAAATGCTCTTTTACAAGTTCAGGATGTGTTCTGCATAGGATGTGTTCCAACTCCTGCTTGCACAGAAGCTCCACACCAAGAAAATGGTTTAAAGGAACTGCCCCGTCCAGCGCCCGCAGGAAGGCCTGGAACAATGGCCAACGCAGGAAGGATGTTGCAGGTGGATACGGCGCGGTTTTGCCAAGGTGCAGAGCAGAAGAGAAGTCTCCATGGCTCCAGTGGACACCAGATGTTCTATGACTTTTCAGTATGTTTTGAAAAGCATCCCGTAGATGATCTGAGGACTAAGACTAGTGGCAGGCTGTGTTAATACAGGCTGGTTTTACACTGTAAAGGTGATATTTTCTGGCCTCCTTCACTCCAAAGGTGGGAACTAACAGAGGCTGAAGTGAAAAGGGGGGTGGAGGTTAGCACTGCTCTTGGGAGAGCAGGAGTGAAGGTCGAGGGCAAGACGGAAGACGAAGCTGATGCAAGTGGTTAGGGAGTTGGGATTTGAGAGAAGAGGGTGTTTTTCAGGAGCAGTGAGCCGATGGGCTCTCCAGGCACAGCAGCTGCAGGGTGGCAGTGGTGGGGACAAAGTGAAGCTGCTGCTCCCCAGCCCTGTGATGGAGGGGTGTCGCAGCAGCTGGAGCTTGGGATCCGAGTCTCCATCCTCTCAACTCACTCCAGGAGCCCACTCCAACCCAACAGAGCTGCTGGAAGCCTCCCTGAATCCCCTCCAGAGCATCACTCAATGCAGAATACGGCTCTGGCTTTTGAGGTGTTCATCAGAGAAGGAGTGTATAGCAGAACAGATCATTCACAGCCAGGAGGGAAAGCAGAAGAACTTTTCAGGCATGTAAGGCAAATAGGCAATCAGACGGTGTTAAGAAGTCACTGGACAAGGACACTTTTTTCACATGTACAGTGTCACAGTTCTGCTGGTGCTAAGAGTTACTTGGCGGCAGCACGGTACTAGTCAATTACTGGGTTTCATTCTACACAGCTGATATTTAGCTACCCTTTTTCAAAAGAATCAAAAGTACTTAAATGGCGGAAAAGTAAATAAAGCCTTGCCACAAAGTCTGGGCATGAGCGATGCTAAGCAATGGCTTTTGCTATTAGTATTAAATATTACGATTAGGAGACCCGTTCCGGAGATAATTGGTGGGGGGGCCTGGAGTGGATGGCCTAATGCTGGCCTTTGGCAGCGGGTTATGGGCTTGATGCGATTGTGAATCTGTAGTAAGGTAGCAGCATGCTGCCCTTCTGAGGGCTGAAAAGAGCTTGGCTAAATCCCAGCAAGACAGGAGGGGAGACCCCGGAGCAGATCTCAACATGATAAAAATTGAGACCCCCCCCTCCTGTTATTTTAAATGTTTTTCCCATGTAGGCCAACAGTGTCTTGGAAATAATACATGCACATTCACTAAGACTTCTGAATTATTCCTATATTATTTTTGTCTGGTTTAAATTGGTTGAATAGCTATGGGCTCGTTCTGCTGTTACGTTGGTGTTTTGCAAGCTTTCAGATTCACTGCATACGCCCTCATGTTCATATTTGTGTTTGTGACTCCCACAAAGTTTTAGAGGACATAGCACATCTTCAAAGGTCGTTATTCATTATATAAAACTCACTGAACTGGAATCCAAATTCTGGCCGTCCTCTGTTGGCCACTATTTCTTCTCCATTCATAAACTTTTATCAAGGAACTCCAGGCGGCATTCAGGCAGCGCAGCAGCCGGGAGGTGAAGCCAGCCGTTCACAGACGAAGTCACAGGCTGGTAGGCACTCAGGGACACTGGTTGGTGAATCATGCTAAGCAGCAAAAACATCCTGAACATCAGGATCCTTTCACATGCTGAAGGAAGTGTTGCAGTTTTACTCATTTGATCTGCATGTTGCTCTCCGGAGGCTTTCATCCCAATATGTTTCTTTTTACGATCGTTCAGGAACATATTATGAAATCTGGAATTCTGCTAAATTCAGGCAAACTTCTGGCTGAGTATAACATTTAGGATTTTGATTCTGCAGTAAGATAAGTCAAACGCGGCCATATAGCAATACACTAAAATGTGAATTTACTTCGAGTTGCGAGAGGAATCTTATACGTACATACAGAGGGCTCCGCTCAGACAACACAGGAGCACACACGCTGCAGCTCTAAGTGGAAGGGAGACTGGAGCTCCACAGGGTTTTCCTGTCACCTCTGCAGCCTTATAAGCCCATTTGTGGGTGGAAGTGCAGAGTTAACAGCTAAGGGCAAAAGATTTTGCCTGTGGGTAAATATTACTATGCTAGTTATAACATGACTTTTGCCTGGATAATGGCAAGTGCTAGGGAGGGGGCACTTCACTGTAAGTATTTCTTGTGGAAAATATCCTGGAAGAAGTATTTCAGAGTCTCAGTTTTACCTTTTTCTTAACCCTTTTGGTATTGCTTAGATTGCAGTGACACCCTGTGGTACCAGCAGCTGGTGCAGCACTTGGCAGCAGTTCATTCAGGAAGCCAGAATAAGACTGCAATAACAAAAAGTCCAGGGATGTTATTAATTCATCTTCACAGACTGCATCCTCCATCCTCCCTGACTGCTGTTACACTAAGCAGGTTGTACATTGCTGCATTTAAATGTCCTGGACATAGTGAGAAGGCTCCGGGGAGACCTTATAGCAGCCTTCCAATATCTGAAGGGAGCTGCAGGAGAGCTGGGGAGGGACTCTTTGTCAGGAAGTGCAGTGACAGGACAAGGGGTAACGGTTTTAAATTGGAAGAGG
>JAOXNO010000001.1:81328489-81350993 GCA_028565335.1 Limnodromus scolopaceus | reverse complement strand
TTTTTTTTTTTATTTATTTCTGTTGGTTGGACTAGATGATCTTAAAAGGTCCCTTCCAACCTAGGTGATTCTGTGATATACAGCCGTAAGATTTGTAGGGCTAGACAAAAGCTACCACAGCCATGAGATGCACGGTGCTGAGCTAACGTAAGCTCACTTTATTGGCCACATTTGTTTTAAAAGCAATTATAATTCCGCTAGACAACAGAAAGCTGGAGCAGGCCTTCTTGGTCCTTTTTACACCTAGCATAAGCTCAACATCACGCACGCTGGTGAATTTGATTGAAATGTGATCAATGCTTGACGCAGATTGTATTTTTGTGGTGAAATGATCCGGTTGTATGAAGGCACGGCGTGAGGCCACGTGGAACTGTGTGGTCCCACAAAAGCCACTTTGCTTTGTAATTCCAAGGGAATTTACAGCAGGGTTTTTCTAGAAATCACTTGGAAAAATACTTCTAATTAGAAGCACTTGCTGCACGTTCGACTAAGAGCATGAGTGATGTCATTGAATTTCTTTAACCTTGTGAACTAGAGAAAAGGGCTTCAAACAAAGAAGGACCGCAGTGTTTAATCCATAACCCTACAAGGAAAGCATAGCAGGGGCATCAAATTGCACTCCCTTTGATAGACTTTGTGCAACCAGACATCAGAAATGCAAAAAGGGGCAGAATATCAAGTGGAAGTAAACCCCAAAAGCCTTGGAGTAGGAGCACGCTGTGAACTCATAGCTATGCACGTAAGATCATACTTTAAGTTGAGATTTTCAAAGAGACCGAAAAGACCAGAGTGGCAGTATTGCTTGTTTTTCATCTTGAGAAGAGCAAGTAACTCTCAGGTGGGATTTTTCTAAGGTTTCTGTTCCACAGGGACTTGGTCTCATCTCTTTGCTTCCATTGAGCATTAATAGAGAGGAGACATGTGTGGGTATAGCCAGCAGAACGTTTGATTTTCTGTCTCCAAATGTGAACACTGTTTTGAGGCAGGAATGGTCTGTTGAATACCAGTCTGTAGACTGGTAGTTGAATATGAGGGAGGAACAAGATGTGGAACCCGAGTTCTCATTTCTTTGGCTTCTGAAATGTTGTGTGATTATGTGAAGGGCTTGGCTCTCTTTCTCTGTCTAGGAATCTAACAAATCATTCAGGTTCTCACCAGCTCTGGGTCAAAGGTCTTCAAACTCATTATCCGGTCCTTAAGTCAGAGAAGGAAACACTTTTGTGTTGTAGTTTCAATGTGTGTCGTATCTGGCAGGGACTGGGTACTACCGTTGAAAGTCTTTGTAGAAATAAAACTGTCTGTTAATTAGGAGAAACATATAAGGCTGTCTGCATCTTGTTCAAGGCAGGAACACCAGCTGCAGACAGATGTGGATTCTGGGAGGAGATTTTCCAGCCACGTTTCCCCCAAAACATCTTCCTCTCTCCCTACCTAGAAACACCCTCTGAGGAAAAGCTTACCCTGGACTAGAGTATTAATCTTCAGTAGCGTCCAACTTACGATTTTATAGGTGGAGTGCGGTCCCCTAGAAAGCTGGTGCCAAAAGTGTGACCAAGAGTTCCCTTCAGAGAACCTTTGGTATTTGCCACTGCTTTTCTTTCCCCAGATGCTGGGGGTCTGTTGGATTGAAAATAGGAAACCCTTTCACTAAAACGTACTTGTAAGGCTGGCCAAGGGGCCCGGCGGTGTGGGGATGTGCCAAGGGATCTAGAGACAGTGAAATAACAGAGCAAGTAGAAGAGTTCTCCACCCTCCCACTGGGACTAGCAGCAAGAAGTGGTACAGAAATGAATCTGCAGGCTGCAAACGTTCTCCCAGTCAAAGAGAGGGCTTGAAATGAAGTTTCTTTAAAGAAAAATGTTCCCCTTTCATGCCAGGAGTCTGAGAGCCACTGAGAAAAAATGTCCGTACCTTGCTAATTAACAGCAGTAAATAAAACTGTATGGCCTGGGCACATTCCTAACCCAACTTAGTAAGTCAGTGGATTAATTTTACTTTCTTCTCCCCACTCCCATTTTAAGTTGTCATATTTTAAGGTGTCACAATTTTGGGAGAGAGAAAGGAAGAGATATATTTGTGTGGTTACAAGAGGTAAAACCACGGTGAGAGGTCACTAGCTAACGCCAATTAATAAATGAATAAAGGAAAATTGAGACCATGGAACTTAGGAACTATTTGAGGCATGAATCTAATCTTCTACTCATACTGGTTACACCCTATTTTCACATAGTAAAGTCCCTTTAGTTTTTGGCGTTAACCATGGCGGGGCAGGAGCTCACACAGTATCTCAAAGGCGTGGAAGTTAGATGCTTTCTCTCCACAGATGGTTTGGATGCTCAGTGGAAGAGAAGGAACAATTCAGAGCCACAGCCTAACTTAGGTGGTGGATCCTGCATCTCATTTCTAACTGCGCAGGGATCCCACTGAGACCACCACAATCTCATGGGGTGCCTGTTGCCTTCCTTCTCCTTATTGCTCCACCACAGAAAGCTTATCCTTCAAGAATGACCTTGAAGACCCATAGACAGTTTCTGGCGACATCCCTGTCTTGTGAAAGTGCAGCTATTTGGCAGTAGGATGCGGACTGGGAGGAAGGGGAGAAGAATGCCAATACCCTACACTTTGGGCCCAAATCATATCTTGTGTAGGTCTTTGTTGTTGAAAACAAGCAACAGTGCTGATGGAGATAGACAAAGCGTGAACCGACTGAATCCTACGATCATACTACCTCCATGTTACTTCCTCATCAGTAACAACTATGGAAAGGAAACCCAGCTTGATTCACGGATCATAGCACAGTTTAACCTACTTGCCTGAAAGTCACAGATAGTGCTTTGAAGTTCTGTCCTGAATAGAAATAAAAATGTACATCTCTTCAAGTATAAGACCCAGTCTGAGACTTTCCCAGTGGCTCCACACAACCAAGTCAGATAAGGTGAATGATTGTGCCTCAGCTGAAAATGAGAATCTACTGATGCGTTTGTCTAGTAGGGTTGCCCTCAAGTCTACAAGCTCTTTCTCACCCCTGCCATGGGCATGCTTTTTCTCACAAAGCTATCTTGCTCAACTCAATGAATTGGTCAAGCCATCTGCATTACTGTAGCTTGGCACTGATTCTGCTGTCTAGAGTTAATCCATCCGTAGCTGGAAACTACGTACTTCTCACATAGCATAAAAAATGATACCATCAAGATAATGTGAAAGAAGCCAAGGAAGACTTTTAAAACAAAAAACTAACCTAAAGCAGTAGTAGTTGTACACAGTCTCATTTCTCCTGTTCATGGGAAATACGGTAAATCAAGCAGAAGAAGTTAATTGGAAAGAAAAGGTCAAATTCACTAGTTGTCCACAAAGGCCCGATGTAGTTAATTCCTTCTGAAGTGAGTGGGATGTCTTCAGTAATTCAAATGCAGCCCTATGTACCCAAAGGACAGAAGACAGAAAGGCCTCTGACTGCTTTGTGTGCCTTTGAGATGCAGCAGCCAGTATCCCACGGTTAATACCCCCGACTTAAAATCAGGCCAGGTTAGACCAGTGCCAGAGCAGGCAGTGCTGGAAGGAATGGGAGCTAAGCTGTGCTTTAGTCGGTCCCTTCATCATGCAGCAGAACGTATTGAGCAATCTGTTTAATGCTAGTGGTTGTTAAGAAGTGAGATAAGAGTTTGTTACTGCTGTGTTTTACCAAGACTACCTTCATTACGTACTACGCTGTCAGTGCATTTGTATATCTAGGCATGGATTGGCAGGGGTCAGCTGGAAAGAACTTCTTCCATTTGCTCTTACCTCACAGTTTTTTCCGCTCACCCACTTGTACTATACCTTATCCTCACTGTGGAAAAAAAAAAATAATCAGAAAATACACACTACTGTATGTACTCACCTTCCCTGGTCCAGACATCTCCTAGACAGCAGTGTTATCTGCTAGCATGGACAAGGGAGCATTGGGTTACTGGCAATAAGATGGAGTTAGGTTTTATTTTAACTTCTTAGTCCATGAGATCCTTATGCTGGAAGTGATTTGGTGGCTTAAGAAGCTTAGGGACAACAGAGGTGAGTATTGCCATGGTGTCAAAATGCTGCGTTCTGCTTCAAGTAGTTGATAGGTAGCTGTAAATGCCACAGCCTCTTTCCAAATGCTGCTTCCACTTTGAGCCTCTTTGCAGTCACCTGCGCATGGTGTCCTTGAGCAATAGCAGGATGTCCTTGAGAACCATGATATCTTCTTGGTACTCCTCCATAAAGCCACACATCTCACTTCCAAATCTCTCTACGTGACCCACTTTATTGCAAAAACATCTCTAAGAAATCAGCAAGCCAAAATGAGCCATAATTACTGAGAGCAGATGTTTCCTAAAAAGCCACATGAAGACCAAAACTGAAATCACCTTTGGGACAAGAGAGTTACACAGCAGCTAACCTCCAAACCCATTTGATTTCATTTCCTTCTGTTCTTCTTTTTCTAATTTCTTCCTTTTAGCTTCTTGTTTGTAATCTAGTTTGCGATGGTTTGGGGCAGAGTATACCTGTGTGTGAGGGCTACTGCCTGTAGCACGTTTCTGCTCAGAGCCTCTCCCATACCTTCCTCTTCTTAACCTTCTCTTGCAAAGACTCTTTTTCCTTCTCCCAAGTGTCCTAACCAATTGCGAGCGCTCCTCGCTCCCTTTTAACTCTATTTTGCTTTTTTCCCCTCCCTCAATATTAAAATTACTAGGGTTCTACCGGCAGCCTAGGTCACAGCCTGATGCCTCAGAATGGAGAGGATATGGTATTCAATGGCTACCATGTTAAGCAAAGAAGTGTTGCCCATTTGAGTGTTACTCCTCATACTATACCCGGCTGAGAAATATCACGCGTCCATGCACACCGTGCTCTCCGGAGAGCTTCCCCCTTATTCTCAGGCTCCAGCTGCATCCAGTAAGGGGTGAAAAAGAGCTGTGGTGTGTCACAGCACGGGCACAGCTTGGAGACGCGCGCTGCCACAGGGCTCTGTGCTGACTCACTGACTTCCAGTTACAGAGCAGTGCCACCGTATTTCTGTCTATCCGTTAAATGATGATGCCTGGTGCCTTGTGCCCTGAACTCACTGGTGCTTGTTTCTGGGCATTCATCTCCACAAAAAAAAAAAAAAAAAAAAAGCAGCACTCTGTAAAGATAAAATAACACTGTCAAGAAGGGACAGCGTTGGAGACAGATATTGGAGAGAGATTTTCAAAGCTTGATTCCCTTTTGGATTGTCTCATGTTATGTGCTACACAGCCCTTCCTCCTGCCCTTTAAATATTTGGCAGCAAAGTACCATGTGTTGGGATTATCTTACTATCAGGCCATCTCTTGTGTGCAGCTTTTTTTGTATCCGTAGAAGACACCGTAAAAATGGCTTAGTGACTTTTGACAACGACTGGGAAGGGGAAATTATTTTCTGTCAGTATTACATTATATGTCAAATAACAGCCACAAAGAACTCGCTGTCAATTCATCACTTAGAGGATTTGTTTGTTGGTTTGGTTTTGGGTTTGTTTTTTTTTTTCCCTTAGTGTGAATTCTCTCCTTTAGTAGGAAGAGATAAACTAAAATTTCTATCCCGAGAAGAAGAGCAGAGTGGCAATCTCATTTCCATTGCCCAAACTGTGTCGGTCTAACTTGAAGCAGGAGACCTGTTTTGCCTTGTCTGTTTCCCTGTCTCCCTGCTGAGGTAGTTGCAGTAGCTGGTGGTTGTGGTTCTCTTGGTATAGATTGTGGCCTTCTAGAACTGGATTGATACCAAAATAGATCCTCGCTTTTCCAGTTGATATCATGGTACTGATTATTTACACAGTTCCTGAGCCAAAGCTCTCAGATGCTATAACTGCCTTGACTTTTGGAGGTGTGTGTGGAAACAATAAATTGATTTACCAGCCAACAGAGCTTTCTATGCAGAGCTGTTAGGCTCCTCCAGATGGAGGAGCTGGATCATTAGAGATACAGAAAACATGGCATCCCTGGGCTACAGTTAGTCTTCGAGAAAGTAAGCAGAAACGGAAAAGGGGTCAAAGCATAATTTTCACAAGTATTGGGTTATGTTGCTCTGTTAAGAATAAAAAGTGAATTGAAATGTTAAGGTGGGAGGAATTTTCACAAAAATTTCTGGCAAACTACAGGATGAAGTCCCTACTTTGACTCTAAATGGATAGAACATTATCTATAAGAGGAAAAAAAGAATACTTTATGCATTTCCTTAATCATGAACCAGAGCATATAGTGGTGGAAATTTAAAAAAAAAAAAAAAAAAAAATTGGTTTTTATCCTGTGTTGATTCCCTTGAAACCAGCAAGATTTAAATGGCCACTATGCAGACGAAGATAATCCCATTCTATGATGTTTGTGCAAAGAAGTTTGCAAGAATCCCAGGCCAGGGGTGAAATTTGGAAAACTATGTCCCTTACTGCATTAAGTAATTCCACCTAATTAGCACTAATAACACACCAGCACTAACACAAGTGTGCAAGAATCGGCTCAATGGACAAGGCTCCAGTGCTCCCTGCCTGCACGGAGCTCCCTGCCTCCTGTTATTTTCTAAATGGCCGGCCAGGTTTTGATCTCCACGTCGAAGCACAGCAATGTTTTGGGTTGTGGTTTTTTTTTTTTGTAAAGTATTTATCTCTTCTAATATGCCTCTTCCTCTCCAGAAAACTTCTTAAGCTGTATCTCCCTTTCATCACCAAAGCAGGAAAGATGCTTTCATCTTCCATCTCTAGTTATACTTCTCTCACTTCATCTTTAAAAAAGCAAAAAAAATTCTCTTTTAGTAGCAATGCTGTTCAGAACTTTGTCGGGCAATTCTTTGTCCTTGGTAATCTCTCTGTCTCCTGAAAGAAAATGGGTAAACCCTCTAATTTGAAATGGATGTGATAATATATCTGTGCTCAGCTTGTGGGAAGCCCAAAGATAAATATATATTCTGCAATATTGACCCACACCACCTAACAACTTCAGAATAGGGGATGTAAACCGCAAAGCAGGGAAACTCTCTAGATAGGAAAGCAGCAAAGATTCTCTTTACAACCTTGATAATTATTTTTGGTTTTTTTGAGAGAGAAAGAAACCGACCTCATAAAATTGCTGAGGAATCTGAAAGCACCTTCACAGCAACAAGAGCAGCCGTGCTAATTCTCATTGTAACAAAGGGAACATGGCCGATTTCATTTTTCCATGTTTCACTGAATTTCACTGAATTTTTAGAGTTGGAAGGGACCATAGAGATCATCTAGTCCAACTCCCCTGCTGAAGCAGGATTGCCTAGAGCTAGAAAGAACGTAGAAAGAATAATTTTTAAAATGTTAAGATGCATGTAGATGTTCAACTTCTTTGGCCTAAATAATGTATTTCAGTAAGATCATAAATGCTTTTCTTATGTATTTTTATTACTGTGGAGCTTCTCCTCCAGAGTACCTAAGACTTTGCAAATGGTAAATGAAGAAAGTGCCCCATTTCCCTAATCACTGTGAAGCACTGCGGGCATCTCAAAGATGTTACAGCACTGAAAAGAATAGCAAAAGGAATAGCCTATTGTTGTTGCTCATGCAGGTTTCTTTACCTTCAAGAGACACCGTGTTTGTGACTGTTTATCTGTCTCCAAACAGTTTTTCTATAGGTTGGGGTTTTTTATTTTCTGTTTGCTCTTGTTTATACCATGTCCTGTACATAAGGGTTAGCTATACAACTAACACAGACCCAGGTCTTTTCTTAGTATCTTTTAATCAAGGTCTAGTAGACCAGGAGAAAAATTTTATTGAAGTGCATACTTTTTTCTAACACTTAAAATTCCATTTTTTTGCTGTACTTTGTTATTTTAGTTAATGCCAGACCAGGACCATCTGTGCAAACCTGTCCCTAACTCGTATCATCTGAACTAAAATAAACTTGGTTTCCACCCAAATAAGCACCCCAGGTGGTCTTTTGCATAGGTTTGAGTGAACGTGCTTAAAATCGTACTCCTTGGTAGACCTCGTTTAAATGAGATACTAAAGAGATACTAATGAGATACTAAAGAAAGGCTGGAGCCTGAGGTGGTCTCTGGGTTTCGTTGCAGTATTGGGGCCTGACTACAGACAGGAAAGCTAAAAACACAACAGCAAAAAATGGGAAGAAAATTAAGACAGAAGGATCCAGGTTACGTATTTATAAATTAGGTAGTTATTAATAGTTTAATTTAAATGGTATGTTTTTTCCTACTTAGAACGTGTTTTCTACACGTTCTTGTCTTGCAACTAAACACTGCTTCCTTCCCACGCTCGCAGGTCTTTTCCCCTCCTCTGAAACCACGCTGCCTGTGACCTTGCAGTCAGGAAATACCCAGCTGAGCCTTTTCTAGCCTCAGCGCGAGCAGCTGAACTCAGTGCTGCTACGTTTTTTTTCTGCTTTGTTTTACAAGATTTATAGATGTGGAAAGGCTACGGTGTGCTTAAACACCCTGCTCGGTTCCACTGTCCTTATCTTTTTTGTTTAATAAATACAGAGCGTTAACTCTGCCTTGTCAGGTTGGAGTATGTGAGCGCCTGGGCGTGAGAGGAAATTCAATGAGCTGCAGCGCTGAGAGCAGCAGATGATTTTTTGCTCTTCTCAAAGCAAAGAGCTGTGATTACAGTTCATACACGCAGCCGCCCGGGCAAAAAAAAAAGAAGTACAGGCTCTTAATGCACGTCAGACTCTGGATTTCCAGTTTGCTGCTTTGACACCTGCCACGGACAGAGACGTGTGGCATTTTAAAATCTGTGTGTTGGGCTTCGAGCAACACGCACAGCTACGGTGATGCTCTCTGCACGCTGTTGGTTAGCTCAAGACAGTAACTTTGCATTCACTTAGTGGATCTTGCAATATCAGGGGCAGATTTACTGAAGATAAAAGTCTATCATCTCAAAATGCTAAAGCAAAATTTTGTCTACTGAAATAATCTCAGACCAGACATGATTTGATAGTCATAGGAATTGCTAGAAGCAAATCTCCAATTAATGTACAGGTTTTGATTCTGAAATAGATAATAATGACATGAAATAAACTGCATTTTTGAGGAATAAAAAAACTACTCAAATTTTAGATGGTGAATTGTGAATCTTGAGATGTGAGGTGCAGTGCAAATGTTTTTATTACTTCTTTATTTTTTTATTAACGCTGTATGGTTTTATGGGGAATGTAGTTAGACAATCAAGATCTGGTTGAATTCCAGGGCTTACCAGGAAGTCCAGGTCTATTCAGTAAACCCTTTATTCCCATTCCTGGAAACGGAGGCATTAGCTTCCCAATTCAGTTTTGAAGATTGCTTCCTCTTATATTACCTTAACAGCTGATTGACACTTTTGTTTTTACTGGCCCCATTGTAGCATGAGCTGCGTGTAGTCTATTTTGTTTGATTACCCCGGAGGGCAAAATCTGCTTGACTTCAACTTTCATCTGGCTTTGTTTGGTATAAAGCAAAATTGAGCTCAGTCCAGTGAGATGCTGAGCCATCCCCCGCAAGTGAAGGCTATTTAATTTTGAGCGATGCTTTCTACCTTCCAGTACCGAGGCCGCCTGCCACGTGCTGAAATGAAACACAGTCTGGATGATACGGGGGTACTCCTTTTCAGAGGTTGTTACTCCAGCACTGGGGTGAGACTTCAGCAGCGTTACAGAAGTCCCTCTATTGCTGTCTCCTGCGGCTGCCCTAAAGGAAGCAGGGTGAGCACAGCACGAGGGGTGCCACCTCTCTCCCCCAGCCTTTACAGCACTCGGCAGCGATTTGGAACCAACGCTCTCCCCTTCAACCACGTGGTGCTGGTGGGGAAACACTAGGGGAAAGAGCCAGGCAGTGCCAGCAGTCAACAGAAGTAGAGAAAGCCAGAACCCACAAACAACTAACAGCTCTCGCTCGCCTTTCTCTCTTTTCGTGCTACCTGGCCCTTGCTCAAACCCTATCTCCTGTTGTCCTCACGCTTGTTTCTCCAATGTTCCCTTTCTTTTTTTGCTTTGATTTCCGCGTACCGCTTCACCTCCAGAGTAAGCCCCTGGGAGGAAAAAGTAATAATCGTGGAGTTGATGCTTGCTATCGCCTTGTCTGTGTAGCCCACAGGGTTATAAAGGTGTTCTGCGGAGTACTTTGCAAGGCAAGGATCCGTCCCCGAGTGCTTGTTAGGCACTGCGATCCTAATGTTCGTTAAAAACTTTATGCCAGCTGTGGATGTTATTATTAGCACTAATTGGTGTAACTTGGCTTACTTCACTTGACACGAGGGCAATTGACAGTCTCCAATGCTTAAGAATCACTCTATTTGTAACAACACTTCCTCTTTCTACAACCTCTTACATCTGCCAGAGGCATTTGCAACGTCATCAAAAAGCCGCCTCTAACTTCTGATCACGGTAATGATGCAGTATGAGTTCCAGCAAAGAAATTTGCTTTTCTTAAATGGGCTTCAGAATAACGCTGCCTTTCACGGTACTCACGTTCCTGTTTTTAAAGATTACTTTGCAAAACAAATACCCCTGGAACAGCAATACGTGAACAGAGATTAATGTTTTACATCCTGGGACAAGTCATTTCAACCATGCCTGTGTCTTGCCAAAAAACAACAAAGTTAAACGGAATTGTATGAAAATGATAGCACTCCTCTTCTCGTGCCAGATGCTCATTTCTAGCCCTATGTGCCCTCTCCTACAAGCCACAGAGTCCTCAGCAAATCACATTTCGTCTTAAACATGGAAAAAGAGATTCAGAGACATGGAGTTTTGTCCTTTTAAAGCATTAATGAGAAACCAAGTGATTGGGACAAACCCAATATTTCACTAGAATCTATGTAACGCATGAAAGACGGATGCATTTCAGCATTAAATAATTACAGACCCCTTTCTGTTCATAGTCGCTTAAATAACTTGAAAGATGGGTGAACTCAGTACCGGGGGCTTTGTCTAAATATAATTAACAATGAGCTACTTAAATAGGCTTTTGGTCCGTTCTTGAACTTTCGGTGCTTTTCTCAAGGTGACCGATTGTAATTTACAGCAACGGAGAGCAGCAATTCCTAGACAGCCGGCAGCACCATTGATTTCGACCTAAGCTTTCAACTGGAGAGCTACCAATTACTTCTCTAAAGGTTTCAGCTGCTTGCTGTGGAGGCACACACGGCACTGGCTCTTTGGCAATTTGAGATGGCAGGATAGCCAACGTATCAGTTCTCTTCTATTGAGAAAGCTCCGGGTCGGTAGCTGCTGTAGCGCTACCTATAGGTCCGGAGATTTTTGATCGTCTTCAGATGTAATGAGTTCCCCAAGCAGAGGACTTAACGTGCATAGATTATTTAGCAGTAATACCCAATTGGCAACAGACACAATAGACACTGATTGATGGGCTTACAGAGAAACGTGCTAAGTCTACGCTGCACCCAAAAATTCCCCTCTTTTTGTGACAAAGATGGATCAAATGTAAAGTATCACAAGGAAAATTTATCAAAGCATACTAGGCAAATCTTGAATGAGAATCTAATTGAAATTCACGATACAATGCTTGATTATCTGTATAGGCTTAGAGATTTTAGTGCAAAGTGAAAGGCTTACTTGCATAAATTTGGAGTCTTGTTTTTGTTTTGGCCTTTTTTCTTGGGTACCGAGGAATTTATCTGGCTTCAGCTTCTAAACACCCTGTATAAGAGGGTCTAAAACTATCACTAATCACAGCAAGCAGATTTGGAAAATCCTTTCTCTTCTGTGCAAAGATCTTCATCAGACATACTATTCAACCACTGGAAAGGCTATTTGTTGTTATCTGCTATCACTGGAAACTCCAGCTATCTTTATTGCTAGAATCAACCTTAAAAAAAAATTTAATAAACTGTTATCATACACTAAAATGCAGGCACACATACAGGATAAGGAATATTAGTAAGATACACAGATCTTTAGGCCAAAAGGCATTTTTAAGCTACTTGATCATAACTGTACTGGTTTGGAGATTTTTTGTAGGATGAGCTAGAAGATAGTACTTAGCCTGCACGGTTTGGAAGACCTTCTATTAAGATAGCCTAATTCATTGCTGCCTCTGCTTTGCTGCTTGATTTCTGCATGTTTCTTAGATTGTAAGTTCTTGTGGGCCTAGTTCCCTTCTGTGAAGGGAATTTGTGAAGATCCGAGCGCGATGAAGCCTGAGGCTTGAGTTCCTCCAATGCATATAAAGAAGTAAAAAGCTATAGCCCAGAGGTTGAGTAATACCATCTACAGAATATCTAGAATTTCTCTTGTACTTTTGGGACTTTCTGAAGAAAGTTTCTGCGTAAATGCAGCGATTTTCAAAGAATTTCTAAGCACTATACACCTTCCTTTTAATTTTTCCTGTTTTATTTCCAATGGCTTTTGGCTTTTTCATGTGCAGTAGTTGTTCATAGTGATAACCCCTAAGAGAAAAGGCAGCGTAATGCTTCTGGAAATACAACAGATGCTTGTAATATCATTGCTGTCTCTACAGGGACTTCTGTAAACTGATTCCTTGCTACACTCAGCATGTTAACATCCAGGAGCAGAATATTGTTTGTGGAATTTATAATGGGACCAGGGATTCCAAAAATTGATCCACGGGGCCTTATAACTACAGAAGCTCCAAACTATACGTTATCAAGCTGCCTCGACTTTGCTGGTTTTCAAACACAACTCAGTTTGCATTTACAGCCTATTCTGAATAATCTTCACTTGGTACCGCCTTACTCGGCGACTGTCAAGGAGAATGATTATCTGCCAGGTACTGATGTGTCTGGGAATATTCAGCACGAGTTTTTGGTGTGTTATTTAAACGAATGTCTTCCTTTGTCACCCTTGAAATATGCATCGTCACTCTGGCAACCTCTGTGTCCTGGAAGGTGTGCAGCGCAATGAGACGTGTAAATGAACAAGAGGCAGGCAGAACAGCATACATGATGAATGAGAAAAATAAGTCATTAGGAAAGCCTAGGATAAAAACAGAAGGGACAAAAAAAAAAACCAACACCACCCTCTCGCACGGGGGTGAGGTGGGAAAACGGGGTTGGTTTCATTTTCTTCTGTCTTGGCAGATTTCTGGGAGTGCATGCAAGGGCTTAGAGTGAAAATACGCATGAAAAATGCAAAAGTCCATGAGAAAACATAAACTCCTTGTTTCCAACATTCAGTTCTTCTATGGCATTATTTTGTCTTCTCTGAGTCCCTGCCATTTTCCACTGATTTCTCAAACCTTCCTATGAATAAAGTATAACCCGCCCCCGGCTCTGCCAGGCTTGGTAGCTGCAATCATTTTTCTGGTCCAGAAGCCCCTTCCTCCCCATGAGCTCTTTGGTTATAAAAAATGATTTTCAGCCATAGAAAACTTCAGCAGGTGCCCCCAATCTCTATTGCTATATTCCTGCTGCCTCCTCATCAGCATCAGCCATCAGCAGGCTTCTTTCCAGTACTGCAGCTCTAATACCCAACGTTGTCTTTGGCTACGGCCTCTACCTGTTTGAGGGGGTATATAACAAACATATTTCCTTCGGCAACTGAAGAGGGTTAGAATTGTTTCTCCTCAGATAGCATTTCCTATTTTTCCTGATCAAAATTGAAATGCTTGTCCAATTAATCTTTTATTAAAAATTCTCATATTGGAAAGCGGGGTGTTTCTGTAACGCAGAATTAATGTTTTCAAGAATTATGCACAATGCTCATTTGCTTTTCAATGAATTATGATTTTAAAATGTAAATGCTATAGACTTTCACAGTCCTGTAACTTGGGAGAATTCCAGTCCCAGTGCAAATCTGTGCAATGTTTGGGGGGTTTTGTTTTGTTTTGTTTTAACTCGCCTAGCTTAAATCTACACTTTTTCATTTTGGTACATGTGACCACCAGTACGGTTCTTGAATACGTATAAGGACAATACATGAATCTGGTCTAAGCTTTTGTTTCACTTTTCTTTTTTTCTTTTTTTTTTTGATAACCCTAAATACTTTTGTTGAAAACCTGGTCGTTGATGAAAATGGCAATTCATGGGAAGAACACCTTATTCCTATTTGTATCAGCATCCATTTCTATAGGTGGTCATCCTACAATAAGTATATCAATACAGCTAAAGCAGTACAATTTTTTAGTGTTAGTAAGACGTAACGTGTCATTTTCCTGGGATGCATTTTTGCCAATTATGCGTATAAGAAGTGTGAAACACCATAAGCCTTTGAAGCTGGGGTATGTACTATGTACTTGCTATTGTTAATACAAAGAGCAGTTATAGTACCACCATCTTCTGTATGCACTTGTTAATTGGCTGCTTACCTCATCCATATGGGAAGTCCTAACTCCTTTCATAAGGCGTTCAGCTAAGGTGGGAGTCCTTTAACTACTGCGGACACTTTAAATCAACCTGAAAATATCTCGACTTCATCTGCTGCACCTCCTCATCTTACAAAACCACAGCGTCCAGCGTAGCTTTTTCTTGGTCCTTTTTTTCTTCACTGGATTGATCCACTGGATGGATTATAGATATTGTCCACGTTAGTCTAGCTGCTTATCAGTCACACTCTCAAGTTCCCCATTATCACAGTTACATGATTGTTAGACTGTGTAGCATTGCTTGAGCCAACTCAGGTTATTTAGCTTTAAGTACATATATTCCATGGGTTTATTAATGCTTCTTCTGAATCCCCTCCTTTTTTTTTTTTTTCAATGTTTTAGGGCACTGCTGGGAGTGCAAATTTGAGAACTTATATGACAGCATCGCTGGGCTTTGTAAATACTGCATTGTCTTTCGTGCATACCAGAAAAACAGAACTGCCACTCTACCCCAATTATTCCCAAATCTAAAACATTCTGCAAACTAGATTTGCAGAAAGATGTTCCATGGCCCAAACACGTGATAGGATAAAGGCAGCATACGGATTTAGCACACATTTATTTGGGAAGGTATTTTATTCTCCCCTTCAGGATTATGGAGACTGGTCTTGTGCTTAGCATGCCGAGTGTTTATGCAATTCGTCTTCCACGCTCATGCTCTGATGTATCCTCCTCGTGGGATGCTGGAAACTCATCCAGAGCCAAAGGGGTGTGGGACAGCCTGTGAGTCTGAGCTTTGTCCTTTTGTATTATCTTTGTTACCTAAACACGCTACTTTGAGATTTAGGCAATTCACCTTTCAGAAATTTCTGATGAGTGGTCCGCATTTTCTTGAAAACAACCCCTCAAACCCATTTCTAAATTACAGTTTTGACCTCTGTAATTCCTGATAGCACTTAGATATTTACCTCTCCATGCCTCAACTTGTCCCTTTTCAGGCTGAGACTGCATAGGTAGGAAAACTGGTGCCATATGTGTAAGCACGTTCAGCAAAAAATGCTAATAATCCCACACCACTGGATAGTGATTTGTCTTTTTGGTTTCTTTTTGGTGAGGCCCTGGGGAATTTGCATAAATTGAGAGACAGGTAGGCATAAAACGTGACAAATGGCTCCCTTGGCTTGAACGTGAAACAGCAGCTCCAGCTTGAGTGATGAACCCAGGGTATTAAAAGGATCCTTACACAACAGTAAGATACATCTTCTCAGGGTGCCTCTTCAGCACTGACAATTATCTCTGTTACTGTTAATGATGCGTTTGCAGAGGAGCTTGCTGGACTTCTTGGACCCAGCTCAGCCCAACCACAGCACCACCAGCATCACTGGGACTCTGCCCATCTAAATGAAGCTGGAGTCTTTTGCACCGTGATTTACAGCATGTGTTGCCTGGATAAAAGAAAACTGCAGTTGTACACTAGCTTTTAAAAATATTTTCACTCTTGAAAGAAGCCTGATTGACAAAGAATACGAGCTATTGAATTATGACACACCAGATTTTACTAGGAACACTCTGAATATGCAAATTTATGGGAGGGGAAGCAATATTCTTACTCTTATTTAGGATGGGTTTGATAGACAGAAATAATTCTCTTGTCACTTGTTATAGAGAAGAATTATTAATTTTGCTTTGTCTGTAGAAAGGCAAAAGCCAGCAATCATGTTACAAAGTAGGTTGCATAAATTGGTTGACTTTCAATGCCTCTTTCCCCATCACATCTTAGGAAGAAGAAAAGATTTCTTAATGGTGCCAGGTTCCATCAGAAGAGTAGCGTAACATAGTTTTAATTGACGTGTACCATGTCTTAGGAAAATAACAAACTCCCTGACCATTCAATTACCATATAAATAAGAATGCGCATATCTCCCCTCATATCAGCATCTTGCTTTTTTTGTTGTTGACGAAAATATGTTAATGGCTAAAAGCAGCTTTTCATTTGAATAATGACTTAATGCTTCTGTGAATTTCAGATGGTGGATTAAGCCCTTTCTTTAAAAGTTTGCAATTTCCCTATAGTTCGCCAGCTGCCTTTGCTTAAGAACAAAAAAAAAAATAAAAAAAGGCAAATGGGAAACTTCAAACCCCAGCACCTGCTAGGGTGCTGCTGCGGTTTATAAATCTGTTTAGGGAAATGAAGCGTGCTAGTCCTCTGCTGCCTTTTGTTCGGAAGACTATCGTTGATGGGTGTGAGGAAAAAGCCCAGTGGTGTGTGGTTTATCGTGTAGACCAGTTTTCTTTTTCGTGCCTCGCCAGATGGAGCTCATCCTCTGCAGGTACACCCTTCAGGTTTATAAGATCACCAAGGAAAGAAGCAGCACTACCGTCTTTTGACCTGACCGTAGAAGAGGCACCAGATCTGAGTCAAAATTAATTACAGGCAAGGCATTAACGTTAATTGTTCAGGAAGGTAATTATTTATGGGGAAATAGTACTAGCTGTGGTAGTTGCATGTGATGCCTCCTTCATTCTGCACTGCAGGCCATTCCCACTGCCAGTTTTGTTGTCTCCATTTCCCAGCAGTAGGAGGATGGAAAACCCATTTGCCTGATTGATAGTCAGTGCATCCCAAACAGCAGCTGCCCCATTTTCATTTACACTTTCCCATACTTTGAACACCAGACATCAAATTTGCTTTGACCCAACTAAAAAGATCAGTAGCACTCCAGTAGAAATGACAAAACCAGTAGGCAATAGCACTTAAACCAAGCATGAGACGTGTCCAGCAGTGTATAAAGATGTGACTCAACAGCCAGCCTCTAGGCCCTTCTCAATTACTGAAGGAAAGCTCCAAGTTCAAACAGGTATTACAGTCTGAATCACTTTCCTGGTTTAGGAAGAAAAATAAAGTTAATACCATGCTCCCCACACCTCATTTCTGAAATAATTTAGACTTGAACACTGACTGCTTAACACGAGTGTTGAGCACGCGAGGGAAGGTGAGAAAGTGGTTTGAAGCTGGACCATGTGTCAGTACAGCATCCCAATCTGTAGCTATCTGCTGTGATATACAGAAGAACAGGCCTCTGCAAGTGGAGGTCGCTAGGCTGAACTCACTGTTAAAATTGCAGACAGTTCTGAAGCAGATGTTAAAAAAAAAAAAAAGCTTCCACTAGATGGAAGGCTCTTCTTTCTGCTTTCTCCTCATCTCTTCCCCTCCCACTTACTCACTCAGACCAGGCCTGAAAGTCACTGGCTTTGATTGTACCCCCATATCACTTGGAAAAGCACTTGCATTGGCAATTCACTCTGCAAGGGCCGTATTCTATATCTGATTTTCAAAAGGTGTGCTTAGCGCATCTGTCTGAAAAATCCAAACTGTTAATTATTAGCTCCAAATGATATTATGTTCAGGCTGAAAGCAGGAAACAAATCAGGCTTTTCACAATAGTGATTTGTTTCTCCCAGGGGAATTCCTCAAAGTATCTATGTCTTTCTATCCCTTCCAATGTGGAATAAGACTCTATGTCCATTTGTCTTGCTAGAGAAGAAAATAATCTACATTGTTCTATACACTTGGAATGGTGCAGATAAAGGAATGTGTAAATAGACACCTTTGCTTGTCCTTGCTGCCAGCAGCCTTTGTGTTTCTCTCCTAAGGTTCAATATCGCAATAGTTGTGCTATAACAAAAGGATCTGTTTCATTAGTGTAGAAAGGGCTCTCCTGGTAGCGGAGTAAGATTTAGCTTAACCATCTTCATCAAACAGAAAAAAAATTAAGCAGAGTTCAAGCAAGCATGACTTGCTTGCTGATATGTCAAGCTGATATAGAAAAAAAAGAAATCATTTAAAAAATCCAGTTTTTCTCTTTACATACCTTCTGTATTTTTGGGGCCATTGATAGTACACTTGGATTCCTTACCTCAGACATCCATTTTGAAAAGCAAAATGTGATACTCCATAATAGCGTTCAGACAAGTTTCAGCATAATGGATAGAAGTCAGCAGAAGCCATATGGAACATGAATAGGATTGTTGTGCTTTGTTGCCCATTATCGTCTTGGTCTAGTTCCATATGGTGATTGAGCTCTGTTTACATGACTTTGATGTGTAGGCATCTATGTTATTTGAGTTGTTAACCCATTAATAAAAATGTACTGCCATATGTGCTCATCCTACAGTTTGCGGTTTTATTTGCATCGGAAACTGATTTGGGAAGAACTCTGTTCTCAATTCTGTTCTGATGATAACATCATTTTATACAGAGACTGCACTCATAGTCTCACTTCTATCTTGTGCTTATCAAGAGGGAGCTCTTGACGCAAATCGATGAAAAGCTTTGGTAGAAATTTAGATCCAAGTAGCTCATGACTTGAAACAAGCCGGTTCTTCTTGGTCCATAGCTCAGGAACAAATTCTGATGAACGAATGCATGTCAGAAAGCAAAGTTTAAGCCACACAATCATAGAATTGTTTAGGTTGGAAAAGACCTTTAAGACCACTGAGTCTAACCATCAACCTACAACTGCCAAGTCCACCATGTCCCTAAGTGCCATATCTACACGTCTTTTAAATACCTCCAGGAACGATGACTCCCTCGGAAGCCTGTTCCAAACAATAAACCTCCCCTGGTGCAACTTGAGGCCATTTCCTCTTGTCCTATTGCCTGTGACATGGGAGAAGAGGCCGACCCCCATCTCATTACAATCTCCCTTTTGGTAGTTGGAAAGTTTGGAAAGCCTGGGGTCTCACCTTCAGGAGTTCACAGTCTGGCTGCTGGCACATCCTCTCCATCTCCGCAATCAGCATGCCCAGGCTTGTGGTCTCCTGCAAAAGCCTGTTGAGAATTTCTTCATTATCTCTGTGTCCAGCTGCTCCAGCTGGGACAGCAAAAAGGACTTCTGTTTCTCTAGGAACTTGTGCAACTGTTTATACTCCATCACAACCTTCTGCTTTGCAACTTCTGTCCTCCTCTGCCAAGGGCAAGCCAAAGCAGGTAAAGGAAAGCAGAGAGCAGGACAAGAGCATCAAGAGTTGATGGTGGGCCATGCATTAATGGGATCCACAAAAGAGAGGCATTTGGGGAAAATACAAACCCGCTTTCCCCTCCCCACACCCCTTGAGCATCACCCACCCATGGGAGAGGGGAAGAGGAGATATTCCTCCTTTCTCCCCCCATCCTCTGCCAAGGAAAACTGATGGGCACCTACAACGTAGTCCTGGACTCTGTCTTCTCTATACTCCACAGAAGATGGAAGCACCTCATGCTCTGATTTCAGAAGTTGCAGTTTGGTCTGAATTAGTTTCTGAGAGGAAAGTAATAAGTCCCTTGGTTAATGGCATAATTTAATGGCATCAGAGCTATTTACCTCCCTTTTCTTCTTTTTTTTTGTTATTTATGCAAGGTAAAGGAGATTTCAGGGAGCTGTGGGGTAGGAAAAGGGCTGAGGACCTCTTTCTGTTGGTGTTTTGTGTGGTTTTTTTTTTCTTTCCTACTGATATTGAGCATAGCTGGTCTTGATAAGGGACTCATATCAGATGAGAGAGCCATTTATGGCTGCTGGATAAACAAACCCTTGCAAGGCTCAGTAAACCCCTGGCATTGCAAACTCCGAGGTTAAAAGGTTACGTAGGGATTGTGGTGGTGAGAAATCATATGCCTCTGTTTCTTACTCTTGCCTAAGCCTCTGCTCATGGCTGAACACTGGTGGAGAGGACCCCTTGGTCCTCAAGAGCATGGTGCTCCTACGTCCACCTCTTCCTCAGGGCAGGTAATGCCACCTCAATAGTTGGTATCAAGATTTAAGGAAGGGTGAGTCCACAGGTGGTTTATCCCACAGGCCAAAGGCTATACAGGTATCTGCACCTGTCAAGAGCAGCAGGTTCTTTCATGGCAGGGCTTTCCTGGCTGTCAGAAGAAATTTCTGCCACTCCTGACCCCTGGGACATCAACTTTGCCCTTTGGGTAAGGTGGGACATCAGACTAACACCCTGCAGAGACTGCTATGGATCAAAGATGCTCACGTGTCCCTGGAGATTGCTGGTGCCTCCAAGACCCTGCAAGATCCCAGTAGGTTTCTCTGATCTGCAGTGACATAGGACTGATGCTTTTCCTTCCTTTTCCTGCTCTTTAAATGCTTTTACTTTCAAAAATTGTTGTTGTCTCTTCTTTCCAGCATTATTCCAGCCTTTCAACAGTTTTCCAGCTGCTTTTCAGGCACGCACGCAGGAAGTCATTGTTATTTCCTCCCATTACAGCTCTCATGAAGCAAGGAAGGGTTTAAGTGCTTTCATTTGAGTACCCAAATGTTAAAACATCCAGATGTCTGCCCAAGATGATCCTTTCTGAATCTGCTGCTCTTGGAAACCCCATGAGAATGAGACTCAAAGTGGATACCAAGACTCATTTGCTCCACTTTATTCTTTACTATGCATAGAGTCCTGAAATGCAGTGTGGTTTCCTGGATCAAACCAAAGGCTTTTCCAGAGCACATAATGTCTTGCTGTCCATGCTGTCTCAGGGAGCCAGCTGGATCCTGGACTTCCAAACACAGAAGAAAGGCAGGATTTTCTCTCAAATGAAAGAAGTCAGAGGAAAAGCAAAAGCTAAGTCTCGTTATTGGCATCAAACACAGCTACGTTCCCTTTGTATCATCCAGACAGACTCAGATAGTCCTTGGCCTCCCATTCAGACGTTGAAATGTTTTGAAGGAGATGAAAGCTTGAAGCCTGTCCCCAGATATGCCAACAGCCCAAATCCCCTGGGAGGGGCTGAGGTTAATGCAACCCTTTCTCCACGCTGAGTCTCTGGTCACCCCCACAGCCCCAAATCCCTGGCTCCCCACTGTGAAGCCTTCGCAACTCAACTTGGAGCAGTAGGTATCAAATCTCTGGGGATTGTTGGGCAAATTCTGGGGTGTTTCATCCCACCTCATGCTCCTCTGATCCTTGGAGAGGAGGAGGTGCAGGTTTGCTCTATCTGGGTCCAGAGCTATGTTTGCTGATGGGAAGGAAAGCATGAGAGTAGAAAAACAACATGACAGGGAAAGTGATGGACATTTCTTTCCATATATACCTTCCTGTTGTGTTTGTGGTTTTTTTTCCTGGGGATGAAACTTCGGTCTGACCAAAACTTTGGTAAGGGCTTTCTTTATAAAGATCTATTTAAACGCTCTAATGATTTGTACTGTTTTTAAGTGTGATTGAAGTGGAATAGAAATTCATCTTGCCAACCCACCAGGAAAGCACAAATTCCCTGCTTTTGTTGTCTTTTTCTCACTTGAGTCCCCCTTTTTCACCCCAGGATACCTCCAGTCTCCTGAGACTTGCCCTATTGTACTTCCAGTTCACCTAGGAGACTCTCTGGAAGAAGTGAGAAGTACTATTATTTTGTTTATGGGGGAGAGGGAGCGTATTATAAATGGGTTAATATGAGGAGGTGCCTTTTCTCCTTGCAAAACAAGTAAAATCACCAGGTGAACAAGTCTAGCTCATGGGCAGACGAGCCGTCAAACCCAATATGGCCAGCTTTATGACAACTTTTCTTTAATTCAGAGTTGCCTGCACCAATTACTAATTAGAGATCAGAGGAGGGAATGGGACAGTTATCTGAGCACGGAGAATGGTCTCAAAATAGGTCACTCAGGGCTTATCTATACAATCTGTTTGCAATACATTGATTTTGCATGTTGACTGCCTTGCAGATGTGTAGATGTAACCTACAGCCTGTTTGGTTAAAATAGGACTGGAATCAAGAATTTGATTAATTTCCTTCGTGTAGCTAAAGGGAGGGTCTCGCTCTGGTCTTTTGCATTACTCAAGCATTCAGACAAGTGTGCAAATACACATGGGAACACAATTACCCTACCTCTTCCAGCTCCAGCCCCAGATAGGAGGGGGTTTGAGTAACTCATTGTTAGCATTCCTTAGCTGGGACTTTATGCTGGCAATTGGCTAGTGTCCACTCGTCTCCAGCTGTAGAAGTGTGCTTAGATTTTCCTCTTCCTTTGTACCTTTGCATTTCCTCAGGGCTTCCTTCAGAACAATGTTTTTCCGAGAAATCCCTGAGCCTCTTTTCTACTCTGGTAAACTTCTCTGTCAGTTGCTGGAAAGTCCTTGCTTCACACCTGGAAGGAGAGGACTTTTGTATTCATAGAATCATTTAGGTTGGAAAAGACCCTTGGGATCATCGAGTCCAACCATCTACCCTACTCTACAAAGTTCTCCTCTACACCATATC
>JAOXNO010000001.1:81299269-81321441 GCA_028565335.1 Limnodromus scolopaceus | reverse complement strand
GAGGCCGGCCCCGGGGCGGCGCTGCCTCGGGCCGCCCGCCTCGTCTCGGCCGGGAGAAGCACCTGTGGTGTCTGCGAGCCCCTGCCGCCGCCGCCAGGTACGTGAGGCCCGGCCCAGCCCGGTTACCTCGGGGAGTGCTCAGGGGCCCTGGCTTCGTCTGTTCCCGGAGGCTCGCTCCGCCCCGGCTCCTTATTCCCGGGGCCCGCGGCGGTGTTTCCTCCCGGTGAGGGAAGGTAAAAGCAGCGGGGGCTCCCCGGGGGGGTGAGGTGGGTGAGAAACTGGCTGCCGGGAGGCGTTTCGTGGGGGGGGGTGGCGCCGGCACCAGGCGGGACCCCCGGGGGCTCTTCCAGAGATGTCTATAGGTACGTGTGTACGTCAAGCCAAGCGCTCCTTGTGCTTCTCGTTATAACAACCTGTTGCGCTGCCCTTTGGGTGAAAGGCGCCCCGTCTAAAGGCAAAGCAATCAGTTGGTCGGTCTGGGATTCTGTCCTTCCCCACCATCCCCCCCGCCATTTTGCTCCGTGGGGGAGCAGCTGCACCGGGCTCCCCCCGCGGAGGGGGCCGGGGTCGGGCCGGCTTTCGGTGTGCCCTTTCTGTGGGATGCTTTCGTTTTTATCAGTTCCCACGATAATACGAATCAAAGGTCAGGTTTCTGCTGTGATGGGTGTGATGTGAGGCTGTTATTTTACACCGGCGCTCACACCTCAGTCTGAGAAGGGGAGCCGGGTCGTTATCTGCACGAGGATATGACTAGGCTGGGTAGGATTCTGTACTTTTAAGATTGTGTGAAATAGTTCCGTGGTTTGATAGTAGGGAGGTGGCTTTGCGCCCTTCTCGGCCGTCTCCGCCGACTTCACGGGATGAAGAGTTTCTGCGTGCGAGTCCGATTGTAGAACTGGAGCTGCCATCAACACGAAACCTCACAAGAAACACACAAAATGGGATAAAGGTTGCAGCGAACATTATGCGACTGAGATTCAACACTATAAGCCATAAAATACCTCTTCAATAGTATCGCTAGCTATATAGGGGTGCATTATGCTTTTAGGGTTTTCTTTACTCCTTTTTGTTGCCAGTCCTTTGAAAATGAATTCCTCTTTGCCTCTTGTTATAATAGATACGTAAAACTATTTCACTTTTCGGCGTTTTCTATACGTGTTGCGTCACGTATTTGGCATGTGGATATAATTGGTATTGGTGTGCAGGTGCGCAAGGGGCTGACTGCATGTTGTGCATGAAACAGTCATCCCAACCTTGCCAGAGACCAGAGTGATGACCTTGCTCTTTTGTAGTAAATTTTCCAGGCAGAAGGTGACACAGGGTTTAGTTAAGGCTGATTTAACTCCGGTGGGGGGGGGGAAGGGGGGGGTTCCATGGGGGGATGGGACTGTGGTAGGCTGGGAGTACAGACTGGAACCGGTTCCTCTTGTTGGCTGCTATTAGCATTCTTGCAATTCCTTCTGTAACCTACCCTGGTAGAATTTGTCCACCAAAAGGCTGAAACCCTTTAGGGCAGACAAAAGAGGCTAAGTCTCTCATCCTGCGCTTCTGTGGCAGGTAAGTAGCAAGCCTGAAATCTGAGGGAAAGCCCCATTCCCAGTTAGATGCCTTTCCTGTTACCCACAAGGGTGACTGAGTTTCCTGCCCTTGACACTGTCTGTTGTATTGATGACCTGGCTGGCATTTTGGCTTTTTTTGTTGTTGTTGTGCTTTTAAACATACGATGTTGGTCTGTTACTCGGTCTCTGAGCTGAATGATTGCTGAACTTCTTTTCATCTGGTCTTTTACTTCTGCAAGTCCAACCTAAGTGGCTGGATGCAGGAGTAAGTCTCCTCACGGAGCAGTAGTCAGGGCCGCTGAAGGTAGGAGCCTTGCTTCTGACACCAAAGCCTCCTCCAAGGAGGAGCCAACCCTGCTTTTGGGAGGATGTTTTGGCATCCAGGTGTGATTTTTGCCACTGACTTGTTACAGACCTTTGATAAGGCTGCCTAAAAAGCATGCCATTTTAGCCTAAAATCTAGCAGTTTGCTGAGAGGTCTCTGAGTAGGTCCACGTCAGGCTGTGATGTTTCTGTAACCAGAGAAATACTTTTTTTAAGGTTGCTTTTACACAAGTTGCTTATTCCAGTTTCTTCAGACAAAAATATGCAGTAATGCTGGGTTGAACTAACTTTAATAAGTGCAATGAAACTGAGTTCCCTGTGTGGTTTTCTTCATTGTTAGAGCAGGAATTCAAGAAGTAAATAAACATGGGGAGAAGTAAACTGTATTTTTAAAGTTCTTCTGGACTGAATGAATGTTTAATAACAATACCACTGGGGAAATGTGTTAACAGTATTTTTTGTACTCCCCTATGAACTCTTAGGCTTTTTTTTTTTTAGAATATGGATAGAGCCATGAAGTCATTGTGTGACTGAGCTGTGAGTATTTTACATGCTTATGTGGGTATTGGTTTTTATCGGTTTTAAATTTAACTGTTGTTTTTTTCAGATAAAACGTTCAGAGCCAAAACAGTCCTTGGTGTAAAGGGTTTGTACGTAATATAGCAGTAAGGTTTATGCTGTGCTGACTGGATTGGTTTAATTTTGAAATTCAGCTATGACAGAACAGTCATTGTTTAATAGGCATTGTGTTATTGAAACTATAATCCCGTTTTTAAAATTAGAAATGTTTCAATTTTTTTTTTAAATGAGACTTAACATCATACATCTAGGATAAGGATTCACTCCACCAAACCATATAAACCACAGTCCAAGGTGTCGCTGTGGCTAGGGATGTAGGATGCCGCTCTGAGAGGTGGAAATCAGGGGATGTAGGCAGGCTGCTGCTCAGGAATGGGTTGCACAGCCAAGGCCACCAGGGAGTGACTTCCCACCCAGCATTAGTGTGAGTAGCTCTTGCTGCTCACCCTGTCCACAGCTGGGGATTCAGATTTCTTGCCAGCCTTTACACCAGCATAACCAGCTGCCGGGCAAAGGATACAGACCGACTGTGGGAACCACGTATAACCTGCTTTTGAGCTACAGGAGGCTGGAGTCACACAGGTTGACCCCTTTTGCTCTTGAAGAAAAAAGACATGACATTTGTCCCTGGCAGCTTTCTTGCACACACACCCCCCTCAACTTCATTGGCCCAGCTGTGCTGTAGAAAGAAGCAACTATTTCGTATCCAGGAACAAAGAGGTATAGTTAGGTATAGTTTTATATTGTTTATATAACAATATTATATTGTTTATTAAAAAACCCAAACCAAACAAAAACCAAAACCTACACACATATTTTTTTTTCTTTAAAAGATGGGCTATATGAACAGTATCGATATTTTAGTGTAAAAGTAAATACAGAAAAAAAGTAATTTGGAAAATATAAAATCCTACTGGTTTTAATTGATGCCCCCCTGCATCCTCCCATGAAAAAAACCCACCAAACCACAAAAAAACCCACCTTTAGAATATGTGGGTCAAAGCACTGATGACGGGAAAGTTTGAATCAACAATGTCCAAGACTGCAAAGCAATGAAAGTGCAGAGTAATTGTAAAAATACTGCCCAAAGACCTTTATTTTAGCAACACTGCTGGATATTACTATAATAAGACACAGATTCTATTGCACTTCTACACTGTTCAAGCCTGACAGCTTAAAAACTGACAAGTCGGTGCCTTTTCAAGGAGAGAATTATCAAAAAAGCTTTCTTTGCATCAAATGAGAGACTGGCAGTTAGTATTACCAGTATACTGAAGAGTGGCTTAGTTGAACCATCAAATTTTCCCTGACCCTAACTAAAATAAGCTGTCCTGTTACAAAATATAAGGCGTTTTAAAAAGAGAACTAAATATATTCATTGACTTATAATATCTGGTTTCAGAAACAAGAACATTTGAGGGAAGAAAAAATAAAGAATAAATGATTATTTCTTCTCTGCTTCTACTGGAGGTCTTACTTCGTTCATGCTTACTGAATCTTTCATTCTTTATTGCTGAATTCACTTTGTATGATATTGATGCAATTCATATTCTTTGAGAGTTTTTCTCCTGCTCACTCTGTCCTTCGGAGGCGTAATCTTTGATCTGTGATGACAATAATTTTCACGGCACGTGCAGACGGTGACTGCAGATGAGGAATAAGTAGCATGAACCGACGAACACACAACACAAGACATAACAATCCTCTAATCATGCAAATATGGGAGGTGATGGCTTAAACCACGCATTTGTAAGAAATTTTGTATCTTGCAAGTGCTGCCGTTTACTACACCTGGGGCTGATAATCAAGGACTGTGTGTCCAATGCCAGGCAGTTGGCACTGAATTCCAGCTGTTATTTGGGTTTTTCTGTAGACTGGTGGCTATACTCAGTTTTCTTTTATTCTCAAGCCAATTCTTTAGTCAGGCCAATCTCCATATTCTTAGCTCTTTGAAGAGCTAAACATCTCACTCTGTCTCTCTGGTTTTGGGGACAACCAAATATATGTAGTTATTTCTTTAAGCTATTTTTTAATGCTTTTAAACTATTACCAAGTAAGGATTTTATTTCTGTTCTCACTGTTCAGGGAGCATAGCAGGTTTGTCAGTCGAGGGGAGCAAGCTAGTATCAGCTCTCCTGAGGGAGCTGCTCTGTTCATATTACTTACACGTTGTCTCTTGGCAAACTCAAAGGTAGTCTTCAAATCATGTAAGAGAAGGCTTTTGTTTAATGACTTCCAAAAGGATCTCATTGGAAATTGATGGCAGAAGCAAAAATGGATTCCATTTTTGGAGACCATCCCTTCTCCTCTTATCTGGGTGCAAGCCTTGCCTCTATGACTGCATCTGCTATGTTACTTAACAAGAGGGAAAGACAGTCATCTTCTCAATAGAAATGAATGGTTCTTCTTCAAGTCACGTTCTCCTGTGCAGAAGCTGAAGAAGGAATTACATGGAAAGGAAAAATACCATTCTGAGCCTGTAATTAAAAATGTATCTTTCCGTACATGCGTAGGGACTGAAAATCACATTGTCGAGGCAAACTCAGGTCTGGCATTCCTGAAGGTCTGGGTGCAAGGCTTAGGAAGCGCGTTGATATTCTTGTAACAAATTTTGTGACTTTGTATCTGTATAGAAACTTTTAATTTTAAGAACCATAGTAATTCTATTGTAGGATATCACGTCACCAGTATAGGTCATTGCCAAGGCTGGATCTCAAGATTAGCTGTACAGACTTCTGCATTTCAATGCGATGGATTAACTGATAGCAAGTGTAAGTTGCTATTTCTGAGGCCAAGCAATGTAAGGATGTAACAGCTGACGTGCTGATAGGGAAAAAAAATGGTGAGGCACAACGATCTTGGGTTTCATTTCAAGCTACATTAGTGGGCATAGATTTTCTGCTTATTATCCCCAGTTGGGACACATTCAACTTCTTTCTTATCTCTTCTCTCTTATCTTGTTCAAATCCCATTTCTTTCACTTAACCTTCTCAGTAACCCTTCCTGAACTCCTGTCTTACTCACATGCTTCTTTTGAGGTTGTAAAATTTCAGCCCACAAATAAAGTTGTGAAGAACTAAAAATGGGGTCTCAGACTTGAAGTTTCAGGTGATACCAACTAGGCTATGATACCACTCCTGCCCGTAGTAAAGTCAGTCCCCAGCAATGTAACTTCATTGCCTTTCAGCAATGTCTGCCTGAAGGGCTTTTTCTTTGATTTGTTCATTCTGAAGATACCTTTTATACTTTTTTTACATTAATATATTCTGACAATATTTCTTTCAACTGAAAATTCTTAGAGAAGACCGTAGCTGACATATTGTGTGCTGCGCAGTCCTTGTATTTCACTAGGTTTTTCTGACTTTGAAATTAAGCCTGCTGAAAACTTTGAGCTTCCTCTTCTGTATGGCTTCCCCAGCCACCAAGGGATACGCTGTCTTTGGCATGATGCTGCAGGGTCGTGGTGATAAAGCTGAATGTCAGAGCTTCAAGAAGAACATTGACTAGAAATTAGTTGTTCTGTGACATACAGTGATGGTCTCTGATATAGGGGCACGTGGTGACAGCGTAGAGCATATGCCAAGTTTCTGCAGACAGACACTTCAAAACAAACAAACAAAAAATTAAACTAAACCTTAAACTTCTTACAGAATTCTTGGGCATTTGCGTGCCCTCATGTTAGCCTCTCAATCAGGATTTGCTGGTCATTGCAGGCTCATACTGATGAGCGTGGAAACTAAGCCTAGGTGCAAAAAGGGATGCACAGGAGAAAGTTATGTGGTTGTTTATAAGGAAACAGGCCTTTTTTTCCCCTAGTCTCCTATGACGAGTCTCTGTAAATAACCATATCTTAATATTCTCCTGATATCATATAACCTGCACTATTCTTGATGCCTGATGTTGCTCATCCAAACCCCTGTTGCTTTTTGCACACACAGAGCCATATCTACTGAATTTTTTCCGCTGAGATGCCTATCAGCTAAAAAGCTGTAGAGCCACTTCTGAGCGAACATTAAAGCAAACCTTTTCTGTGTCATTTGTCAGACCACTGAATACAGGAGCTATAAATGCACGGTAACATGCACACCGAGAGGCCGGTGCATTGGATGCTACATCCTGAAATGCTTCATGGTATCTTTTGCCACATAACTAAGAGGAACTAGAGAAGATTCAGAACATAAAGCTAGAGAGTCCATTTTTATTTTTAAGATGGCATTGAATTATTAGGGAAGAATGCATAACCTGCTGTACAAGAAATTGGAAAGACTAAGGTGTTTCTGTTCACAGACTTTCCACGTCCTTCTTTACTATTATCTTTCAGTATTTTAATGTGAGGCAGAATATACATAATCTTCCATATACTTACACATATGAAATACTTAAATAAATGGGAACAATTTTAAAAAGTCAACAGTTTTGTGGGCTTTTTTTCTCTCTAAATCACACTCTTCCTTCTCTTCTGGCAGATGTTACTAACGAAAGCCTGCAGTGTCACGGGAGCTTCTGCTTTTGGAAGCTGTTCCAAGCTTGGGAAGCTGCTTGCTTGAAGCTTGAGTTTGAGGCTGAGATTAAAAAGTCTGGCATCTTCCCTACAAATCTGGCATTGAAAAAAGCCTATGCACTAAGGGCTGATCTCTGTAGCTTCAGAGAATACTGGTGGTCCTAGCAGCTCATGTATATTTAGCTTCAAGAAGTGATAGCACGGAAATCATGGTGGCTTTAGCTTTAAATCTCAGTTTGATAGAACTGAGCTCTTTTGGATAGATAGAAAGTAAGCACTGCATTGCTCACCTATTGGATGAAATATGAATGAAAAGGTCACTTTTCTGAAAAATATTCTATTGGTTTAAGGTTACGGGGTTTGCACCCTGTGTTTTAGAAGTTGAGACCCGGCAGCTTCAACCTAGCTGTTGAACGTTCCTAAGGTTGTGTTCACGTTGGGATGCTAGGGAGTCCCACGCTGAAGCTGGGTGCTGTGTGGGTGACTCTGCCACAGAAGGTGGATAATTCTTGAATTCCTCAGGAGACAGTTTTTAGTATAAGCAGCGATCAGATGCTCGGGAGGAAAATACCTGAAGACACAGGAATGAGATCCTATCCCAATTCAGTCGAGGTCAGTGTGAGTTGTGGTGGTGACTTCCTTGGCACAGAATATCACTCTGTGTATGCAAGAATGACACTTAACCTGGATGCACGTTAAACTCAGAAGCCAGAAACAACCAGCGTTTCGAAGCTTAGTATCGTCTTCCCTGCTCTGGTATATCCAGTATACCCACCGGCTCTTTTTTATTTGGCAATGGTTTTTTTGATCTTGTCTAATGGCAGGACAGTTCTTTTGCAACAGCATTCAATTAACGGAGTAAGTTGTGGTTACGTTTGCAGCTTTGTTTGTCTCTGCATCTGGATTTACTAGACAGATTGGTTTGCTTGACAGAATGACTAAGCAGACTTGACAAACTCCCAGTTGTAACCTTATCTTTGCAGTCAGAAGCCTACAAGTCAGGATAAAAGAGATGTTACTTGGACTTGCGAAGGAAAATACTACAGGAAAAACAAAAAGGGAAAAAGAAACCAACAAACCTGTTCTTGATTCAACAGCTGTTTTTGCAAGCAGAGCTTGTGGTACTGCATATTGGTGTTATAAAAATGCAAGTGATACTACAGGTCTTTTTATGAGTCTTAAGGTTTTTTTCTGGGTGTGGTGGCCTCATTGATTGTTTACTGTAAACTGATGACATCTAAAATATAAAATATATAAAAAAATATATATAAATAAAATATATAAATATCTAATGTTTTTCTGTATTTAAAATAGAAGGAAGAAAGACAGTGATATGAACCTGAAAGCTAGTAATTTTTAAGTAATCAATTGTGGTTAGTGTCACGTATTGCATTTCTTATTTCTTCTGACAACCTGATAACTTTTCTCATCCCTTATTTTTTTTATCACTTAAAAAAGGCTTCTCTTCCCTTTTTGCAAACGATCCATGCAAAGAAACTGGTTGTTTACTGAAAAACCTGTGAGCATATCCAAGTATAGAATGGTACCTACTAGGAACTATTAAAAGTGCCAACTAAAAGAAAGGAATTGTAAACCAGGGAAAAATCCTTAATTTTTTGTAGTTATCTTTTTGTACCAACAGTAAGTAAAAGTTTTTGGATAGAAATGTCATTTTAATTATAAGATGCCTTTGAAAGGTTAAAATAGCTTTTTGTTCAAGCCATAAACCTAGCAGTGTCCAATTTTTATAAATGGGATTATTGTAAATTCACCTTTCACTTTCTTTTTCATTTCTTCTCCCTTTCTTTCCCAGCAGACAGGAAGTGTGAATGTGACTTGGCTTTAGAGCCAAATAATCCTTATCTGCCCTTGGGTTAATTTACTTCAGCCATTTTCTTCTAAAGATTTTAAAGTCAGATGATGAGAAAAATTTGCACCAAAGTTTAAGAAGCCTCCTGAAAGCTTACAGAAGCCTGACTGAATCGATGAAAAACGAAAGAGAGAAATGGGTGAAAGTCCTATACCAAAAAGTGGGTGGAAAAGAACAAATACTTCACTCTAGAATGGCATTTTTCAACAGAAGCTCATAAAGAGCTCTGCTACAATACCATTACTGACACCGAATGGTATGTACCCCCTTGGGGAGGCCCATTTATCTTCACAGAGTATCTACCAGGTGGGTGCAGGATGGGGTGCAAGTAGGTGCTTTTGGTTTTAGCAGCTGTAGTTGGGGGAAGCAGAACCAAATTTTATTGTAATCCTGGTACCTATGAAAGTACTTTGAAGGCAAATATATCTCAACGTGAGCTAAGAGTGGCAAGATCTGATTAGGTGAAGAGCAGCAGAACTGCTTCTTGATTAATCAAGCAGCTAACACTTCAAGACATTGATTCATTAAAACCTTGAACACATAACTCATTTTAGCTGGCCTTCTGTTGAACGTATACGTGAGCTAGTGCCTTATGGCTGTCCCAAATGCTTTTCTCAATCTGGGCCTAATAGGCTGTATATTCATTTTACACTGAGGCATGGCAAGTGGCTTACAGGTGTGCATTTTTAATACAAAATAGAAGCAAAGAAAAGGGTAAAAATTTGTGTTTGGAAGGAGGCACAATATGCTGCCAAGTGCTTTGTTGCATTGATGGGATTCTCAAAGTTTATGCTTGAGTGTGTCACTGTTCCTGAAAACTGATCTGGTAAGCAGTGTGCAACGTTGTTTTTTTGATTTGTTTTGGTTTTTATTGTTTGTTTTTATGTGGGTGCTGTATAATTTTAATTGACCCTCCGAGAGAATGGAAGGCTTCTTCGTCCTGGCCCTGAATTCTTCCCAGGGTGTGACATCTAAGCTGCTTCTCAAAAAAAACCCCAAAACAAACCAAAAACCAAAAAAAAAAAGCTAGCTTAGTAATACTCATTCCAGGTGTTTCATAATGGCGTTAATTGATTATGGCCAACAGCTAAGACAAAGGCAGCACATATGTTAATCAGTCTAAAGAAATAATATTTTTCTTGCCAACCAAGTTTGTAAAAGCAAGTGTGTGACGTAGCATTTCTGGTGTGTCCATATCCTTGGAAAGGGTATGAATGTTGTTCAAGAAAAACTATGGATTTATTTAAAAGGTTAAATTGCGAATTACGGCATTTAAGAGGTGAAGAGCCTCACCTGACAACCTTATTTACTTCTGATCATTGCATTTATCAGCCTTGCTGTTTTCCACAGGTGACTTAGGGTGTCCTTGTCCCCTTGCTTTTTGTTTTTCTCAACTCTATGCTCTTATGTTTATATACTGCTTATTAAATATTTATTAAGCATATCAAAGGGAATATTGTTGGAAGGTGCATAATATGATAAGTTGCTGGGTGCACGAGCTTCCCTTTCGGGTCACCTGAAGGGCTTGAGTGCCTGAAAATCTACCAGCTGTTTTTTAACCCTGCTGCATTCTTTGATTTAATAAAACCCATTATGTTTCCCTCTATGCCTTGCTAAATTCAGACCTTCATTTCGCTTCTGTTGTTGTAGTAGTACTTTAGCCTGTAACAACACTATAGACTGTAGCGACACAAAAGCCTACTTCAACATGTAAGTAATATAAAATTTCTGTATGTTTTCCATTTTTGTGATGTGCTGACAGAGAAGAATAATGAATAAACAATATGGTCTCGTTAGATGTTAGTATAGGTTTAAGTAAGTGTGTATACAACTGATGCACTCATATCTTTAGATTTGTGTAGTGATTAGCATATGTTTGTTTTTGAAAGTTCAAAAAGATCTGAATACCAGTGTTGTTAAGTACCTCTGAAGAGCCTTCTAGTTGGGTTTCATGGAGATTAATGGGCTAATATGTGTCATTCCTGCAATATGTTACCAGTGTTAGATTTCTTATGTGGGAAATAGGATTTATTATTTTCCAGATGTTAAAAATTTTGATTCCTTCCTAGGATGATAATTTGTGCCTGTTTGGGGGTGCAGTTAAAGAACGAAAGGTAATAAACCAGGTGCAATGACAGTAAGCAGTCTTACATGACAGTAGGGAATTGGCAAGGTTTCTTTTGAAGTTGACTTTTTTTTGAAGTATGGAAAAGGTGTGATAGCAGAATCCAGTTAATAATGGTAAGTCATCATTTCAGCCACCATGCTACTGCTACCAGTTCAGTTCTTTTTCTACAGTCTCTTACCCAACAACTGCTCTGTAATGTGCGTGAATATAGACCGATACCTTTGGATAAGCTGATGATATCTTCAGGGTCAAAGCCTTAATAATGGGACAATGGTTCCACAACCATTATTACCAAATATACATGCAAACAGATCAGCCAGCAATAAAAAATTGCAGATCATGCAGTGATGCACAATGCCATTTCTGTCAATTTAGTCAAAGTACATCGAGGCAGCATAAAACATAAATCCTTGTTTCTGTCAGCTTCAGGAGGGCAGGAGATACTTGATGCCATATAAATCTTTCTGATAAAAAAGTTAAGCTGCCAACATTTGAATTCGTTAACTTGAACAAATTTGAATTCATAGAGTTTGTTTATGCTGTGTCATTTCTTTCTTTCATGCGACCTCAGTTTTTCTGATCCGGTACAGGGAACTTGAAAGTCACACTTAATGTATCGCTGAACCATGGCAGGAGACGCTTCTCATGCAGATTTCAGCTAGTCTTCTGTGTGCCATACCAGGGAAGAGAGTTAGACCTCTAAAAGATACAGGCATAGCAAACGCGAAGGAAAATAGATGGGAAGCCTTTTAGCCATATTTCAAATTTTAAGTCTAAATTTAGGGTTGGGTGTTTTGTTTTGTTTTATTTTTTTCCTAGCCTTTACTATTTAGTATGGAAAGATCTGCCTTTTCCTCCCTCCTCTGTTTCTTTTTCTTCCTCTAGTTCTCCTTATTCCATAGTCTTGGCTGACAAATTTACTATTTTATTCTGCAGTTTTGCACATAGAAGAATTCTTTGTGCTCTTCCACAAACATTACCTATCACAAAGTTTTGCTCACAAAAGCCAGCAAAATAAAGCGTGTGTGAGTTGCAAGTGAGTTTTAGTTTTGGTGGCAAGATGAGCAAGAAACGTTTTAGCTTTGTCTTTACAATTCAAACATCAAGAAAACAGTTGAAGCTCTTGAAATGTAAAATTGTTTTTCAGTTTTTGTTCAGTTGTAACTCCAAAGCATCTATAGAAATCTAGCATGAGATGAGATTTTAAAAATTAGGATTCTGAGGATAGGATGTGCTGACGTGAAGGGAAATTTAAGGTGGACTGAATACGGAAAGGAGTTGGGCTCAAGGTTAGATTTGAAGTGGCTATTGTTGCTGCTCCATAATATTGATAGTATCGAACACGTGAACTCTTTTGTGCCCTCTTAAGCCTCTTGGTACAAGCAGATCGATGACCGAGTTCTCATCTGAAACACTTACCAGGCTGCTTTAGCAGCTTCATGGACATCGTGCATTAAACTCCTGTAGTAAAACACGACCGGGCTTCACAATACTAAGTTTCCTGCCTTAAGCATTACATTGTGTGGAATTGGATGGGTAGAAAACATTTAATCTTAAAACTTGTGAATTAATGGGGAAATAATTGTTTCAGGTAAACCTAACAACTAGGGAGGGTTTTAAGTGCACTGATTAAGAAACAATCAAGTGCAAATGAAGAACCAGTGGAATGATAGGTGCTGTTATCATCATTTTACTTGATTTTGAAATGAGATTAGTAACTAAACACGGGCTGTATGTTCACCATATGCAATGGCTTTTGGAACTCACCTCCTATGCTTCACAGTAGTATTTAATTTTGGTGCAGCTCAGAGGTGGGAGGGGTGATGGCAAGCATGGGTATTGCTGCATCATGACAAGAACTAGAAACATTGGCCTGTGTTGCATAAATATAAGAAGAAATTAATTTATTTAAAAAGCCCTAATTTATTCCAGCCGGGGGAATCCCCAGTGAGTAATCATGCAATTAAAAAAACCCTTTTTATCATAATACACCAACCCTTTGTCCAGTAACTTGTCAGATTAATTTAATTAAAAAACACAGTCTTAAAAATATACTTGTCTGCAATTGAAAGTGTGTAATCCCTTGAGATGGAAGCGCTAGTTAAACATGAGTTCAGCCAAATGTAATTCTGCCACATTAGTGTGTATTACAGTATATTAATTTAGAGAACAAGTTCCATAGATGACTGATCATTAATGTTTATTATGATTACATTATAGTAATCTTTGTTTAGTCAATAAACATTTACGCTGAATCAAAAAATGGTGGTGTAGTGTGTCATATTGCAGCCACTTATCCATGTTCAGATAATTTTGCCCTAATGATACAGCGAGCATACATGGCTTTCTGTTAATTGGTTATACATTAGGCACTCTTTTTTCCCATGTGCTTGCACTCTGCCAGATGAACGAGTGGATGTGATAAGAAAGTAGCTGCACTGTTTCAGACAACAAAAGAGTATTTCCAAAACCTCTTTGCTAGTAATGGGTAGAAATATTCCCTTTACTTTAGTGTTTTCAGAAGTGGGAATGGCTGATACATGCAGATACTTATATGTAGTATGGAAACAATTTTTACTTCAATCTGACATGCTTGCTTCTTCCAATAAATAGATTTTTGACTCCTTCCAGCAGAGGAGGTATGGTAGGGCTTGGGGGGGGGGGGGGAAGAAACTGTGCGTACATATTTCATGGTCATTGAAATGACAATATGTCACTGGTTTCCCAGCAGAGGAGGAAAACAAGTGATGGGCAGTCTGTAGGTTCAAAGTATAACCTGCCTTGTTTACCTACCCGCTCCAGTCCTGCAACAGAGGTGATCACAGGCATTACCAAGGCAGGCAAGCTGCAATATGCTTTGAGATTGGACGTAGTATGTAACTGTGGGAAAATGTTTTATTACGTGAGCGAGGTCTGCATGGCAGCTTGCGGTCCGGAGTCAGCTCTCAGAGGAAAGACGGTAGGGGACAGAGTTGGATCTATGTGTTCCACAGGGCTTGCTCGTGGTCCAGGACAGCCTGTAAGGGACGTCCCAAATCGCATCGCAGCCCCAGCCGCAGGAAGGGTGTGCTTGTGCTGCGCTAGGCAGTAACCCTGTGCTTCCATATCTCTTCCCCACTCCAGCACCCTTACTATTTTAGGTCATTATGTTCTAAATTTTCTTCTATACAACTGCGTGTACATGTAAAAAAGCTAATGAATACACTGTTCTCCCCCAGGGTTCTCTCTGAGAGGAAAAATAATTCTAGAAACTAAACTTCTCATTTCAGGAGTGTACTACGCGATGTTTACTACCCTCCCTGGTAAGAATTCACTTCCTTGCACAGTGTAGCAAATGTTGCTTGATCTATTTTATATATAGTGGATGTTTGCTTTAAATGAGTGCAGTGCTGGTTAAAAATTACCCAGTTGATGGCATCAGAAACTGAAGTCTGATTTGTCATCAGCACAAGTAGCACGTAGGCACCTCCTCCCCTCCCTTCAACGTTAATAAATTTTTGTTCTGAACAAGGTTTGAACCAACGGGGGTTAAGAGGGTGCTTCAAAATTACCCATATAATTTTTGATAAAAACGCCTGCTCTTTCTCTTAAGTTACTGATCTCTCCTGTCTTTGCTGCTATACATCCATGTGGTGAACATAGGGTTTGCTTTGTATTCACACTGAATTCATGACAGTAACTCAGTGGTGAAAATTGTTTGCGTACCAGGTTATTGAGCCATCAAGCTTCACCAAACTCACAAATGAAAACCGTTGCTTAGAAAATTACAGTCTGGTTGCCACTATAATTGTAAGTACTAAGGGAATACAAACAAACACATTTACTCATTCAGTCAGGTTTCATCGTTAACAGTTTAAGAAGAAAAAGTATAGTGAAGTGAATTCTTAAGCCTTAATCATTTAGGAAGTTGTACCAAGAAGAGAGGAACTGTCTGCAGATTTCAGCCAGAATTCTGTTCTAACAAATACCAGAGTAGCAGTAAGAAACATAGTGGACTAAAGAAACACCTTTTCTGCTGTTAAGGACTTTTTATCCCCTTTGTTTCTGGGGGGTCCGCAGCCTTGGAGGTTCATTTATTCTTGTGCAGCTTGAGAGCTCGAAATGGGATTGTGCCAGGAGTGGGAGAGGTGAGAAGAGAAGAAAGAACTTCGGGCAGGAGAACTGGACATCAGCAAAGCAGAGGGTTGTGTTAACCAGCAGATTTGGTTGTGGTTGCAGGTGAAAAATTAGGCACAGAGGACTAAGTCAAGATGAAGGAACCAGGGAGAAGTTGGAAAAAAAAGAGTTGTGGTGGAAGGGAAAACAGAGATGAACAAAGGGGAAGGCTAGACGGAAAGAAGGAGAAAGGAGGAACCTGGTGGATGGGAAAACAGGAAAACAAAGTGAGGGTAGTTAAATCAAGGGAGGATTGAAGACCCACTTGAATGGGCACAGAGCAAGTATGACTGAGAACACAGTCATGGAGGGAACGGCAAGTATCAGGTCACTGACTCTCCCTTCCTCACATTCCCAGCCAGCGCCAGGTTCGCCAGAGAGTTGGCATTTGACTGAACAGAAGACAGGATCATCCCATCCCACCTCGAAGTGGGAGTGTTGAAAGAGTGTGAGCACAAAAAGCCAGGGGCGAGTTGCCAGCAAAAATTGGCATCACAACCAGAGTCCCTAGACCTAAGAACAAGTAGTGCCTGGGAGTATGGAAGTAGGGCTTGGGGGCAGGCTCTGTACAGATGTTCTGCACTGCGGGGATGGGCATCATAGAAGTACCAACTACCCATAGCACACTGTCCACAGTGATTTCTCTGCCCCATTGAGACACCAGCCAGGATTTCTGCTTGGTGCTAGGCTCTGCCAGGTGGCTCTGCCGTGCAGAGTTATTTTTTTTTTCATGGCCCAGGCTTACGATGCAGATGTGCTCCGAGTGACCCAGGTGTTGGAAGAGTAAAGCCACATTTCCATGTGGCTTCAAAACTCCAAAGAAACAAAGCAATTCACTTGTTTGGAGGATTGGGTAATTAAAGATTAATGCTTTAGTATTTATCCAGGAGTAAATACTGGGGGTAAAAAAAAAAAAAAAAACCAAACCAAAAAAACCAGCTGCATGAACTTGGGCTTCTTCCCTAGTTTAGGACAATATATGCAATCACCAAGTAAATGCTGTTCTCCTGTTTTTCCAAGCACTGAATGGATGAGCCTAGTAGAAAATTGCTTTCTGAGAAATCAGTGCTGTAGTGCTGTTTGATCCGTGTGTAACTTGGTGTGATAGAGCACGGAGACTCATGACTGGGAGACTGTCTTCCTTTCTTTCTGATTTTCAAGGCTGTGTCTCAGTCCATCACAGGAATTAACCTTTGTGTGTGCTCCTCTCTGATCATTATATGAAAAGAAGCTCAAAATATCCCAAACTAACGTGATATAGAAAGGATAAAGTCTTTGGATTCTTTTTAAGGTCATATGCATTTAATTTTTATTTTAACTCTTTCATTTTAACATAATATTTTTCATCTTAGCCTTAAAACCAGATAAGTTCTTACATTATTTCTGGGACAGAGTCGTGATGCTACGGCACAGAGTTACTTCATATAGAGATGGGTAGTTATAACCATTATAATTTCTTTACTGTTTTCATTTATTCTGAAAGAACAGAGAAGTCAACTTAACATGTAAGAACACAAACCATGTTAAAATTTATGCACAAGGTAAATGCCGAACAGTTGCAGGAATATTTCTAATATTGTGCTTTAAATCTCAGCATGACATTTTTGTGTGTTAAGTGATATGGAAATCAATTGATATAGATGCAATTAGGAATAGCGATTATGCTTTTTTAAGTTGATTGACATAGGCATACTTAGTTGGATAACCTTTTCTAAACTTGCATTAAACTTTCCAAAAGAATAGTTTTCTAATTGTAAATATTAATTTACCAACCTGTGTATCATCATCCTTCAAATTCTTTAGTATTGTTTTTTAAATTTGTTGTGGTTTTTTTCTTTGAAAATGAATTTATCATGGAAAGTTTGATTGAAAATGTTTTGACACTGCAGATAAACATGGCCAGTTCTAGGAATTTGTGTATATTTATCTTTACTGCACCAAAATCAATGGAACTTATTATAGCAGTAAATTTAGTTTTGGATTAGAGCCCAAATGGAAAATTTAGTAAAATTAAAGGTGTTTAAATTGTCTTGAATTCCAGGGTTCAGGAACACTTGTCATCAATATCAATGTGTGGAAGTAACACGAGAATATTTACTTTTCCAGGCTTCACAGTATTTTTGTTTTGAAAAGGGTATTTTGGTTCTGGGCAAAAGCGGAGATGCAGCCGTGCGGCTTTGCTGGCTGCCTGCAAAGCCTCGCTGAGCAGCTGCCATCCTTGCACAGTACGGGAGAGCAGGCTGTAGGGGGAATCTGTGCTGGCTCTCAGGGTGGAAGGAGAAGTCATGGCAGCAATCAGGAGAACCCTTTTATTCTAAGAATAGTTTCCTCCATCCATCTCTTGGTTTTTATTTGGTGGTTGTGGTTTTGTTCTTGGTTGTTTGGGTTTTTTTTTTGTTTACATGCATCCTTTTTCAGTTCTGGTCGATGTGGTACGGTTGAGTGTTTACACCACACGTTACACATCTCTCTCACAGAGTATCAGCCTGACTTTAGGGCCCTATATATTCTCTGAAAGATGCAATCTGCTGTCAGATATAACAGAGAAGCATGGCTGTAGGTTATAGGCTCCCTCTGCCTTCATCCCTTGGTGCTGGGTGAAGGTAGAGCAGCAAGCAGGACTGTACCGCATCTCCTCCCTACCTGCAGCCTCTCAGCATGCAGCAGTAGCAGCTTGTTGCCCACTATGATTGAATGGTTTGGGTTGGAAGGGACCTTAAAGATCATCGAGTTCTTTCCCCCTGCCCTGGGCAGGGACACCTCCCACTAGAGCAGGTTGCTCAAAGCCCCATCCAGCCTGGCCTTGAACACCTCCAGGGATGGGGCATCCGTAACTTCCCGGGGCATCCTGCTCCAGTGTCTCACTGCTCTCAGGGTAAAGAGTATCTTCCTAATATCTAATCTAAATCTCCCCCCTTTCAGTTTGAAACTGTTACCCCTTTTCCTGTCACTGTCACGATGCTAGGAAGGCAAATGTGGCACAAGCTCTTGCAGGAAAAGTGGTGGGGTTTTGTTTGGGTTCTCCCTCCAGGGGAAATACTATACCAGATGCTTCCAGTAGTTTGGGGAATCTGGGTCCTGGGTGTAAACCTTTGCTACTTGTTTGGTTCCATATACACTATAAACTACTGCCTGGCACAGAGAAAGAGGGGAAGCAAAGAGAAAGTAGAGGGAGAGAGAGGAAAGAGGGTAGCTGGGAAGTGTTAGTATGGCGGCTATATATTTTAAAAATAATTTAAAAAATTAAAAAACAAACAAACAAACCCCCTACCATTCCTCCAGGCTCCCCGCTCCCACAGCATTTTGCACAAAACTGGGAGCAGAAGCCGGGAGAACACAAAGGGTCGGCTGGGCGCTGGTGCTGCAGCGGCAGCCGGGGGATGCGGGCTGGGGAGCTCGCGGGAGGGAAAGGCTGATGCGCGAAGAGGCGGTGACAGACTGCTCGTGTGACTTGCTTGGGTGTACAACTGCTCTGCTGCCGAGCCAGAGTTTCCATTTTTTTAAAAGCTAATCTGTGCATTGTATACGTGGATGTACAGTAATCCTCTTGCTTGTATTGGTTCTGTCCCAAAAATCCATCTAGGTTGTGACAGACCCACTCTCTGAGTAGCAAGGCAGGCTTTTGACGTTAGCTGAACTAGACCCAAATCAGTCCTTAAAATAAAGGAGGCCAAAAGAACCCCAGGCCTGTGTGCTTTCCCTGGCAGCTGGTCCTCAGGGTGTCTACTACCTATGCATGGTCTAGCCGATTTTCACCAACATATTGCCAGCAAAGAATGGTAGGTCGATATACAATATGAAAATAAATTATGTCAGATACCTGAAACAAACTCCCAGTGAAGAACACGGGCTTTGGTTTTGGCAGTGTGGGAAATACACTGTGCAAAAATATTATTTAGTATGGACGACCTACGGGAAGAAAGGCAGGATGCTTTGAATACGCTTTTCACACATATATTGTGTATACGCTTTTATTGTATACACTTTTCACAGCTCATGTGTTGCTGTGTTTATAAATTCCATAGCAAAGTTCCTGCGGTATTGTAAGTAATAAAATAATCTTCTGAAACCACTTTACCTGCTTTTGTAGACAATACCGCTTAGCAAATACTGGCTGTACGTAGAATTCTCATCCTATCAAAATGTAAATTGCAGACTGATGTTACGCAGGGAGCTATGTCACACCTTTTAAATGTAACAAAGAATATCAGTGGAAGGCAAAAGCATCAGGGAACAAAAAAAAAAAACAAAAAAAAACCCACCAAAAAAACAACGAGAAACCACGCTATTTAAATTTGAAGAAGAACATATCTGACAGCCGAGTGAACAAAAAGAATAGGCATCAAAGACGTCTGCGCCTTGACAAATGTTGGGAGGAATCCCTTGCCTTTGTTTGGGCTATCTGTAGATGCGAGTTCATTATCAAGCAGTTCTGCGTGCGTGACTGCCTTTATTTTCGATAAAGTAATGCTCTTTTAGGGCTGTCAGTAAGTAATAACCTTGCCTGTGGAGGGATATGGGATGTGGTATTTTTGTAAAATACTTCCGAATTTCTTTTATTAATAAAAAGCTCGTAGTTTGGCTCTTTTGAGGGCTTTTTTTTTACTGCTTTTTTGGTAGGGTGAGGTGGGGGAAGGCACTAAATCTGACAGTTTACTAGAAACGATGATACGTGGCATGGAACGCTATTAAGGAGATTATGTTATCTCCTAGGAACAGAGAATGCTGTGGTCAACGGGAAATCAATTTCCGAGGGTGCTACAGTAAATTTGTCTTGTAACTGGAAACTTTCTAATTGCTGCCCCAAGGGAACAGTAAGCTGAAAACCAGGCAGATGGTTTCTTCCCCATTTCCCTTATTCTTTGATTCCGTCTAAATTATTTCTAGCTTCCGAATAACTTTGCGTTTTAAACGTCTGCAAATGTTTTAAGGCTGTCATAGTTGCTCTCGCTTGTACAGTAACTTTGCTGTTCAAAAGCCAGATGTTTTTCAGCAGGTTTTGGGGGAGATTTAAATCTGTCATCTTCAGATTGAGCCACTACTGCTGACTGTAGAGTTAGCAATTAGCATGAAGAAGAAATTGGTTTTTATTCCATGCTATGCAGCAGGAAGATTGTATCGGGGTTTTTTTTTCTCTTTTTTTTTTTCCTTCAAGCAAGGGATCAAGGAGATGGTTTTTCTCCCTGTTCCATCAATTCATTGAGACTTTCATTACTCACGTCATCTGAAAAGCACTCTAGTGTCAAAGATATAGCCTAGTTTTTATGACTTATGATTTTATTTATGATTTACGGTTAAAATTCAATAGGATGGAAAGGCCTGGTGTAAATAGGTACTTTAGAAGAAAGGTAGAGCCCCATTTCCTTGTAACAGCTTTGGGAAATACTTGGTTGGGATGAAGTCTATGAAGATCGGAAACATTGAGCATTGGCTTTCTTTGTTCTTAAAGCTTGGCTGAATGCAGGTGGTAGTCTATGAAAACAAAATTGGAAAACGTAACAGAAAAGTAAGTCACAAAGAGCTTATTGTGTTCAAGTTCCAGCTTCAGCAAGGAGCAGAAAGGCCAGGTTGAAATAGTTGAGTGGAAGGTTAAGAGGTAGGAACACAAAAGTGAGCTGTAGGTTGAATTCGGAGCCCCTTGAAAAGACCTCTCTGTATCATTACATTTACATTACTTTTGTACAAGATGTAAATGTTTTGTTTAGGAAAAAAAGTTGGGGGAAAATTGTTCAGATAAGATACAAAAAGTCATCTTTCCTTTTTTTTTTTTTTTTTTTTGCAACTACACTTTGCTTCAAAACATTTTAAAATCTGTTTATTCAAAATAGATACTTATATACCCTTTACTCCTGACCATCACAGGGACACATGATCAGATAATATACCAAGTTCTTATGAGCAAACTATGTCAATTACTAAATCACCTACAACACCTGCAACAAATTAGTTGCTTAAAAACTATGCATTATCACACTAGTTGCTAATAGTTAATTTTAGAAATGTTGAATACCACTCAGAATAATAGTAAACAAATAAATTACGATTGGAATATAAATCACTAAGTATTTTTTTTTTAAATCCTAATTTAAAAACAACAATGGAGTTATCATTTTGAATACCATGTGGTAAAATTAACATTAACTGAAATATGCAAGCAATTCGGGGCCTGATATTTTTTTAAGAAAATTGTTGCTCAGTGAGAAATTGCATAATTTTATCTTTTGAACTTAATGGGACTTTTCTCTCTATGTGCTTTTAAATTTAGAGTTTATTGTAAATGGAGATAATTCTTTTCAACAAGAAACAAGTAAAATTGTTATAAAATAGTTGGTAAGCGTTTGAAAATCTTCAGAAAGGTCGAACTGCATTTATATTTTATTTGCAGTGCGGCAAGTTATGGAAATGCATGGTTGCCGTTGGCGATAATTACTATTACATTAATATCAGACCTGTGAAATGTTTTGAAAATTTGTGGAAAACCTTCATTACCCATCAGAAGCGCTTTTAAATATTATGATGGCTAGCAGGTGCTTCTTTTACTGTATGTAATACCTGGGGGCTGTAGGCATATACTAGGATGCAAATTTGTTTTGCCTGTATAAGCTGAAACCCAAAGGGTAAGCCTTTGCGTTAGCTGGTTAGAGCCTGGCTCTAGTTCACTCTAACGACTAATCCCTCCTCAGCAAAATAGGTAAACAGCTGCTTAAAGTTAAGGAGATGTTTACTTGCTTGGTTGATGTGCATTTTATTTCTAGAAGACTTTTATATATCCCCTCTCTGGTTAAAAAAAAAATTTAATAAATGGATGGTATCTAGCTTTCATACTCGTAGGTCTGGAATAAACCTATTTATCTTACTTAAGCTTCGGGATGAGCAGGGTGGGCAGCAACAAGCAGGAACCCTGTCTGGTCTTGTTTGGGTTTGGTCCAAAATAATTTCCCAGTTTCGGTACTTTGAAGTAGCAATACCATATCTAACCTTTTCATAGAATCATAGAATTGTCCAGGTTGGAAGAGACCCTTGGGATCATCGAGTCCAACCATCTACCCTACTCTA
>JAOXNO010000001.1:81244778-81281908 GCA_028565335.1 Limnodromus scolopaceus | reverse complement strand
CATCCCAGGCCTATGTTACCGAAGTGCAGATGTTGTACTTGTTGAGCACACAGAACTAAGCAACAATTAGTGTGATAAGATGTGTTTTCCAGCACCCCGCATGCCAGTCACTTGAGCCTATTTACAGCCCTCCTCGCCAATCTTCTGATACTTTCCCACAAAAACCAAGAGCCGTTGCTCTTTATGTGCAGTATTCGACAAGATACCTGTGACACCTATTAGTCATCATACTCAATTATCTCACAGTTGTGTTTGATTATCTGAAGGCTGGGTTGTATACAGAAAAGGAAAGATAACAGTCTCTATCTCTCAACCCTTGCAGCATTTCTTGGTTTTTATATGTAAAGCCCCAAAGGGACTGCTACACTCATATATGCCTGAGCTTTGGAGAAACAATGGCTGCAGCTGATGGCTTCATGTTTTAACAGTTGAGGCCAAAACTCCTAGAGAAATAGCATTTTAACAGTGTAAACTAAAATTCTGATGTTTATTCTCTGAAAATACATGCTTACCAGCAGAGCAGGAAGTTCCTGCTAAAGTTAGTCTTCTTTGCAAGTTGTTACTTGATCTACTTGTTTGTAAGTTGGCCTCAAGAGGGCAACGTGACCGAAAGCAAAAATATACACAAATACATCTTTCCTGATAGTGAGAGTGTGTGTGCGTTTTGAGGGGATGCATCATACGTGTTTGACTTTTTCAATTTTGGAGCTGGAACAAGAAGAAAATCTCATAAAAGATGCTGTGAAAAAGATTACTGGGTAAGATTATTGGGTGTTTCTAGACTGGGCTATAAATTCCTGAGTTTTTCACAGGACTGTACACCCTGCTTTGAAAATTGAGGTTGAGATGTATGCAACACCTTTTGGTGCTCTGGTGCCAGAGCTCAGCCTCTTTTGAATGTCACTCAATACCCTCCTGAAACTCTGAAACCCACTAAGCAAGAAGACAAGGTTGCGTGTAGCAGCCCTTGGAGCTGCAGTGGGAAGCTGTTACTGCTTTCATGAGATACTGCTCTCCACTCTGCAACAGACTGAGAAAGCTTTTTGGTTTTGCTAGTGGGTTTCTGAATATGGATTTTCTGGGATTGGGTAAGGGAGAAGAAAGGTAAAGGATTTCTTATATTTTGTCTTTGGTGAGAGATTTGGACTACGACACTGGGTTTTGCTGTGCACTGACAATTCCTGAAAATAAAGCACTATATGGAGTTGGAAGCGTACCCTACCATACTGTTTTCCCTCTAGGAGAATCCCAAGCCAAATTTACAGTTGCTGTATGGGGAGAGGCAGTATGAGGGAATACGTTCTCCAGTTTTGTTGCTTTCTGACACGCGTACTCCTCAAGTGCACAAAGTCACTCTCGTTTATGCCAGAACTCTCTTATGCCATTCCCCCACCCTAATCCAGAAAGCAAAACCAGGCAACCATACACCCATCATTTTATTCACAATTAGGACTTCTTAGCATACTGTCATTGAGCAGCTCAAAGCAATATTCACAGTCGAACACGTATGTTCCCCTGTACTAGCCAGAGGGGAAAAAAAATCCAACCAAACACCTTTCAGACTTCTGTGTGTGTTTGGGGGGTCAAAGGAAAAAGAGAACAAAGGAGAGTACTAGGGACAATAGTAATTAGCTAGCGTCATGAAAGCAAATGTTCAACAGGAGTAGTTTCAAAAGAACACATCTTGCTTTGAAGGTTTACAGCAGAGGCTCAGTAAAGTCTCGTGGGCATTTAATTGTAATCTTGGAAACTATGAAGTATGTAAAATTCCACAGAAGAAACGGCTTATGCCCATTGCTTCAAGGTACAAAACAAACTTAAAATGGAAACTTCAGTAAAGAAACTCAGGTGTTTCTCTTGTTAGTTTTTATTGTTGATTTTGGGTTCTTATGCAGAGTGGTGCCAATTGCGCAATTGTAGTTGTTTGCTTGTGTGATAGTGGCTTTGTGAAAACAATGTCTTTTTCATTTCATTTCATTTCATTCAAATATATATGGATCCAATTAAAACCCAGAAGGAAAAACTGTTGTAATCACTGAGTTGTTCCCTTTTTCGCCTCTTACCATATCCTGCTACAAGAAGGTTTTCCTTAGTTCACAATCATTTTTTTCGATGGTCCTTTGATTTTCTAACCATGAATGGTGAATGCTTGGGAGGGGCGCTCCCTGTTGGGAGGGAAACTTGGCAAAGTGGTAAGTAACAATTTATATATAAAAGCAGGTTATTTCCTTATGTGTTTCTCAATTTCATTTCGCAATAATGTTGAATAAGAGCAGAGGTTTTTTGTGCAGCCTGGTTTCCATTTCAGTTTCAGCCTATTAGAATCTATTGTTTGTATATCATGATATGACACGGTAGAATCAAGCAATGCTATAATGGAGAAAGGTTTTTGTTTGTTTCAAACAAAGGGGACCATCCAATATAAAACAGCGTGCAGTTCGCTTCCCCTTTAATAGTTACTAGCAAAATAAGACAAAAGTAGTGGTAAAACCAAAAGATTAGGTGTAAATTTTACACCTGAAAATTTAGAAATTTTCTCCAATATGAAACTCCTGTAAGCAGAAGATAAAGGGAGAGGAAGGAAAGTAATTTTTTATATCACAGAATTTTTTTATAGACTCTTGGTTCTCTTCACATGTTCACGTGTTTTTTTTCAAGTTGCCTAATTTCCCTTCTGTCCCCCTGTTATTAAACCTGTAAGACAGCAGACATTGGTTAGGAACGTAATAGTGTTATCTTGGCCTACTATTGTATCATCAAATCTGACCATTTTTTAAAATTGGGGATTTTTTTCATTTTACATCCAGTTTCTTCTGAATTAGGTCTTTTTAATGTATTTGAAAAGACTGCGGTATAATGTTCCTGTAATAATACCTCCCATTCAGTGGTAGCTATTCAGTTCTACTGTCTATGATATTCAAAAGTCTTCTAACAATTTCATTTTCTTTTCCTAGGTATAAGAAAAACCTTAAAGCACTCTATGTTGTACATCCAACCAACTTCATAAAAATTCTGTGGAATATCTTTAAACCTCTCATAAGGTACTTGGCAGTTTATTCAACACATTTTCCCATTTAGTTTAAGGATGGTTTGTTCTCTAGTAAGTTGCTTTTAAAAACGCTTGAGGTAAAATATGTCAGGTAAGAGCACAATAGCCATTTAAACTGTGTTGAACTAATGAGTGAGGTGAGCTTAAGCTTGGGTATGAATAATGGGATAGAGTTCTTTTCTTTCTAAGAACAGGGAGTCTCAATTCATAGTCGTTTTACTCATATGTTAAAGTAAATATCACTTTAAAACCTAGTTATTCTGTGGACCATGAATGACTTTTTTGTCCTCTTTGACAGCACTTAGCACAATAGAACTGGGTCCGTGACTGGAGTTACTAGGTGGTACGGTAAAGCAGATAATAGATGGTTAACCTTGGGTCTGCTCTCAAGTGCTGAGATGTATAGGAATTATACTATTTGTGTATTCAAAGTTCATGGATAAGCCTTGGAGTGCCCATAAGAATTTGAGGTGGGGGGTATAATGGTGAAGGTAGATGTATTTTACTGGTGCATTCTTTGCATGGTAAAACATGATGTTATCTGCAAGGAACTGGCATCAAAGTGCAGATAATCCTAAGTGCTAGGATGGGTGGGTTTTCTTAGCTTTGGTTCCTGAACTTCTGTCACTTTTAAAGTAATTCTAACATTTTGCAGATTATGCTATGAATGTCCTATGGGCTACAGGAGGAAAACAGCTTATCTTGAGAAGTCATAATGAACCAACTAAAAATGTCCATTGCAGTAACTTGCAATTGATTCAATTTCGACTTTTGGGTAGAAAGTTAATTAATTAGGAGGGGGGAGTTTAACTTCTAGACAGATCAGAACATACAAGAAGCATGTGAAAAAGAAACGTAATTGCAACTAAAAATCCTTCCAGAACATGCTGTTCTTGAAAGAAGATGGCTGGCTATAGATCTTTATTTTAACTGGAAGTGAAATAAAAGCCAGAGATCCAGGACACAGACCAATGGTGAGAGAAAAGTGACAGAAGCAGGAGGTCCAATAGCTGAGGGTACCTGAGGAATGGATTTTTTTTGTTCCTGATTTTCTGTAGGATGGATATGGAGGACTTTGTAGAAAAAAACCCAATAAAACCAGGAAAACTCTTGGTGTACAATACAACACTGAGGTGAAATCAGCTTCTTTTTCAGAGGCAGCTAAGAGATCCTTAGGAATAGCTCCAGGCAAGCGGTTTTGGGGCACCGATGGTTTTTAGTCTGTGAGTGTTAATGCATTCAGTGGAGCCACAGCTGTGCTATTTGACTTAGAGCAATAATTGACTGCTAATTCTTACAAAAGAGAAGTTTACACGTACCTGTTCCAAAAAATTTTCCCTGGATCTTACTATGTCTGTGTAAATAAGATGAATACTTTTTATCCTGGAAGAGCGTGATATACACTAGCCACTAAATCCTTAAATTTGGATGTGAAAATGGGTGATTCTGGTAAGTTTAAGCATTCATATCTAGCATAGAAAATTCAAACCAGGGCTTGTCATCTTAGATGCTTCATCGTCTTGATCTTCTTAACACCCTGCTTTTATCAGGATTGGCTGTTTTTGTTTGTGCTCAACTTTTACCAATGTGTACCTGAATACTTGATTTGAGTCCTTATTTTTCAACGCTCTCTGTTGTTAAAATATGTCACCAACAGAAACAAAGATATTTGTACACTGGCATTGACAAAATAATTGAAAGTATGAGTAAACTCTGAAAAGGCCAATAAGCCAGATGGCAGGAATTGGCTGAAGCTAGGAATAAACCCTCTTTACTGCTTAAAATGGTTTAATTGCAAAAATGCTCACGTGCATTTGTGGTTTAGGGTAACTCAAGTTTGGCTGTGTCAGGTAAAGGAAAACATAAGAATATAATTTTAAAACTCAAATGTGAAAGTGCCCATGTGCCATTTGCCTAAATTGTACTCTCATTTGATATGAAAACTTATTAAAAATTGTTAATTTACTAGAATAGTACAATTTAAAATTTGTTCACAGTACCTTCTCGTTCCAGTTTAGAGTAATCATATCTTAGTAGATCATACTGCTGTTTAAGCGTCAGTATTAAACCAAATTTCACAAAAAGAAGGCAGAAAAACCCTCTAGGCTTTCCATTTCTAGCTTTGCTGAAGTATAGCCCAGACTCAACTGTAGATAGTGTTTCCACTAAAAATCACAGATGTAAAATAAGTTCCATTATCAAGAAACATGTACTTATTCTTCAGAGCTCTGTTAGTACATTGAGTACCTGTTAGTATATGGCCTAAGTACTTTTATGTGAACATGTGTTTGCTAAGAACTGGACAAATGACAGAATTATTAGAGTGAAGAACAAAAGTAATAAATATTTTAGCATGCCTTAGTTGAAAGTATTTATGAAAATGTAAATACGGCATATCAATTGATCTCCTTTCCAGTCCCAAAAGAGGTGATCAAGAAGGTAGTGTTAAGTCAAATGTATTTTTCCAAGCTGCAAGAAAACTGTAAGAGCATATTTCTGTATGTGAGCTAACGGAAGCCACCCACCTGTTATCAAATTAATACACATTTAGGTGGTGGTGGTGATGTGGCATTTTTAAGGAACAGCAATAATTCTTAATTGCCCAGGATTTAATTACAAATTATGTGCCCTGTAACATGTCCTTTGTTACCGGCTCTGATCAGTTACAGAGAATTTTGTGCTAGCCTGTGGCTTAGGTGAGACGTTGAAATCACAGGCTGTTTTGGCTGAAAGACACGGTGAAGAGCTCTGAAGTTGTTCACGCACAGATTGATATCCGTCAGCGTCCCCTTTCTATCTTGCCTGCTGGCAAAATTTAGCTCATTTCAATTAAAAGCTTTGAAAATGCTGAAGTGCCTTATATTTGTGCCATCTCCCACTAGAGGGAGTGTGTGTATGTGTATTTGGCAATCTGGGGATAAATTCATTAATGGGAGAGAATTTTTCTTGTATTTTAAGATCAAAGTAAGTTGCAGCAAAGTATACTTTTTATCATAAACATGTATCATTTTGCTTGACATTTCATTACAGGACGGAGATTTTATGTTGTGGAAAAATATGAAATTATTTCAGACCACATGTATAAATGTGTCCAGAGCTTTGTTTGAACGCCTCAGCCTTTAAGTAGTGTATTCTGGCTGAAACTCAAGACCTAACTGGTGATACTTGGTGCTTCAGATTTGGAAATCTGTTTTGTGTAGCTCATAGAAAAACCTTATTATTCAGGATGTTTCCTAGAAGCTGTCCAGCTCTTTTCAAAATAGGCAAAGCTGATGGCCCAACACTTCAAGGGTACACACTACCCATGCTTTGAAAATCTTGCCTGTCGCTTACTACTTTATACTTTGTGTGTACAGCCCCATTATTTTGTCTTTTGGTAGGGAGGAATGCCTAAATAGCACAAACATGTTGTTCTGTTGGCCATGTAACATTTTCTCCTAAGTTAACAGTTCTTTAGAGATCTTTCTAACGCTGTGTGAAAGCTGTTTTTCAGTGGCTTTTAAAGTAGTGTTTTTCATATCTATGCAAATCACAAAACATTCAGATGGAAGTCAGTTATTTTTATTCAAATCAGACTCTCAGGCATGCACTGTATATGTTTGATCATATGAAATGAAATACATCTTATGTCTCCTGCTGCTTCAATTACAGTCTAATTTTGAGTTGCATCAGCACTTACATTTTTGTAATAGAAACTAAACCCTTCGTAAATGTTCTTCCTATGCTGATTTTTATACTTCTTTGTGATTTTATTTTTATTTTGTTTTAGCCATAAGTTTGGGAAAAAAATCACCTACTTGAACTATCTAAGTGACCTGAGAGAGCATCTCAAATATGACCAGCTAAATATCCCTCAAGAAGTCATCCGGTATGTGGCAAGTTTAAAATGCATTGTCTCACCTTTTCTCAGGTGGAGTTGCGTCCTGTTCACTGTATTCCAAACAGAATCTAATCCTGTTTCTTCTATGATTAAAAGTCTAATTTACCTGTTTGTTCTTGGTTGGATTTAATTCTGAAAGCTACATCGCCATCAAAGACGTGCTGAAGTGCATTGGGATTTTAGAGAAGAGAACACTATATAATTTTCTAAAGATTTGGAACATGTCTATCTCAGTTGTGGAGCATTTTCTTAGTGTAACTGCAGCTTCTGTGTGAGTGTTAACAAAACCAATCCGTATGTCATTACTGCTTAAGAGTATCACATAATGTTCATGGTCAAAAATGTAATTCTGACCTCTTCGCTTTCATATTGTAATGGATTAAGTGACTTCCTTTTGCTAAGAGCATTCCCAGTCAGCAAAGCGTTGATTGATTTTAAACTTTATGGATATCTCTATTGTTAGCAGATCCATTACTTTTATATCATGCGTGTATGTGTATTAGGGAGGAGTATTGGAGAGGGGGCGGGAGAGGAAAAGAAAAAGAAATGCATAGAGCTGGAATTGTCAAGTGCCAGTATTAGTATCAATAACAGTCTTTTCGACACAGCACTTTACATGGAAATGCTTTGATGTACTGACAGGAAGTGATTTTATGTCACTGCTGAATGAAAGTAACTGGAAGCTTTGATTATGACTGTTATTGATGCCTGGTGGGTTTTTACACACCTTTTGTGTAAATATGGAATAAGGAAAAATACCTTACAGCTCTAAGGTTATAAATTGGATTGCATGGTTGCCAAAGAAAGGGGAGTTGTATTTTGAGTAGCAAATAGGTTTGAATTTTGCTGTTAAATTATAGCGTGTTCCTGGTTTTTGGACACATTTATTACTATACTCCATTGGCTGAAGCAAAAGAGCTCTTGTATGTCGTGCTTAAGTATTCTACCACAGATACTACTAAAAAATTTCCCTACTGCTTAAATTAAATCCAAGTTCTGTAAGACCTGGAAATTGTCAGCAAATCAGCATTATGAGCAATACTGATAGCTGTTCATATATATAGTTTGTCAATGGTGGTGCACAGAAAATCAATGATATCTTGAATTTTGCAGACATGATGAAAATCTGCGGCGGAAACATAAGGGAAAACTGCCACCTGTGGTTAAGATTCCTCCACCACGGCCACCTCTACCTACCCAGCAATTTGGAGTCAGCCTGAAATAGTAAGCTATGAGATTTCTAAAATATGAGATTTCTATACCCCGCAGCCTTCTGTAATGTGCACATTCACTGGGCAGAATGTCTGCAAATATTTTGTTTATTTTATGTTTCATTTCTCATTCTCTTTGAAAGCCACAAAACCACAAGGCTAGAAAATGGGTTTTATGAATTCAGAACAAGTATCTCTGTCCCTGTGACCTGCCTGGTCTTCATGTTTACATGTTTATCTTTGTAGTTAGTGGTAGTTAGTACCAGCATGGCTGGACAAGTCTTCGAATGGACAGAAATTTGCCCACATATGGCAGAGCCTCGAGCTAATCTGTTGCTGGTGGATGCTGGCAGTGTGAAAGTGTTTTGGAGACAGTTAGATAGTGGATAGCAAAGCCAAAACAAAGTGTCAGGCTCCAAAATGGCTGCATAAAGCTAAAATGGATGCTTGAGCCTTTATATATTGCGGTTTGGTTGCTCACATATTGTTGTGATCGGAGTTTTATGAAATGAATAAAATCACTCCCTTCCAGAAATGCCCTGACAGCTGTTTACATGGATTACAGCACTGTATGTGGTATAAAGAGTGATTTACTTTACAGAAGGAATGGGATGGCAATAGTACTTGCAAGATTCAGTTTTGGTGAAAAAAAAAAAACAAACCCACCACAAAACCTTGTAGCTTCCTACCCACAGTAATTTCTGTCATCTTTCTGTGGCATCCTTCTCAAAAACAGCTGAAGAATATTGTTCGCATTCAGCAAAGGCATTTTAGGCTGTCTGATACATGGACATTTGTCGAATCTCCTCTCACCCCCAGTCTACTTTTCTGGTTCTAATGATTCAGCTGTAAATGAGAAATAAAATATAATTTTCCCCTGGTTATATGTTAAGCACTAGTCTTCTCTGGAAGGCCTGAAATTAGAACAATCAATATCTATTGTGTAAGAGCTACTATGACATTAACTTTTACGATACCTCTTCAGAGTTCAACCTAACACTTGAAACATGGCTAACTCACTTCCCTAATTCAGAGAATATCTTTTAGGTGGGCTTCGCTGGGTCATTAAGAAGGACAATGTTTTGTGCCACCACTTCAGTAGTAAAACCTGGATCGTTTGCAGGCATCACTTGCCTCCAGCCCAGCCTGGCTGCTCAAGCAGGTCTTATCAAACTTTTTGCAGGCTTATGTGATCAGACAGCATGTTGTGGCCACTCTTACCATCTACTAGTCATATTTTATGTCTCTGACAGTGCCTGAACAGTACGTGTCTTTCTCTGGGCTGCACATGGTAAGGCTGTGGTGGCCATCCTTCCCAGCTCTGCCACTTCCCAGCTACGTTACCATCAGCAAACTGCATCCTTGCCATGTCCCGTAGCTTTCCCAAGTACAAAAATGGTGGCTACTTAGAAAGAGCTTTTCTGTGGAAGATCTGTGGGTGGAGAAACGCCAAGTGAGGCATTACTATCATTTTTGACCTAGAGAGTTCCAGCACTGGTGATGGAGGTGCTGATAGACAGATGCCCTCCATGCGTGGGTGCAGCTTACAGGGCTCAGGTGTCCAAAATCAAAGTACACGGGGATATTGATTCCTCTGTCTGCCCACCCTTGTCGAAATTCCCTCTTTCAGAAGAGACAGTGCTGCATCACCACATAAAAATCACAAATAAACGAATCCCCTATGACTAAATGAGAAATAAAGGACTTAATCGAGGCTGTGTTTGTGAAGAAAGGTCAAGTTAATGGAGGAGAAGGAATGATATGTGTGGAGAGCTTCTAAAATCTGAACCAAGAAAAAGTATCAACTTTCAACTTGATGAATGAATTGCTTTTGCTAATTCCTTCTCCTTTTATGATCTCTATAGACTGTAATGACAAAGTGGCAGTGACCTCCCATCTGTCTAGCAAAGAGGCAGGTTTGAAGTCTTCTCCTGGGTGAGGCTCTTCCATTTTTCTGAAGAGAGCTATAGGGAGACCCTGGTTTTATTGTCTATAGGCTTATGGGGAATATGTGTGCTGTGTATTTCATCACAGTTAGTAAAAATTGTAGTGTCAGAGATGCTGCTGAGAGAAAGCTGCTGTCATTAAAGGACTGTCTCTCTGTGGAGTCTTTTTCTTTAGTTTAAGAAAAGAAGCAGTAAGGCCTGAGGTTTCATCAGAATCAGTACTTCTGGGATGATGATTTTTGTTGAGTCAGTAAAAGGTTGGTGAATAGGATTTATCCAAAGCTGTTACAGGAGGCCTAATTTTGATAAGATGTTTGATAATGGTATCCTAATGACTTTTGTCTGTGGAAGGTGGTAAAGCCATACCCATTTGAAAGTGCTTCCCTAAAAGCAGCAAGCAATGCTGTCTCTGGTAACACTTCCTCATTTAACTTTTTTCTCAATTTATATTGGTTAATCCATTTGCTTTCCCGAGCTATAATTAAAAACTAGAAGAGCAAAAAGTGACTAAGCATTGGTTCAAAATATCATTTTTGTCCAAAGGGCAGGGGGGGGAAAAACCTGTTTTGTTAGGACAGCAAAATGAAGCTGAAGGAGGTTTCCATCTAGGCACTGATAAATGACTGTCTGGGACCAGTGCCTTGTCTTGGAGGAATCTGTTAACTCACAAAGACATTTTTAACCTTGCAGAGTCAGATTCTCAAAATGACATAAGGCAACTGGGCATTTGAAAATCGTGGAAGGTCTGCGAGAGCTGGGAGTATAATTCTTTGAAATATAATCTCTACTGAATTAGCTTTAATTTATGAGTGAGTTGAAGGGCTTATTATCAGGTTAGTTCAAAACTTTTCTTTCTTGTGTTACCCCCCTCCACTCAGGATCCAAATCTGAATTTAAAATGGCTGCATATGATCTGTTTAACCCCTTGGTGTCATCCTAAGATGTTTGTGGGGAGGAAAAATTAAACACACGCCAGGTTGACTGCATCTTAAGTGTCCATCCAGCTTTATTGAAATATACTCGTTAGGGATTTAAGCGTGTATGTTGTTAAGCACAGACTTGAAGAGGAATACCTTCCTCATTGTGAGCTCCTGTGAGGACACAATAATTTGGTCTCTGCAACTAGAACTCGAATCTAATACCAAGTTGTCCTGAAGTTTCCACTGAAACTATGCCAATTCAAACAATAATAAATGAGCTTAATAAAGGCAGTTAAATGATCCAAAGGTGGCTTATGGGATGTCTTTAGAATAAAGTGTGGAGAACCAAAAAAGATTGGCTTTCTCCATATTTAATTCCTTATGGCTACATGTACAGAGCAGATTTGCCCAGTTTGCTGAATGACAGACTTTCTATAGCATTTCTGATCCCCAGCCAGCATTGCCTGCTTGCCAAAATGCACCTTTAATGGTTTGAACTCGTGTTAGAAACTATGTGATTTTCTTGAAAATATAAAATGACACAACTGAAACTAATGTTCATCTTCATGGGCGTATCAGACAGAACAGTCCTCCTGAAGAGGTTTTGTCCACGCTCAATTTTTCAGTTATAATTTAATGGGAATCCGTGCTCGGATTTGACAGGTACTTTAGAATATGTAGCCCAGAGTGGGTGGGATAGCTTGCATGTTTATTGTTTATTATGTCCTTCTCTAACTTGCTAATTCAAGCTTCTTATGTGCAGATAGAGTGAGGAGAATAACAACCGTAATGAGTTAGTTGAAAGGTTTATGTCTCACGTCATGTCTCCAACAGAGGGCAATAGCAGATGTTAGCAGGGAGCAGTGTTACAACAGGGCAAGTGTGCAGCGATACTTCCTCAGGTATAATGTCCCAGCTTGTAGTGATTAGAGACTGACAGAGGGGAGTACTACAGTACTATGAAAATGACCTTCTGTTACTCACTAGTAGCTCTCGCTTTGATAAATCCAGATATTTCAAAGAACGTTCATGTATTGTGTTGATATAGCAAGACTATGTGCTGTTCATTCAGCAATGCTACCTTCACACACAAAATGTAGAGCAGCAGGAATTAGCTATTCAGAATATAACCTCGCTGGTTTGCACTGCATGTCAGGGTGAAAAATAGGATTTTCTTTTTAAAAGCCATTAATAAAGATTTTATGTTCAAAAAGGCAAGGAAAAATTTGGGGTACCTTCTGCTTCTGTTGATCAGATAAATACACTTAAAATGCATGAGTGAAGCTTCCTAAATTTGCAGGACTTTAAAGGAATTAATAATTGACTATATGGGCCAAGCAGCATCATTGTCCTCTGCTGTATGTTCAGCAAGCTCCTATAAACCCCTGTTGCTGCACCCGATTGCCTCTGTAATCAAGGAAAGCTACAGCTGAGCTCCAGCACAGAGCACAGAGTTGACCTTGACTAGCTATTGACATTGTTCTGTTTTCTCCGGCTGGTTTTAAAATCTAAAATTAAATATCTTCTGTGGCAAGACAGGAAATGTTTTGTTTTTCTATCTCTTGCCATGGATGGGGGAGAGAGGGCAGAGAAAATGCACGCAATTGCCACAACTGCATAGCTTTTGCATGTTGAATTGTTATCATAAACATTTCAAGGTGCTTTCCTTTTGGTCATAATCTTTCCGCTTGTGCATGCTGTGCATGCGTGACCAGGGAGGAAGAATGCATTCTAAACCAAATCTCAGCATGTCTCAGCAGGGAAAAAATGAAAAGGAGAGGAAAAGCAGAGAGAGAGAAAGATTATCAGCCAAGAATACTTAATGACACTTCAGAATAATGTGTAAAGGCCTTTCTTGATAACAGTCCACTGTCTTGAAACGAGTCATTGGGTATATAATGTGTTGCAGTAACTAATCATATATCCTATAGTGAGGAGGACTCGTTCTCTCTGGCTACTGTGTTTACTGGAATAGATCCCTCTTGAATCTGACATGTTGCTGCAATGTGATTCAGATCTGTGAATCAGTTACAGAAAACTATACCATGCACTGAAATGCTCTGTTAAGCTCATCTCTTAAGCAGAAAGCGTAAGAGATCTCTCATTTCAAATTGCCTGTAGTAGTGCCTGATCTCCAGTGTCAGTTTGCATTGTCCATTATAAAGCACAGCTGCTCATCACACCATCCCAAACAAGGCAAGAAAAATGCAGATTACTTGACAGGATCCACAAAGAGAGGATAGAGGTGTAATTTCATTGACCTCTGAGCCGGTCTGATTTACATTAGCTATGGTAATGTCCCTATTATTTTTTTGTCATGTTAGGTCTGGTAAACTGAACACTGTGTCCCACATTGCGAAATGCTATGAAAATATCCATCCCAGATTTCCCGTGTTGGAGAAACAGAACAAACCTTTTCATGTGACTTTCAGTGAATATTCTACTCTATTTTAAAATACCATTTATCTTGAGGACCCCTTTCATCGTACTGGGCACGAAACCTTTCCTTCAAGGGAAATGGGAATCCTGTAGAAAATGGAGATGAGCAGAAACTGTATCTTTTTTCCTAGAAAAAGAAAAATGATGTGTAAGTTTTATTATTACAAATTATAGCCCAGTTATTTGTCTCACCTCTCTGACAGATAAACTAGTGCTCAGCAGGAGCAAGTGCTGTAAATAATCAGTTTGCTATTTATATACTGAAATGGGAAACACATTTATGGGTAACAATAATAATTAGGAAACATTTATAAAAAGCTGCTGGGTTCTATTTGGTGCCTCTGGAGTGAGCAGCTGTAAGAAAGCAAAAACAATCAGTGCAACTTCAGAGAGTCTGAGAATAGGTTCCATGAGCTTAAATTGTCAATAATAAAGATGTAACAGCTTCCAAGCAAATTAAAGTCTTGATGATGTTCCCATTTAAGTGAATTAGGCTTTCGACTAATTTTAATAAAAGTTGTCCTAAATGTTTAGGGTTCTGATCTGAATACAGAAAATAAAATTATTTGACACACAGGAAGTGTATTATAACTCCCCTATTAGAAAGGCTAAAATAAACAGTTGGGGTTTTTTTTCCTTACCTCGATTTGCTGCAGACTTTTAATCGCTGGTACCCTGCACATTGGCCTTGGCACTGACCTCCTCTCCCAGCCCCTTTTCTTGTTTAGTCCCTTACCAGGGGATATCGTTTCACTGGGGATTTCGACTTTGCATGCATGCGCAAAGAACCCCTGCATTCCTTCCTCGTGTGGTTTATTAGCAAGGCTAATTTATTAATGGGGCTGCACAGTCGCGGCCTGTTTTGTTCTGTGTTGTTGCGGGAGGGTTGTTACACAACACTCGTCTGCTGCGAGAGAAAATAATTCGGCCACAGAAGCTGCCTTTCAGAGCAGGGGCTTTGCACGGCTCTTTTCCCTTTGCCGTGGCCAACTTTTGCGGGGGCTGGTGTGAGAGCTCGCGGCACTGAAGCAAAGTTACTTATCAATTTTTCTTCTCCGAGGTCCAGACGGAAGGCAGGGGGGAAGGGGAGAACAACCTGGGTCTCGGAGCTGGTCCGAGAGCGCTGCACAACTCCTACGTGGTTGGAACACTGACACTGACCTTCCGCTCTACAGCGTCACCAGCACGCGTGAAACTGCTGTTAAGACTGTTAAGCTGGAAGGAGCAGGAGAGACTAGGAGTGGTGGGATACATGTCCTGAAAGGGGCTGAGAGGATGGTTTTTTATGGAGGTACCTGATTGTCACTGTCAGTAAGAAGAGGATGCTTCTCAGAGGACTAGGTCTTAAACTTGGTCTTGGTAGCATTTCAAGCCGTGGCCTTTTTCTTTGTCAGTGAGGTTTTTTTTCATGAGGCACTTACGGTCTCTGGTTTAGCTCTTGTAAGATGTCTGTGATAATGAGGAAGATTGAGGTTGGACTTGGTCATGCACGTCAGGTCATAAATATTTCTTCTGGCCGTTATCATGTTGTTATTATACCACAGAGAATGATTACTCCAGCAAGACCAGTGCTGTTTCATATTTAAATTAATGGTCCCTTGCCGGTGTGTAAGGACAAGAAGTTGTATGATTTCATCTAAAGATCATACTTGCAAGCAGCAGCAAATGCTGAGAACTACTAACATATAAAAGATTATACTTTAGGATTATCTGAATTAAACTTGTTCCTTGCTGTTAGTATTTTTTTTCCTGCAAGTGTATTGCATATATTGTAGAATTTATTTGATCAAATGTCTAAATATATCACATTATGAACATGGGTTTGTGAAACTTGGCTATATCTTTGATCAAAATCCCTTTGTCTTTACATCAAGGAGAATTCCCCTTTCCTAAACAGCTTCTGTTAGATAGAAATACAGCAGTGTCCACAAAGTAGTATTAACCCACACATAAAGCAGTATTGAATTTTATACCCTTTAGATTCTGGTATGGATACTTTGTTGAAAAAAAGCAGGAAAAATTTGTTCAATGGATTGATTTTTAGTTAGGTTCACAGAAGAGCCATGGGCCTATGTCAACAAAATTTAACAGAGGAGCAGAGCTCTCACAAATACTAGAAGCTTTTAAAAATCATTGGCTGGAAGGAGAGAAACTACAGCAGGAATTCAGTTCTGTTATATTTGGTCTGCTGGTGACCAGTTAGTGTTTAGATGGTGATTAATTATGAGCTACTCCTTACCTTATGAGGAAATACAAGATAAAGAGGTGAGAGGAGGAAATGAAAATACTCTGTAAGGGAAGTGAGGTTATAGATAACATAGGGAAATGATATCAGATTACAATGATGAGGAAAGAGGTAGGACATAGGATATAAATCTGTAAATCAACTTCATTAATTCTGCAGCTGAGGGAATGACTTAGTACCTTTCAAACAGCAAGGTGGTGTAGGTATTTGAAATAGTAGAATGAGCTCTGGGAGCTGGATTAACAAGTTTATTACCGTCAAGTAACAAGTTGTTTTCTATAGCACTTAGGGGCAGTGACACACAAAACGTGCAGTAGAGGAAAATAGATATGGTCTAGGAGGATCTGTATAATATACAGACACACAGACATTATTGCCTAGGAAGAGATTGCATGTTGAAAATAGGAAAGAGTAGGACTGGGTGGGCAATGAAACTGGAACTGGAAGAAAATGCACTGGTGGCTCAGTGTTGCGTTCCTGGAATGGGGAATGAGGTCAAAATGTTTGATGGCTGAATAACTAAATAGCGTGAATTATATTCCCCTGTCAGTTTATGAGAAAAAGAGGCAAAACCACAGGGTATTTCAGTACATAAGTCATTATCCTGCTCTGAGTCGTTCCGTTGAAGGAACACCCCCAGTGCCCCCATATGTGAAGCTGGGGGTGACCAATCTCCTAAGCTTGGGGATCCAAAATTAAACCAGTCTACATAACTTCTTCTAACTCCCTTCATAGGCATAGGGAAAACAAATACGAGGAGGAGAGGGGGATATAACAATATCCCTACCCCTCCATGCTGATTTATGTTGCAGTAGCATTTATTTTAAAGTAGTTTTTATGTGTAGTGTAAACACAAAATATAATACCGGATTGCTCCTGCCATGCAACAATGACACAGAAGTAGTATCAAATACACTCCAGTTATTACCAGTTGTTTTATATTAAGCCTAGGCAGAAGGAGAAGAAATCACAGTACTTGGAAAGGAAAAAGACCCTAAGAATCATTGTTCTCTGCAGGGGCAACCTCAGCTAGTGGCACTAGGTTAAGGCTATGTTACATGTTGTATAAAAATCTCGTATTTTCTGTGGATAAGTTGCAGCATTTGCAGCCTCTCGTGATACAGTCACAGATCTCTGTCCTGTTTTGTGCTGGTGCTTTAGAGTTTGTCAGTAAAGCTGGTCACCTTTTAAACATCAAATATGAAATTGTACAAATAAATATATAAAGTCTACTTTAAAATCTGAGATTTGTCCTTTATTTTGTTGTTGATTGCTATAAAAATGTAGCAAAATACTCAGCAGATACTGACCATCTCTTTTGTTATACTTCTTAAACTGCCAAAGACTTTTTTTTTTTTAATAAGGAAGATAATTGCAGAATTTTCTGCGCTGTCTAGATCAAGAAAATGCTATGTTCGATTTTTTGCCTCAACTGTTCACTCATGAAAGAGAAAGAAATCTCATTTCATGGGAATCATTCAAAGTGTTAATAATCTTGCTGCATCACTTTGCCTTCAAAATAAATAGTACAATATCCTTTTAATTATACATACACTGTAGCTTAAAAAGAGACAAATGACAATGAAAAATCTGCATGATAAAAGGCTCCTAAACTCACAGCATCCCTTGATCAAGACTTATTATGAAGCGTTCACTGCAATCTCCTTCCTCTCCTGCCTCTAAGCCGCCTTGAAACCCCGTTCCACCGATGGTTTCCATCCGAATCCGGTCAGAGCCACCACCGTTGCCGTCACTGTGTCATGGTTAAGCGCAGCCCTGCTGGGCCGTGCCAAGAGAGGGGAACAAAACTGGAGCTAAAACAATCTCGAGTCGGGGTAACGTTAGCCTGGGTCACCATTCTTCTCCTCTGTCCTTGACTCCCCTTCAGTGTAGTAAATAGCACTTATTTATTACTTGGCACTGTTGCAGTTATATAGCTTTTGTAGCACAAATAAAGCATTTAAGAACAGCTCTTTGAATAGGAGTCTAAATCACCTGTTTCAATGGCTCATTCAGCGCTTGTTAGAGTTGTGGAAGACTCTTGTGTTTGGCGCAGGCTCTTTAATTTGTGGACTTTAACGTATGCTCTCAGATATCACTCAGGTTTTTGCTGAAACTGTTCTGTCTTGGTTTTAACTCTTTGTCTATAAATGCCATTTTAAAGACTGTTACTTTTTCCTTTTTTTTTTCCCCCTCCTAACAGTATCAAGGACAAAAATCAAGGCGAACTAATCCCCCCAGTAATGAAGGAAACTGTATCCTACCTAAAAAGAAAAGGTGAGTTTTGTGTCAAAAGAGGACGTGTCTTACAGAACAAGGACAATAGTGTAAAACTATATAATGTTCAGTGCCCGATTCAGCAAAGTTTACAGCTACACAGGATGTGTTTATATCCTGAAAACTTGAGTGGCACTTGGGCACTGCCTGGAGAGCTTTGATGGATGGGGAAAAATTATCAGCTTATTGTCCAACTATGAAAAAAAAACCCAAAAACTTTTTGCCCTTAGGATTTGATTAGGGAATAGCAAATAAGAGAAGATGTCTTAAAATATGTATCTTCAGCTGGTATCATATTGTTGTTTTTAAGTAGAACTCCCAGTAAAAAACAATGAGAAGTTCTGTTTTTACGGAACCAGTGGCCACAAAAACTCATTGAAAAAACGTGTTTTGCAGGAGTAAGCCTGAAGCCCTCCCTTCACAAAATCCTTTTAATGGCCCTTTGGCTACAGTTCATATCCATAGTTACATTATATAGAGATACAGATTAAAAAGACCCATATTTAAAATGGGAACATCCAAATCTGGGTTCCCTATATCACCTTCGTGTACAGGGCAAAGAGAGGGTAGACTCTGAACTGCTGGTTCTACCACTGAGCTGCCCAGTGCATGCCTGACCAACGTAAAGGACCGAATATCAGGTGCTATCTGCAGGGTAAGTGCACTGTATTCCCTACACAGGGACAAAGGTGTACGCAGGGAGAAAGTCAGAGATAAGGCTGCGGTCTTGAGATTGCTTTTCCCAGTGTAAAGCGATTTTACATTTTGATCCCTGATTTTTAAGGCAATCAGAACAACATTTCCATAGCCCTTTGTGCTCCAAGACCTCAGAGTTTCACAAATGTTTGTTAAGTCTTACAGTACTAAATCTATAGCCAGCGTACATTTCTCTTACAGGAGACAGAATAGAAGGAGAGCATAACACAGTTATGTGATGGGCACAGCATTACACAGTGGTAGAACTGGGAATGATTCCTAAGATCCCTGAAAGAAGGGTGTGAATTTTTAATAAGTGTGTCAATACAGGCAAGTGAAGAAAATCAAAATGTGTTTGGTTCAGTTATTTAAAAAAAAAAAAAAAAAAAGGAAACATCACTGGCCTTTAACATACTGTTAAGTTTGGTTAATATTTGAACAAATTTTGAGGATCAGCATGAATTTTATTAAACGAAAACCAGACTCAGATCTCCATATTGCTGTTAAATGAGTTTTACCTGAGATTTTCCTCATTTAAAGAGCTGTTTGTGTTGACAGGGCACAAGTAATAAAAAACATACGTTTTGACTAAATTATATTCTTCTGTAGATAGAGTCACCCAAAACCTATATCCCAAAATATTCCCAATTCTTAATTTGCAGCCTTGAGCTGTTATTCTGAACAAGATAAATTTTGCTTTCAGTATTCAAATAGTATGCAACATTGATCTCTGTTCAGTTTAACTGTTGCCATTAGGGTTTGGCCTGAGTTTGAGTTTATTTAAGCCCTAAATGGGAAATTTCTAACTTTTTAAAAACTTGTACTGAACAGGCTTCACATTTGTGAAGGCAAAGGGGAGGGGAAAACAAAACCATTGCTTCTCAGCATTACTGTTGATTCTCAAGAGAAATTATGGCTTCATTTAAATCAGTACAAGATCATACTGATTTAAATGAGGACAGACTAGACCCTTCACGTCTTGCCCTCATTGCTAGGCTACGCTCCTTCATATTTTAGCTTACCCCATGGTAAATAACAACATTAAATGACTGCGCATTTTGTTTTTTATTTGGGCTTTATCCCTTGACTGAAGCTGATTAATGACACGCGTAGGAGAATAAGAGAGATATCCACTGCAGTGGATACCTGCTTACAGCTTGCAAGCAGTGGAGCATAGCATCTATAGAGACACTTGTGTACAGAACAGCTAGCTCCTCACCTCTTGAAATTGCTGATTTATCTTCAAAACACCTGCAGCAGCCAAGGCCAAGTACTGGAGTGGGGCCAGTTCTGCCATTAAAGGTATCTACTGATCTGCAGTAGATGAAGAGTTACTAATAGACTTCATTGAAGGCCTCTTGGTCCAAATTCAGGGTTTCCATTCAAGGCTGTAAAGCTGTTTGGATGTGCTGCTTCCAAACTGGTGCTAATGATGGAAACTTTGCAGGTGTAGCTTCTATCAAATATTATGGTTGGATACAGGGAATGTAAATAGTTCACTGCTAAGAATGTTGAAGGCAAGTGACTGGCAGCTTGAGACAATCCCTGTAATTATAATTCTAAGTGGATAATTAGAGCTTGTGTAGTGTATCAGTGCATGCCCCATCTGCAGATGAAAGCCAGACTTTTTCATGTTTTAAATTGTTATGAAACAATCATCCTTACATATATTTAGCTTATCTTAATAGGCAAATACCTCTTTCTCACTAATCACAGGAGTCAAGAGAGCTAAAATGAGGATGAATGTGCAATAACATCATTACTTCTCACAGCTGTTATTATTTAGAAATTGGGTGAAAATTTAGTCACTAGAATGTTAATTGATTTAAACTTTTGGCTGTGCTTGGGGGGAGGGCTTTGCGTATTTGGCACATCCTTGGACCTTTTTAATGATTTTAAAGAAATAGGAGATTTATGGCCATCATTATATTGTGCTAGTGACCAGTGACTAGTAATTCTTGCACTGATGTGACGTAAAACCTCCTCCATGTCTTGCTTTTGTTCTTTCTGGGTGTTTTGTCTCATCACTGTTGCACCAGTCCCATACTCTTCCCTCTCAACAACTGCTGAGTCCAGCTCAGATACCCACAGTTTTCTGAAGCAGCAATGCCAACTGTGCAGCACAGGGAAAAAATAGCAAGTTTTAGCTCTCGTGGTTGTGATAAAAGAAAGGCTTGGCTCAACTTTGTCTTTGCAGAATTTCTCCTAGCTGAAATGTTTGTTATTCTGATAGCAGTAATCATCCTTGGGCTTTCTCCAAACTTAATCTTTTTTTGGCTAAATTATTCGTCTGTTCAGTGCTGTATCAGCACAGTTTGTAAAGGATAGTCTCTCAGGAAATGTGATGATACTTTCAAACAAAGCCCTTGTCCTACTTTGTGCATCTACGCAAGTCAGTGGCGTGGTATTGCTGGCCACTGGTAGGTAGTCCAGCCCATACGCTTGCTAGCCGGACTGTCTTTTTTTCCCCAGCTCTCTGTCCTTCAGTGTCCCCAGGAAGGAAGGGCATGGGCTCTGTCCACATCGATATTTTCCAGCCAAGCCCAGGTTTGCTCAGAGCTGTCACAATCCCTATCATAAGGAGATCTCCACGAACCAGATTTCTAAGGAGAGATGGCTTGTCAGGTAGAGTGTTTTCTGACATTCTCAGCCAGCTGATGCTTGAAAGCCAAGTACCTGCCATGCCAAGGCTGTTAAGTGGTAGGTGATAGACATGCATTTTTTTGCACTTGATTATAAGCGTGCAGGTATCTGTTGTACCTGCTGTCTGCTATGATTTTAACTCTTTCTCTAAATTGGGAATATCTCAATTCTGCCATCAGCTTCAGCGAGTGTCAGTTCCCGTGCTGACAGCCCCGGGAGGCTGACTGGCAGCGTTCTTTGCACTCCAGACGCAGCCGTGAGCACAGCGAGAGCTTCGGTTCATCTTCCGGAAGTGACAAAAATTCACTGTCATTACCTTATTGATTTTGGCATAGTTTCCAGCCCTGCAGAATTAGCAGGGAGTGGGTTTTGGTTTTCACCCTAGGTGCAGTATTTTCACTCTTTCTTCCCACTGTTACACTTTCACATTTATGTACCTGAAATCGGTTTCTGAAACTCTGACTTAGATCACAAAAGCTTCTGCAAAATCAAGCTTCATCAACAGGTTTAAGATTTCTTAAAACAGCAGAGACCCTCTGGCATCTGTTAAGCCCATTCTGTACTGGTCACGCTCTTGTTTCCTGAACAGATGTGATGTGGGAGCTGTGGTGGCATTCAAACTAGGCACCAGCCTGCAATAATATGCTACCAGGTTAAGTAAACCTTCAGTCTCTAAAGTTCACCCAGCCTTTTTCTTCTTAATGTCTCTAATCCCTTTGACAGATTGCTTCATGTCACTTTTTTCCTCCTTGATGTTTCAATTTTCTGCCTCGGTTTCAGACGAGACTGTTTGCAGAAGTGTTCTTTCCAGGGTGGAAGCATCCTCATCTGTACGAATGAGCCAAAACTCCCCTTCTTGTACCGAGTTTCTGAGTGGTCTCTGACAGCAGCAAGCGTGTCCTCGTCCCCAACAGCCAAATTAACATTATGACAGTGAGTGCGGGTTTCTTTCTAGTATGTTTGTCTGACTGCATATTTAGGTAGCTGTTTCTAAGCAAGATGACTCTCACTGGATCCAGTTACTAAGTGACCTTAACAGAGACTAAGGAATGTACTGTAAGCAGAGATTTCTCTACATCTGTTTGTATTATATAAATGAGATCTCTTATGGCTGATGTTAGACACTGTTACAATTAACACAATAGACTAAGTATCTTAATTTCTGTAGTAATTTTCAGGTTATTTTTTTCAACAAAGAACAAGAAAATAAGCATCTCACCACCTTCATTCTTGCTCTGCTTTAGAGTGAAAAATGTCCTTAAAAGTTTTTAATAATGGATCGTGCAAATGCTTAATTTAAGTTCCTGCTAACCTCCGCAGGGCAGAATTGCTTTCCTAAAATGAGTTCTGAGTATCTGAGAAAATCATCAGCTCATTAAGACTAAGCCTCAGAGTTCATCTTCTGGATGAAACTAGAGAGGTGCTTTTAATTTCAGAAGTAAGGTATCGGTGTCGCCCTGTACCCAACTGACGATTTAGATCAAAGAGGGAAGCATAGCACGTTTGCGAATAGATCTTTGTAGTGACTAGCAAACCAGAGGACAGTGTTTTCTATGCTCAGCCTCAAAACCACGGCATGTTCATCTGTCTAGTTTATAAACGCGAGGCTTGACTTGCACTAAGGATGCATCTTTGTGTGTATGGCTTCCGTAACACTTGGGGACGGGGTTGTGCGAGGGGCTGCAGCTGCTGGGGCTGCCCACACCGACCCAGCAGGGCAGAGAGGGGCACACTCGTCTCCCAGGCAGTTTTATCCATCATAGGAAATTCGCATTCAGAAATGCACTTCTGCTTTTAAAATCTAGTAAGATATCACAGCAGAAGTTCCCTTTCGTGTTTTTTACTGACATGTCTCTTTTTCTACAGAAGCGGGTTACAGACTGGATGTAAGGTATCGTGATAGATTAAATTCACCATCCTGTCTTAGTTTTTAAAGTCTGACCCACAGTTTGAGTGCGTGGTAAAATCCGTATTTTGTTTGCAAGCACCCCTCTCCCCCCACACCTAGAGGTCAGAAGACAGCTTTTAAGGGAACTTCTATTTGATTCATTATAAAGGGGGATATAAACTGCGCTGTTCAGACCCACATGAAGATGTCAGACAGGCTTGAGGAACATTCCTGCTCTTTGTAAGCTATCTTAATTATTAATAAGCTGTCATTTGTACTGGTCTTATGCAAAATACCAATTTGAAATACGTAAGTAGGATTATTATTTTTAATGTATTTTGTGTTTTAGAGAGTAGCCTCAAAGGGATAAGCTACATGTTTGTCCATGTTTTAAACAATTTAAAACAAAAGCTAACCTGCTGGTATTATTAAGAAAATTCCCCAAATTTAATAACATTTGCATTGCCAGGAATGGCCAAATAAGGGAAGAGCTAGAAAAAAAATTGCATAGAGCACTGATTACTAAAGAGACCATGTGAGATCAGCAGCGGCTCAGAAATGACGGAACAATAAACTCACAGTGAAGGAATCACACTACAGAATTATAAAGCAGAAAAGATAACTGTCCCCTATAGGAACATTATCTTGCAGTAGCCCCACTGCCCAGTCTTTCTCTCTTACCTCATCTCTTTTGTTGACTGGAAGTGCTTTGCAGCACAAAGTTTTTGTTCAGTGTTGTCTTGTGGTACCACAGGAGAGTCCTGGGTGATGACTAAGACTTCTAAATGAAATGGTAATAACCATGCTATAGAAGTTTAATGATAAAGTAATAAATGTCCTACGGTATGATTATAGTTACAACTGAAGCTGTCCTTTATCTGTTCAATAGCAGGAGCAGTGGTAAACAGTGATTAATCTTTCCTTCTCATCCCCTCCACGAAGCACAACAAATCTTGCTGATGGAGAAAGTTTTGGTTCCATTTTTTAATGTGAATGAATGCATCCTGGTGGTGATAATCAGAATGGGTAGAGATGGATGGTTATGCATTCTGAATATGTTTGGATTGCTGCAGCTTAGTGAGTTTGCCTCCTGGCCTCCGCTTCTTGTGATCAATCAAATATCTTTTAAAAATGCAACGCTGAGAAAGCTTGACATAGGCCATATAAACATTTCTGAGTTCTTGGCTCTTTTGTTTTCATGTGAATGTTTTTACCTAGGGTTCATGGAGATGAGATAAATCCCGAGACTGGTTCTTGTGCCATCAAATAAAAATGAACCTTGTAATAAGCACAGTTTGTGTTTTTGGTGCTCAGGCATCGCAAATAAATTACGTTCAGAGGTGCCAAGTGTAAACTGAGAATATTCATTCATAAATCCAAAGGCTAGAGACTGTGCCATTCAAAACCGCAAGGACAACAGATACACTTTGGGGTTCTGTGGAGGATGCACAGTTCTACACCTTTGCTGCTGCTGCTCAGCTTTTCAGTAGGGCTGGAACTGTCCCTTCTCTTTCCCCCTTGCCCTTGATCTGCTGTGCACCTTCTTGCAGTGCAAATCATCTTTACAAACTGCAGACATCACGCTCACTCGTTCTGTATTCATTGCACAGAGTCCAAGGGAAAGGAAGGTTGTGCAGTCTCCTCCTCAAGCTTGTACTGTATTCTAGCTTTAAAAAATTGAATCTCACATTTGTCTTATGCATAAAAATTCACAGTTGCCGCTACTTTGGGCATTTAAGATGTTACACTGAAAATGGACAATTCAAATATACTATAAACTCATCAGTCCACATATTAGAAATAAATTAGTTCTAGTTTTTAAAAAGAAATCTTGTTAGAATTAGGTACTCTGCAAGAAGATGTCTAAATCAGTTGTATTAATGAGAATCAAAAATGCTTCCAAATCAGGCTGGACACTTCCTGAGACTTGGCAGGACCCCAACCAAAAGAAACATTTCCAAACTCAATTTGGGACAGAAGGAATTCAGATGCTCACTCTTTGCTATTTCTCTTCTGAAAGCAGACAAATTAACAAAGGTTTTTGATGCCAGCAACCCTCAAATCAAGGATGATTGAAAGAAAAAGAATGTAATTTTCTCATCTCTCTCTCTTTGACAAGTTTGCAGCAACGTGACAGCATGTGTTGCTTTAATTTATCTGTATCAGTTTTGATTTTCTGTGTCTTTCCAGTGGGACAACTGATCGGGGGGAGTAGAAGGAGGTTAAGTATTTTTAGCAACAGTTTATTAAATCGGAGTGTGACACAGTTGTGTCAGTGCTCTGTGAAATTTTGTCTGCTGTGGTAAAAGCCATCTTATTTCAATGTGGAATGAAGCGCCTGCCTGTTTTCATTTATGATTACTGACATTTAAATAATTACTCAGTTAAGTTCTCAATCACAGAATCACTTTTCATTGAATACAGATGGCTCCTTCACTCGTCACATCACTACGGGTTTTCTTCTGTGTATCACTTGATATTGAAAATAAAATGTCACTCTTTTCGGTCTGGAGAGCTTAGTGCAGGGTAGCAAAAGTCCACCGATCTCTGTATCTGTCTGTATATCTCTCTCTCTATTTTTTTGGTGAGGGGCAGGGAGCAGTTTGCGCTGAGTTATCTCCACAGAGGCTCTGCAGCGTTGATAGAATATGTGAGTGACATGCAGCTGCGTGTTTATCAGAACTGGAAAGCCCAGGCTGGCTGCTCGTGTCAGTCATCCCCTAGCAGTGTTCTGGCAAGCGCTGCTGCTCCAGGGTTGGTATTTTCTATAGACTGCCTTACCCATGCTATTAATGGCAAAACAGTTCAACACGTACACACAAAAAAGGTATTTCTCTAAAGAGGCAGCTGACGTGAGTCATGCTGTAAATGGGATTTGATTGAAGAACACAGCTAACAGAAATTAAATAGGCTACCTCAAAGTTATTTTTTTTTAAAGGACAAAAATGATTGCTTTGAGCTGCAATGACCAGGATTCTCTTCAGGCAATTTTGTTTCCTCATCCCATAACTCTGGTTACTCCGGCATGCATTTTGTCTGCAAAAAGGAGGTAAAGCGATTAATTTTATTATAGTGCAGGCACCATGTGTTAGCTTGAGTATGTTAGTGCCAAGAACTGGTGGCTTTTTCTTTTCCCCCCTAGTGTCTGAAATGGAAGAGACAGGTTTGGAGAAGGTATTTCCCGACTGTGTATACGGCCGTGTATTTATCCATCACAGTGGAAAAACCGACAAGCGGTTTCAGGTCCCCTTTCTCCTTTCTTTCTCCTTCTCATCCCTTATTATGAGACCCCAGTTGGGGCCATATGCCTGTGCTGTTCAGCTTATAGGACATGGGAAACACCATTGTTCAAATCATGTTTTCAGGTAGCTTTCCCCTGCCCTGCCTAAACGCAGAAGACACTGAGAGCAATTAATGGACATACAGACTTCTAAAAAAGTGCCCTGCGCAGTTCATATACATCACAGAAGTCAGAAAAATATCTTGCAAAAGGGCTGTCTTTGTACTCAGGGTCATTGTTTTCTCCCTTCAATAACATAATTCCTATTGACTCATCTTTCTGTTTACCAGTAGGCGAAGTTATGAGCCATACTTTATTTAAAAAATGTTATTATATATATTGTGCAAAAAAGATGTGGCTCTTTTGCTGTTGGGGTTCTCTTGTTTTAACAGGAGCGTATAGCTTTTTCTTTCTTCCTAAGAATTTCACTAACCTACATTTAATTAGTGTCATGTCATTTGGATAGGTTGCCCGCAAATGTAGGAAGGATTGGAGATACCTGCTTTGTTAGTTGGCTTGTTGCCACCTTTGATCAAACAAATTACTGTATATTGATTCTTTTTCAGCTGTCCTGGAAAACGAATTCTTGACGATGAATGGATATCTATCGTATCCCAGATTTCTGCAGATGAGGATAAAAGTTGCTTTTCCCCCTCCAAAAAACATATCCAGCAAGAGCTTAGTGTTATGTGTCATTACAGTAACATTGATGGGATGCAGGGCCAGACAAGTACAGCTGCTGTCTATGCTACAGATTAATGTCTTTAATTAGACACTTGAAAGCTTAGCCAATAAAGGCATAAACATGTTAAAAATTGATATTTATTACATTGTAGTTTATACAGTGAGATTCACATCAGATTAAAGCATTAACTATTAAACCAATCCCTGCAAACCGAATTGCAAGCATTTATGATGTCCATGTTCTGAAAGACTAGTTCCTACAGAAAACCTCTAGTCCAGTGACAGCCAGCATAAAATTCTACAAACTCTCAGGAAATTATTGTATTTCTTGTTTGCTGAGGGCAATGCCTTGATGAGCTGGCTGTTCCCAGCTGCCACTTCCAAAACCATGTCTTTAGACAGGTTGTGCTGTAAATCTGATGGAACAGTTTTACTGCAGTGATGTCATTTGCCGTAACTTTATTCCACTGAAACATGAGCTGATTGGGAATAAAACAAGCGGTCAAATAGATCATAATTATTGTCCATTTGATTCATTTAGTAAACACACATGTCCTTCTTATATATTGTAGTTTGAGACACACTCCTTCCGGAACTGAGTGCATGAGCTTAAGTTTTAATATTCTACCTGGAATTTAACAAGCCAGGGCATAAATGCTTAGAAGGTAACTGGGAGCCTCTGAATTTAGAATTAAGTAGAGCTGGGGTTCTATGCAAAAGTCTCTGAAACATGTTTATGAAAATTTATTTCAATAGTACATTATCAGTTCTTTTAGTATACTGATCTAAATTCATATGAACAATACTAAAAGCTATTCTGTCAGGAATGGGTTCATTAAGGAATTTTGTATTAATTTACTAGTTTTTCATGCATAAAATATGCATACGACCTGGGTGAATTTACAAGAGTGATTGAGTATCTTTCATTAAAGTATGACTCAAAATTTTTCGAGAACACCATACAGATTCTTGATCATGCAAATAGGTGCATGTGTACTTTAGTTGAAATACACAAACATTGATTTCAGCCTGGCTCCTTACTTGCTGAAAGATGAGCAGGAAAAAATGAAATAATCAATCTGCTCTTTCACACTCGCATAAAGAAACATACGGCATTCCTGCCAAGTCGGTGGGTGGTATGTCAAAATGTCAGCAATTTTATGTTTTGTCAGACCAGCATAGACTAATATTTTAGACTACTGTGCTTCCAGTGGGAATCTCCAGTTGAGACTACGCGTGAGCCAAATTGCATTACCTGCAGGGTGGAGGGAAGAGCACAAACTGGAGAGAAGGAAAGAGAGAGGGACATGAGGATTTTAGCAAACTCAAAATCAAGAAGTAACACAGGTCTCAAGAAAAGTGACACTTCTTGTCCCCATCCTGTTTTGCATAATAATGCAGATAAATAACTTGCCTTGAAAGCTGTGGTCCAAATTAGATCCTTGATGGGACGCATTTTATTGAAGTTTTTCCTCTGAAGCTGAACTCAGATTTCAGTTAGTCCAAGACATGAAAGCAAATTAGATAGATACCCTTCGGGAGATTTATAATAAGTATTTCAGAAGTGCCTCAAGACTAGAATCAGGTATTTCAAAACACCATGGGGAGGCAGAGTCCCATGAAAAAGCCCCAGAAGTGGAAGGAGCAGTGGTCTGCCCCAAACTGCCTTTAAGCCGGGGAGGCCACTATCCCTCCAGTGGTAGCAAATGGGGTTCTCCATCCAAAGATCCTATGAAGCATTCCCCAGCCTAAAGGATCTTGTCTCATGGGCAGAAGAGGGAGTTTGGGGAATCTTTGCAAACATCATCCTTAGCTTGCCAAAGGTTTAAAAGGAGAACAGCAGATTTACAGGCGTGGTTTGGGGCTCTGTTTGCAGATGCGCTCAGTGAGGGTGGGTACATAAGCAGCCTGGTGAATCTAAATCTCCTGCTTCTGTGTCATTAGGCACAATTGAAAGCTACTTTTAGAGAAAAATTATAGTTGGCAAGGCACTCTAAAACACTTAAGGAAAGGTGGTAGTATTTCTATGAGACACGTTAAAGAAAGTGCTGTAGGCAACGTTGCGACATTATTTGATTGTACATTCTATTCTCAAGGACTTTATTTTAAAAAAATGAGTGTATCAAGTGGGTTTGTTCCCAAACCTTCTGCTTCTGTTCTGTTTTCAACTGAACTTGTAGAGAAAAACAACAGAGTGAGCTTTTACAGATGAGACCTGCATTAAATGTTTTTTTTAGGACTACAAGTAGAGGGCCTTTTCAGAAGGTCAGCCAGCATCCAGACCATCAAAGATGTTCAGAAACTCTACAATCAGGGTAAGCTGTCATCGTACCATTACCAGTGTGAGGGCTTTGTTGATCTTGGTTTTGTTGGTGAAGCAGAAATGCTAGCTTTCTTATAATTAGTTAAATCATAAATCTTACATTATCATGTAAGATAATATCATAGTAAGAGCGCTGTTACAGAAACCTGAAAGGTGACAACAGGCACTTAGTGCTTACTGAATAGCAAGTCATCGATTGATGTCAGACCAGAGCTTACAAAACCTGTAGCAGCTAATGAATGATAAGGTTTGAGTCAAAAATGGTCTGTTTTTTCATAAACATTTGTATTGCCACTGCGCACTTTGAGTTACTGTAGTTATGAAGTACAACGTCTTTCTGTCATTTTGCCTCTGGTGTTTTTCCATGGTTGTGGCAAAGATATATATTCTTACCTAATAATTTATGAAATGTAGTGAAGTAATTTTGAAAGTCACTGGCTTCCCCGTGAAGTCATTTTATGAAAAGCCTTTATGGAGAGAATCTCTTATAGCAAGATTAATAAAACACTACAAAAAAAGCCACAAAAAGAAAATGCCAGGAGTTACCAGCAGCAGGAAGCCAAGACTTTTTCTGTTCAAAATGTAGTGAGTCACAGTTTTAAGCAGTAGTTTAAAGAAACAGTAAAACATATGCTTAAACACTTTTTTTTCTTCTTTTTCTCCTTTTAGGCAAGTCTGTGAATTTCGATGATTATCATGATATCCATGTTCCTGCTGTTATCCTAAAGACTTTCCTTAGGGAACTCCCTCAGCCATTACTAACGTATGAGTGTTATGATCCTATCCTCGGAATCACCAGTGAGTATAAATAAGTTCTAGAAAAATTTATACAGCAAGTTGAACTGGACCTGGCTAATTCATAATCACTGCTGGTTGCTAATCATGACAGAATTGTGGGTATAGATTATTATTATTGGTGCTTCACTGCAGCCGCAAATGGACAACCTCATAATCTGTACCAGAGCAAGGTGGTCAGGGTTACCAAGACGCTCTCTGCTTTTTACAAGGTTTACTGTTTTTTCTATATATCATACTGTATTATTAGGAATTGCATCAGACTTCTTATTGTTAGGACTCCGTTTTTGTAATGGCACAGCACTGAGTCAATCTGTGACCCAAGTTACGTCAAAGCAGCTTTAGTTTTAGCAGCAGCATTGGCAGAACTGTGGGAACAAAATTTAGCTGATCATTTGTACGCTTCTCTCCTTTTCTTTTTTTTCTTTTGTGGGAAGGCAATTGTTCTTATGTGAACTGTTCCCATGGGATAACATATCAGGGAAGAAAGGATCTAAAGCCGTGAGAAGTGAAGACATTGGTTACCTAAAGATCTGGCGCGACATGAAACTATGAATTATAAAACTTTGTGGCCTTTGTCAGGGCCACAAAGAAGTTTACAACGCTGGCAAGGCAACTCCCTGATGGATGGGGGTTGAATGTCTGAGATCCCAGAATATCTGAGATTTAGTACCCACTACTTGTAGAGACTGGTATTTTGCCATCCAGGCTATAGTCAATCTAGCAGGGAACCAGTAGAGCTTCCACTAACAAGTCACAAGCACACATTTTTCCAAAACCTGCTTTTTGAGGAAATTATATATATTATAATGGACTACAGCTTCCGACAGAGTCTGTTAGCATAGCTCTGGTAGCCGTGGGCTGATGCTGTTGCAAAGTGTACGTTATCATCGCTGTCATGACTGATGCTGTTGGGGTAGATCACTAAAATAATTCACGTTGAGGATTAATCTCAATGGGAACATGTTTTTAAAGTGAAATACAGCAAGTTTACTTTACCTAGATATACTGTATTCTGGGTAAAATTCTTATTCTGAGCCCATCACTCACATCTGCACGTACTGTTTCATATCATTAACTTAATGCCTGTGTTTCCATTAAAAAACTTAATCAGGTCACGTTCAGAATCCTCTGAAGTCCTGTACTGTTTTGCTATTTTCAAGTCTGTAGATAACCACCCTCCAAATCAAGGATTCATTTGTCCACACACTAAATATCTCAGGGCATTGAGAAAAACAGGTCTGTTCACAGGGAAGTGGTAGAAATGGAGAGACTAAGGATAGTCACTCAGAACTGGAAAGAATGGGAAATTTGGAAAAAGGATGTACAAGTGCCAATTTTTACTGAATTAATCTTGTGCTGACTTTCTGGACATGATATTACTTTGTGATACCACTAAGTTGAAAATGAGAACAAGCCTGAAAAGCACCTGAGAACAGTACATTGTCCTAGGAACGCTGGGAGGTTTTGCTTGGCAAAACCCCTGTGAAACATTCATTCCATGTTATTTTTGTTTACTGACATTTTAAATGTTGACAAAATACGTTGAAAAGTGAAGTTTCAGATAATTTCCCCTCGGGCTTTCATGTTATGCAGTGCGATGTCCACTATCTTTTCTTGATGCTGTGGTGATATCCTGATTTTAAAAGACCTTAAGATCTTTTAAAAGATCTTGAGAGCCAAGCTGGACTGCAGCAAAGGCATATTCTCTGTGAATACAGTGCAGAAGGGAGCTTTGAAGAGGTGTGATCGCAGACAGCTGTCTTGGGATGAGTTGAAAATTCTCATTCTGTCTTCTGGAAGACACCAGAGCAGTGTGTGATGTGTCTGTTACATCTCTTAACCTGCAAACCCAGAAATACAGTACCTCTGCTTTACAGTACTTCGAAATGATAGTGAAACTTCTCTCTTTAGTGCCTCATCTGAAACAATTTTTTAGAGAGTTTTGATGGGAGCTGTGAAATAAATAGATGAGTAACTGACTAAAAAACTTAATAAAACCTTGAAGTTCATAATTGTCAAAGAACTTCTGTTTTGGTCATGAAAACTGTTACCAATGATTCCTTTACCCAGTATTGTTACACTTCCTGCATTATTTACTCTGCAAAAGGCTGACAAAAAAATTCTTGGGGCTCAGATTATTGTATTTTATGGGAATTGGTAGCTTTGCAGTAGGAAAAATGTCAACACAGGTCACCACAGTATAGCTTCATGTATTTAATTCAGAGCTTAAGGGAAAACATTGAACATGCTGGAATTTTGTACGTGCACACATACTTAATGCGCAGCTTTAGCTGTGTCAAGGAGAGGGAGAGGAAAATGCAATAAATGCAGAAAAATCATCAGCACAAATGGGCTGGTCAGGTCAGGCATGATTGTAGTCATCAGACCATTCTCCAAATTGGTGTTAAACTTCCAGTATTAAAATAATTGCGATATTCCAGAAAGAAAAAAAAAAAATCATTTGGTACAACATTTGAAATATAATCCAGTGTTAGTGTAATTCTCACCCAGACTGTCTGGATGATGCAAAGAGTTTGGGGTCCAGTTCTAGTTTTACTTTTCTGCAGAAATGAGTTAATGAACCTGCTTAGGTTCATCTCTAGAAAATTCTTACCCACCCAAGTGGCCACCTCATAAATTTTTCCCAAAGTCAGAAGAGTTTCCTGCAGAATCACAAGTGTTTTTAAAGTTAGTAGAATGCCAAAAGAACATTTTGGGCAGGACCATGTCTCAGCAAGAATAAAATCAGGGCATAAAAAGTAGACGTCTGGACTCAGTGCATGGAGATATAATGGGATTCAAATCAAGGGCTTTGAAAGTCCTCTGTAGCAAAGAAATTATTTTGGCTATTTTCACTGAATTCAGAAAATACTCTGGAAGTTAGTCTTAGCCAGATATATAATAATACAAAATACAACAGGGACATTCAAAGGGATAACCCTAACTGTTACTGTGGAGGTTAGTGGAGCTGAATTTTGTGGTCAGTTTTACAGGTGAATATCTAAATTCCAGCAGATATAAATAAGGGGTTATTTCTTGTTAATATTTTGGTGGTTTTGAGTTAAATTAAGACTGACTTCGACATTGCAGGTGTGGAGAGCAGTCTACGAGTCACCAGATGTAAGCAAATCATTCAAGGACTTCCTGAACACAATTACATTGTTCTGAAATATCTGATATGCTTTCTCCATATGGTGAGTATAGGCAAAATTTACAAAGTAGTGCCAGTTTTTTCTTTCTTAATCCGTTCTTGTTAATTCAACGTTGAAAATCTCCACAGAAAATAAAACTGAAGACTTTAAAAAATAGTTAGGTGGTGGTGCAAGTGCTTGCCAATGGAGTGAACTCAGGGTGCAGAACCCTCCAGTTCTAATAAAAGGCAATGCTAAACAATGGTCTGGCCATACCTTCACCATTAAATTCTTTACATGTAATGAAAACTACTGTGTAAATTTAAATGGAACTGTGCCTGCACTGAAGTATTTAGAAGTCCTGTCCTTGTCCCTTTCACTCCCCATTCACAAATGTATGTTTTATTGATTTAGCTCTTGGGTTTTTTTCCTATTTTGGAGTGAAAAAGCCTGAAAATAGTGTTTGTGTAATTTTTGGTGCTGGAGAAAAACTGGGTGGAATCACCTTTTTTCTCCAAAGAAGAGATCTTGAGCAACTAAAACACCAAATAAATTAGTGTCGTTTTAGAAAATGATAGAAATGTTAATGATCTTTAGAACAACAATCAGCGAAATAATTTATTTAAGTCTTACAAATTACATTTTCCTGTTTAAAATCGCCTTTCATTCTGTAATTTACTACAGTGTTAAATGAAAAACTTTGATGATGCCGTTTTGCAAGGATTTTTGGTATGCTCCAGGATAAATGAAATCATGTGTCTTCTGTCCTACTTTTTGATTTGCTGATCTTTTTTTACCCTTTTTTTGAACCCCCACAAGTCTGAGGGTTCGGGAAAGATCCATTAAAAATTGTTCTACATTTAGGCTAGTGACATCCTTTGGTCACCATTTATGTGCAGGAACAGACTGCAATGGGAGTGTAAGTTTCCCGTGCTTCTGCCTTATCCAGTGCATTGCCTTTTCCAGATTGCATTTTTCAAACTTAGGTGCCTATAGTTGAAGATCACGGTGTAGCTGACACCTAAGTAAGGTGATCTAGCCTTCAAAAGTCCTAAGAACCCACCAAAGTAGTTATGTATGGGGAAAGATGCTGATTTTCACCGGTGGAGGAATTAACCCTCAGTAACTGTTCTTGTGCTACAGTCATGTTTGCCATATTCTAGCCAGTAGCATATTTCAGAAACAAGTACATTTAATCCCATTTTCTACCAAAACACTAGAGAAAAGCAAGATTAAAGGAAACACATTGATATGACCCGCACTCAGACAGCACTTGCAAGGTTCCTGTAACACCCATGTGTTCGTTTACTGTTGCTTAGCTAAACTCTAATGCTATTAAGGAAAACCTCATGTCATTTGCTATTATTTTAGCAACTGATATCTCTCCTCAGTGTTATGAATCGTGTAAGTGACTTTGTTCCGATAATAGATGCACCATCTCAACGCACTTCTTAAGAGCTGAGCACTTGAGGTGTTAATGAGGTGTGCAAAAGTACTACATGGTGTTTTCTGTAATTGAGCAACAGAACATAGCATTATTTTTGAGTATGCCTTCTTATGTAAAGCACAGCATCAAAGTTGAGACTAGTGCTCAGATCTGCAATTTTTGCTGATCCATGTCTTTTTATCCCAAATGTCTCAGGGAATATTTGCATTTGGAAAGGTCAAGGGAACGTGAAACAATCGAGGAGCTAGAGATTTCTATTCATTGCAGATTGGTGTGCTGCGCAAGCTGCCACAATTCAAACTTTAACAGACCACTCTACCAGTAATCCTAGTTTTTACCTGCAAGCATCAACCTTCTTACATGTAAGAGGCAATTTAATTCTTCCATGAGCTCAGCCTTGAGTAGTGCAAGAGGTACTTGTGGTAATTTCATGAAGTGGGATGAATTGTAATCACTAGATACAGGTTTTGAACACTCCAGGTTTGATACAGGCTTGTGGAAGAAGGAAAAAAAAAAAAATCCCTATTTTCTCTTCAGTCTCAAACCCCCTTAGTTAATGAAACAACTCCTTCCAGTCCAAGGGTGCTACAGCAAGACAGTGCAGCTCCTACAGAAGTAAAAGACTCGAATTTCAAACATAGATGCAAATCCTTTAACCCTAGATTAGCAGTGATTTAGCCAGTAATGAGCCCAGCACGCTGTGAAAGGGGTAAGCAGTCCGTCTCCACTTTGCAGTGCATCTGGCCGCCAGAGAAGGATTTGCAGGGTCTTCTTGGAGTTGCAGTGGACTGAGGTCCCTAGGCAGAAGTGAGCAACCAGGAGCAAGGGGGAGAACAAAGGCCACTTTTCGCAAGTCAGTCCCTGAATTATGTCTGCAAAAAATATGGGTGCTTGCTCTGCAGATTCCACAAGAGTTGAGTGTGCACGAAGAAGTGTTTGCGCCCTGCGTTGCACGTGCAGTGAAGTGGGTTTATGAATGCACATGCAAACTTAAAGGGCTCAGAGAAGTCTTCTTGCAAATTACTTGTCAAAGCACGCTGAGGGCTACAGTTAGCCAGTTCTGAAGCCAGAAACCATTTAGTAGAAAAATATGTTTGTGGTTTTCCGTGACAGTCCAAGGCTAAACGATCAGCAAAGTTTGTAGAGGCAATAATGCCATCTAGATTGTGTTTTTATAACCACGTCTTTGGGTTTGGTACCAGCTGATACACCCCCCCTCACTACACTTACACGCTTTCCCTCTCTGCTGCTTATTTCTGTCCCTGCGGTCGTGCCTGATGCTGGGGAAGGGTGGCTGACTTGGCTGAAATAGCCATTGCAAAAAACTGCCAAATTCAAAACGTCAAACTTGGACAGCTAGAAAAAATGGACAAGGTTTTGGGGACTGTGAGATACGCTTCAGATCTGTAACTGTGGCAGCAAAGTTAAAGCCAAGTACAAGCTGGAAAAAAACCGTTCTGAATTAATGTTTTGCCTCAATCACTTGAGCAATTTAAAAGTGTAATTAGCACCAGCAAAGCTTGGGGGTAGCTGGGGATGTTGGGGTATGTTGGGAAGGATTAGATAACTAAGCCTCGTAGAGCAGATAGAAGCAGCTGGCACCTCTGCAAGGCAGCAGGGAGTGGGGGATCGAAACTTTCATCAGTTTGTGGGGGCGTTTTAATATCTAGTCATTTTCTTTTGAAAATGCTTTGTGCAGTTCCTTTCAGCGTTGCGACCGAGAAGCCAAAGAGATGGTGATGTCCTTATATTTTTAAAAAGTGATGGTAATTGGCTGTTTCTACCCTCTGGATTTCACTGCTTAAGTTCATTAGGTGGAGCGATGGCTGTCTGGTTTCACTCCAGCAGTACCCATGAGGGTGCTGGGATGCAAGTACGTGGAATCCGAAGATCGTCAAATTTTGCTGGGGGGGGAGCTGGATGTTTATTCTGGGATAGTGAAGATGTACAGTTTGCATTTGTTGATGGGGCACTAAATCATCGGTGTTTATTCCCAGTAATGAATTTTGCAGTGTACAACTTCTGTCTTTCTAGAGGACTTTCTTTCAATACAGGCTGTCATTACTTAATGATGTTTCTATGTATGTACCAGCGAGAGGAGAATTTTTCTGAAAAAAAAAGGTGAAGCCTACTAGCTATAGTAGAAAATATGCACATGTATGAATTGCCAGACACAGTTGGCTGTAAGTAGTTTACTTATGTAACTTGACATTTAAATTTTCTAAAAAGATTTCCTTATCTTGTATCTTTGCTTCATCCTCTGGATGAGATAA
>JAOXNO010000001.1:81232566-81244678 GCA_028565335.1 Limnodromus scolopaceus | reverse complement strand
TGCTAATTTTATTCTTATGTATGAAGGCAAAAGTCTGCTAAATGTTTTAATCCTATCAGATGAATTTATGTCTTGCTGGATGCTTGACAATGGCTGATTTGATTACCCAACAAACTGGAACTCGTAGTTCTTTGTTGCAATACTTTTCAGTGATGTTCAGATGATTCCTTCAAAGATACGATCTATGTATCTTTGAAGGTGAACTTCTTGGAGAACTGTCTTTTATTAGCTTGTCAATTTGACGGAGCAAGTGTATTTTCACTTGAAACAGAGATGACAGTTACTAACTTTCTGAGGGAATCAAAGAAAGAATCAAGGGGTTTAGTCCAAATGCTAAAGATGTCACTTGTATTTCTTAGAATGTAGCTTTGGGGTGCAGTTACTCAGAGGGGTAGCCCATATAGGTGTTGGCTGACTGCATCCTGCTGTTACATGGTCTAGTGTTGGAAGAAAACGTCAGCTATTTATGATGGTGTTGTGGATGAAGTGGATATGTTTGTGTCATTCAAGAAAGAAATCTGGCATTGGAATAGCGAGGAGCTTGAGATGGTGTGAAGCCTCATCCCCTCGGGGAGGGATAAAGCTGTCACCGCTGGTGTGACAAGGCTTCCTTGCTTGCAGCTCTTGATGAGCTGGGAAGGGTCCTTGTGGAGAGAGTTGGATTCAGTTGTATGCTTTTTTCTTAGATCTGCTGAGGAAGGGATTGCTGTGCATTTTGGAGTGAAGCAAAGTGTCTCCCTTTGGAGTGCTGTGTCTCCCTTGAATTCCGAAGTGTCGGCCTCATTGATGACTCCCAGATAAGGCTGAGTGTAGCTTTGCCTCAGATGATGTAATCACTGGTTCGTTTTATCTTAAGGATTTTGTCTCTCAGGGGAGAGGCTGTGCAACGGGTAATTTCATTGATCATTTCAACATTGATTGTCTCCTTGAAATGTTCACAGAGCGGTGGTGGGTGGGAAGAGATGATTTCACGTTCTTTGAAATAGTTGGCCTAAAGAGAAAAAACAAATCTAGCTCTACCAGCAAGTCGCAGTGGTGTTGCTTTGGGCTGAAACGTTGGCCCTCAGAGGCAGTGGCTGGGTTAAGCTGGGTGTGTTTCAATTAATGCTTGAAAATGGCACCTGTACACGATTTGCTGGACAGAGTGTGTCACGGAGTACTCCCAAAAACCAGGTGGAAGACAACGGCAACAGGTTTGGCTCCTTCCACCCTCCACTGTCCTCCAGGACTATACCACGTGCTTCTGTGCCATCACTTCAGGTACCTCCCTTCCTTAGGATATACAGCACGCGTATTTGGTTTTGTCCTGTAGAAAACACAGTGTGATGGGCTGTAACTCTCATGTTATTTTAGAGACTTTCAACTGAAAGAAGCACCAAAAAAATAACCTGTCTTCGATCCACGGGGGTTCCACAGTTGCAGCATTACGTGGCTTGGATGCAGCCAGTCTGAGGCACTTGATGGAAGGGCTAGAACGCAGTCCCTAACCTTGTTATATTTAGCAGTATCCAAACGCCAGCTTCATTGTCCACCTACCTTCAGGGTAATACCTAGGTCTATATCTCCTTGTTAGCAGCGTACTCCTGTTAACCTGATCCCAGCTGTTTTTCCCTCACCAGTTATTTTGATAGCAGTTTAGCTTTTGCTACATCGCTGTAGTATAATGAACTCCTGTTTGAGCTGATCTCCTCTGAAGCAGATTAAATGAACAAGATGGGCTTGTTAGTTTTTCCGTATAGTTAAAGAGTGCATCGAGAGCAGTATGTGAAGGTCAGCAGGCTGTACGTGATTTGTACTCTAGAGAGAACCATGTGGGTTTTGCATAAGGTCATGAAGCAGGCATTGCCGTTTAATCTGACGACTTTTTATTCTCAAGTTATTAAGTCAGTCCTTTGAAAAGGTGGTTATGGCACCAATATCTCCTTATTAATACCTCTTTCCTTTATCCAGCCCTGCTTCATGACCTTAAAAACATTTGAAGCCTTTAATATTCATAGCAGAAGTAGCATGACGGTAACTTTGATGCCCCAGGAGGGTGAGGCAAAGATTGGAGGGAAAAATAGTACCTATTATTGGAAAAATTAAGATGGTTAGGAAGAAAATGTTATGCTTTTGGGCACATAAGTGCTTCTTCATGTCCCCCAAGGAAAAGATTTCCATCCTGCACACATTATAGGGCATTATATCCTCTCAAGTCTGAGCAAACCGGCTTCTTGCTAGGTAAAACACCAAGGAGGGTGGGACTGGGCACCAAGGAGATAGAGGGGGATGAAACCTCTGTTACTGGGCAGAGGGCAGCTGGAATTTATGCATATACTAACAAGTGTTCACATGATCTTAGGTTTTCTCTAGTGGCCTCAGGCTTTTCATAGTACTGCAGAGCTGCCTTTGCAGGAGGCTTTATGGCAAGGCAGAAATGGGAAGATACTGAGAAGTAGAATTTTTGCTTTCCTATTCCACTTAGGATCCTAGCATGAAGAATACACGGGAGATTTTGCCAAATAATTCCTTGTTCTGTTCTGTTATGACAGCTTCAGAGTAACTTGTACACCGCAGTTTGTGACTGCATGGTCTTCCCATGACAGATTACTGATCAACAACTGCAACCATCAGCCTGAGAAGAACTGAATTACCTAGGTCAGGAGGAATCAAGAGCGCCTTCAGCTTGTAGCTTGTTGGCTCTTTATGATAACAGAGAACTTGTCAGATAAGACACCCAATGCAGGAGAGCAAAACACATACAAATTCCTTGCCAAGCTCACACAGAGGAAAAAAAAATACTCCTGTTACCCAGTTCTGGGCTCACATCCACAGACAGAAGCAGGACACAACATCCAGGTGCAGAACAGATTTCAGTGCTGTGTATTTTACCTACAGCCCATTTTCACCTCTGTTGCTTAAGAGGAACTGGGTGGTTGTGGAAGTACTTGAAAGTGAAGTCATGCATCAGTGGGAGGAAAAAAAGAACTGTCTAAACCCTTGCAAATAACTTCAGAAGTCCTCGTGGTTTATTCAATAGAGGACTTAACACAAAAGCAGATGGGATAGCTGTTTATTTCTGCTGTCCTTCCCTGCCCTGCAGCAGAGATAACAATAGATCCCATATAGAAGGATTAAAAGCAATTAATTTTCCTAGCATAAGGAAATGATTCAGCCTTTTTGTTTGACTTATTGAGATTTTATCTTGTATTCGTGGGACAGAAACTCCAGTGGCCCTGTAGCTCTAGACTGCATAGTCGGCCCTGAGGCTGTTGAGAAGCCAGTGATGTACCTGTGGCCAGGGTCTACTCCCATCATTGGTTCCTCCTCAGTACAGGATGGTGTCTTGTCTCTCTCTCTCAGGGCCACGTGTCAGCAGATACCTATTCATGTTTATGTTTTTCCAGGTTTCACAGGAAAGCATATATAACAGAATGACAGCATCCAGCCTGGCCTGTGTCTTTGGTTTGAATTTGATCTGGCCATCGAAAGGAACAGCCTCTCTGAGTGCTCTGGTGCCTCTGAATCTCTTCACTGAACTACTGATAGACTTCTACACGAATATATTCAACTCCAGAACAGTGCCTGGTGAGATCTTACCTTAGTGCTCCCAGAAAGGACAATGGAGTATGGCTGCCTGAGGGTAAGGTCTCCATGCCTCAACTGGCGGGAGCTTTATATTAAGGGCTCTCTCCTGCGAAGAAAACTTTCAATACAGAGTAAAGTTTCTATAGCTTTCCAAATACCAAAGATGTGGGGAGAAGCACACTGCCCCATACACATGGGGGAGCGTATATACGTGAACATTTAAAGTACCAGTAGGTCAAAGTGAATCCCCTTATTAAACTTGAACAGCTGACAAAAACCGGTATGTGAAAAAAAATCGTGACACCGTTTGACAGTCTGTCGTTTCTTTGGGGATCTGGAGACCTTAATATGTGGCGTTATTTTCTGGGACCATGCAGAGCGAAGTTCTGGACCACTCCCGAATGTACAGCTTTCCTCTTCTTAATTTTTTTTTTTTTATTTGAATAAAAGTTTGTTGGAAATTTCCCTATTAAGTTAATAAAGATTGAATCCATTTTTAAGATACGAAAATTTCTAAACTATTTTTCCATATATTTAAGCGTCTTGTTTTACACAAAAAGGTATGGGCACTTGTGGCACATCAGGTTTGTAGCTACCATGGAGGATAAAGTGTTTCCCAGGTAATTTGAGTTGTGCAGACAGCTTACTAATTATGCTTGCAGATATCTACTATGTGCAGTTAATCACTGTAGCTGCACGTGCAAAGGGTGTGGAAGTTTGGGGGTTTTTTATTATTATAAGTTCAAACGGGGAGCAATAATTGTATGCATTTTTTCTCTAAATACTTGGAATTTTCATCAATGGAGTTATATGAGTGAGTGAATAATACAGAATATAGACTAACTTTGAGAAGAGTACCCCTGATGTTGGGGTTGCATCCTTTTGCAGTGTGAGTTGATAGAAATTTGCTTTTCAAATCAGTTTCTCTAGAAAACGATCAGAGCAACAACTTGGATAATATACCTAATATCATTTTTATACATTGAAAGTCTATTGTTAGTCCCAATGCAAATAATTAGCCAACATAAAGGGAGAATTTTCAGTGTTTTCTTTCTAACTATGCCATTAATATCACTTGTATTTGATGAACCCTAACGCACTGCTATTTCATTGTTTAACAATGACTGGTAATGAGGTGGTGTAACGAAGTTATTACAGCTGCCGGCAAAGCAAAAGAAAATGAATCAGTGGTAAAAAAAGGTAAGTGGTATTTTCCCTAATGCTCTGGTCTTCCTGATTCTGTACAAAGCCAAGAAAACAGAGGGAATACTTAGATTTCAGTAAAAGTAATAGTCTCAGGAAGACAGTTTAGGCATCCCCTGCCCTGCAAACACAGAGCCACTTTTCATCCTGTAGGTTCTAGCCAGTTGAGGATTTGTACTTCTGGCCTTCCCCTTAGCACTTACAAACTCCCTTCCTGCGTAAAGGGTGCAACAAAATCTGACCGCAGAGGGTAAAGAGGATTCATTCTTGTCAGCAATTTCAGGAAATAACCAGGCATTCCGAAGGCTGGGGAATGCTGGATGTGCCAGGCCTTCATTTGCCCAGTAGGTGTCATCTATAGCATTAGGCAACGATTAAAATTTGAGAAATACAGGGGCTTTAGAACAAGGTGTGTTAGGACCAACTTCTCATGTCACAGTTGTGTGTTTTCCCCAGTTTCTCAAGTGTCTTAAAGACAACTTTTGGGCTTTTGAATATCTGTAAGTATTAGCCACCTATGACCATATAAAATCTTGCATAATACGAGGAAAATAATTAACAGGCATTCGTGATTATTGTGTTTCAGCAAAATGAGATTGCCAAGGATAAAACAATCGCAGTTTTGTATTGCAGCTCATCGGTTCTGCATCTGAGTTACCAGTGACAGCATCCTAGCCTTATTGTATTAGGAAAAAATACAGTTATGCTCAGCCCTGCACAGCGACTTGGCAGCATGGGTCTGTCCATCTTACAGGGGAGGAATTTGGCCTCTGGGAATTAACAAAACCTGAGTATTTTGCCACTTTCTGACCTTGGTCAAAATACCTAAGCGTTAGTTTTGCAGTTTGTAAAAAGGAGCACCTGGCATTAGAAAAGTGCTTTGGGATTAAATGCTGGTAAGTCCTATAAAATGGTTGGTTTCCATTTCCCCGTGTCCTCTTCCAAAATTCCAGCAACATCAAACAGCACGTAGTCTTCAGGCTACACTGCGTAATGGGGATGTGAGTCCTGGATAGTTTTAGCACAGTAACATACCAGAGCCCTGTGGGGTGAAATCCTGAGTTCCTGGAAGTCAGCTTTGCTCAGAAAGTCCCCAGAGCCTGGAGAGGGGGCTCCCTCGTAGATTTAGTTCTCCCACTCATCCTAGGTTGGGAGAGAGCAGGAATTTGGTGGCACCAGTGGTGCTGGTGAAGCGAGCCCTCAGGGCACAGCTGCCTCTGAACCTCTTTACTTTTGCAAATAAAAAGTGCAAGCAACGAGCATCCCGCACAAAATGGTAGTTAAAACCAGACTCCGTCTTTCAGTATTGGTCACGTGCCAACCTGCAGGTCTTCCTTTTAGTGCTTTGCAAACTACCATTTTCCAGCAATTTATAGCTCCTCTCATTTAGTGAACGAAGAACAAAATGGCGTTTTCTCATCTCAAGGTACCTCCTTCCTTTAAAGAACAGATAACATCTGTTATCTGCCAGTGTGGGTAAATTTGATGCTGCTTAAGAAAAGTAGATGGTCTGGTTCTGGCTGCCGTTAGCACTGGTGGGGGCAGAGAGGGTCGGGGTGCTTCTGCTCCCCATGACCTTCCTGCCTCTCCAGCAGGCAGCCTGAGACAGAAGGAAGGTCCTCACCTCCACCCCAGCCTTTCCCTGCAAGCTGCCAGTCACGAGGAAGGGACTTCTTCCCCAGTTTTTTGGGGGGAGAAGTGCTACCCAAAGGCACCTGGGTAGCAAAACCCTCCTCGTGCCCAGACCCCCAGCTCTGTCCCCCCGACCCCAAAGGCACCGGCGAAATCCTCCGTCTGCGGCAGAAGCCCCCGATCTCCGTCCTGAGTGCCAGACTTAACTCAGTTCTCATGAATTATTCAGGAGGGTTTGGAGTGAAATTCATGTTAGAGAAATATATGTTTCAAATTTCCTGACTCTAAGAGGAGTCCTGGAGGTGTCCCCTGCAGTTACTTTGATAACAGTTTCTCTTTACAAATGATAATTGCACGATTCGAGCTTTTGTACAGTGTGGCCTTGTGAACTCTTCCCTCATATCAAAGAACCATTTTCAGATCATTTCCATAGCAAAAAGAAAGTGATTACGGAGATAATCTGTTGGAAACACACATGCTGGATTTCAGTTTAAAACAATAAAATGCAGCCGTGGAGTGAGAAATCAAGTGTTACCTAGCTGGCAATATACAGAGAATAAATTGCCTAAGCATTTTAGTTTACTGAGCTGTTAGGAGTTGAAAATTGGTCCCAAGATTAGTCTGATTATCAGGATGCCTCTAGCAACAAGCACCGAAGGGAGAAGGGAATACTTTTCTACCCTGAATCTATGAAGAAATATAAGAAGATTGAACAATGTCATCAACCGGGGGGGGGTGGGGGGGTGTCTTTACAGTTCTTACAAAAAACTTCCATAAATGAATGGCACTTAGATGTGTGCGGGCGATTTGTCCATGTGTGTGGTGCTCCTCGAGCAGCCTCCGCCGCAGAATCTCTTGGAGCTTTACAAACTTTAACATACTCATCTGCTCGTGAGGGGAGTAATAACAGAAGAGCCCCAGATGTTTTACTCGCACGTTTGATGTGTACTTAGGTAGCGAGTTGAACTTTTAAAGGGATTGATGGTACAGTCACACACGCTCCCTTCGTTTCCTGAATACTTTGCCTGCACAACCCTAGAAAATGTAGATTTGACGACACTCCTGCTTTTCAAGTGTCCGTGGGGGTGTTGGGGTATGGGGGAAGGTAGTCAGAGGGAGTTACTGCCAGCACCTGCGATTTTCAAAGTCAGAAGCTCGTGTTCAGTTGAAGCTCACGTTCCTGCCCATACTTTAGCCCTTTCTAACGTGTTTATACCTACAAAGAGCCATCAGAAGCAAACATACCCCGCTTTAAGTAGGCACACCTCTATTGAAGCCAAAGGTATGGCTGTGAGCAGTATGTAAACCGTGTGTTAAATGGTGTATGTGGCTGGCATCTGAAAGTTGTTCTGCCTTTCCCAGTGGAGTAATGCCTCATTTTCACCGGCTGAAGAGTTTGATTTTCGTCTTTATCCATGGGCATCCTGGAAAGCCCCTTCAGTGTGTTGCACCTAACGTAGTAAAGGATTCCGGTGCCGTCCAGCATCGTCGGAGAGCAGTGGAGGATTGTAGCGGGGTGCTGCAAACACTGCCTTCTTTCTCACGAAGCGGAAAGCTTGAGAAAGGTCTGCCTTAACCGATGAGGTCAGGCTGGTGGTTTGGACAGTGAACTGGCCTGGAGACTGGGAAGGAAACTTTAAAATACAACCAGGAAAAAAAAAGCTCTTTTCCACATTAGGCCTAAAAAGCGTTACCCAGAACTGTCACTGAGGGAACAGTGTCTTGGTTTGCCTCTCTGAGCTGGAGATACACAAACACACGATGGGTACGTGAGTTTTCCTGTTTCTTCCTAGCTGGGATCTGTTGCCTGTAGTGTTAGGAAAGCCATGGTGATTGTACACGGAAGGACCATAGCCCTACCATCCCGGCTATTCCTCTCCAGAATAGCTGGCAGACGTTCAGCCTTAATAATAATTAACTGGTTGGAAAAATATTTCAGCTGGAACGTGCCAACTGAACAAAAAATAAAAGCATTTTCTTAAAAGGCTCGGTTTCGGTGCCGTTCTTCCAGAAATCATCCCATTCTTCTGGAAAGCCACCTGCCTGTCTGAGCCATGGACCCCCGGGCTCGCCCGGGCTCTGCCGCCCGCTGGGGTGCTCAGGAGCGGGGGAAACGAGCATCGCTGCTTCACGTGCCTGGTCTCCTTGGAGCTGGCATCACCTTTCCGCACGCAGCGTTGCAATTATTGCCAGAGGTAAGGAGGGCATTCTGCTGGAGCCGGGGGAGACGACGCGCATAGCTGACTGATCATTAAAGCTGATTTTTTTTTTTTTTTCTTTTTTTTTTCTTTTTTTCTGTGTCCCTGATTTCTCCGCGGTGCAATCGTCGAGCAGCGACTGCTTTCCTGACTGGCAGCCCGTCTGTGGTCCCCAGGGCACGAGCTCGTCACTCGCAGGGGTTGGGGCTTGCTCCTGCAGTTGGGAAGCGGCTGGATCTGCTGCCTGACCCAAACGCTTGGGTGGGCAAAGCTGCAGGCTGCAACATCACAACATCCGTCACCGAAACGCAGCCCCGTCTATTACCTACTTAATTTTCTTTTCCTTTGATCCTGAAAAACTTAGTCATTTAAGCCCAGACACTAACGCCCACCTCCTCAAGCCTAATGTGAAATCGGGATTTCTATCTTTTAAGTTTTCTTCTCTTTTACATGGATTGTGGGCCCCGATACTGAATTGTACGCTCAAATTATTTCTGCACTTCAACCTCTAATTGCCCACAAAAGCGGTTTACAGCCTCTTACTCTTCTGGCGTGAAAATTATCCCCTTAATTAATGGGACAATAAAATGCAACAGTTAAATGCACCAAACTGCATCGTCTTGAGTGTGGGAACTGGTTTTCTGCAGCAGTTATGGAAGAGTCTTCTGATGGGCGGATTTTTGACACTTCACCCCAACAATTTCCTGACCCAAAGCTGTAAAAATAGTAAGATAATTCGTTTTTCTGTCTCAAAAGCTTCTAAAGAAAACAAGTTTCCCCCCCTGCTTCACCTGCTTGTGTTGTCTTCTGGGTTTTTTTCCCTACGTATTTATTTCCCATCCCTTCAAAGCTGTCATCTCCTGCCTGTTGCCGTTTGCATCCTTCTTCACCTGCCCTCTGCCAGCAGGCTGGGTGAGTCAGGAGATGCTCGCGCCCGTGCCCCACCGCTGCGTTTTGCGGGGGGCGCCGGTGGCCGTTCTGGGGCTGGGTGAACCGAACTGAAACCGGGAGAGGTTTGGTTCTGCGGGGAAATTTCAAATTACAGTGTTTGAGCGAGCGAAATTGCCCAAATTGTGTTTCTCCCATCTCTGAAGCAGAAAGATGGTTGCTTTTGATAGCTTGATTGAGCTTTTATGTGTAATAACCCAGCACTTGTGTTGAAGGGGAAAAGAAGTTCGGAAGATCTTTACCTTCCCCTGTTTCCCACTACTCCCAGCCCTCTTCATCGGCCCCTGTCTTTTGAAAAACCTACTATACTGGTGTGTACATGAAATGCAGCCACAGCTGAAGCTAATATTGTATTTAATAACTGTGCCCAAAGCAGAAACAGCATCTCACCAGGCTGCATAGCTCTCCCCTCTGAACACATCCATGGAGCTGAGCGAGGCTGGTGTCTGCGTTTGCCTTGTTCCCTGTTAGGGGCAGTAGAGAGGACTTGGTCCCCCCCTCCCTTTCCTTCTCTGTACAGGAGCTCCCTCACGCTCGCCGGGCTATCGCACAGCAGCAGCCACTAGCCCCCAGATGCTTTCGCGCTAGTCCTGTCTGTGTGGAGTACTTAGCGCTGCTGCAAAACAGCTGCACAAGCAAGATGTCGCACTGCCACAAACCACTTCCACCTTTGCAGGAGGGTTAGCAGACCGACATTATATTCCGATCCCCGCATTCTGTTCCGAAGGCTGAATAATTGGGTTTTTTTCTTATCTTTGGCTTGTGGCTGATCTCTCAAGCAATACTGCAGCAAAAGTCTTCCAGGGTCCAGAGTATATGCTCTGCCAGCCCTGATGGGTAAGTGGCCACGGCACAAGGACAAAACAAATCCATTCCATTACAAAATTGCATTAAAATTCAGTAAGATAATATCGCTGTCTTCTGCACCAAAAGAGCTTTTACAAAATAATATAAATGAGAAGATGAAAATAATGAGAGGCTTTGTAGAGCTCGCTCACGAGCCCTGACACCCGGCATGCTCCTGCCGGGGAAGGCAATAAACACCCCATTCTCTGCATGTCACAGTATCACAACTTCTCCATATAATTACCACTTGAAAGTTAATAGGACTCTGCTCCCAGCGTGACGGCTGTATTTTCTATAGTCGCTGCATGTCCTGCGTCCGTGGCCGTCACTGGGGACCTGGCTGTGGCAGCACCGTCTTGGAGGACACGTTGTTTGAGGCTGCCTCGGAAATCAAGCTATTTCCCTACAGGATAGCCTGTTTCGCCGAAGCACGGAAGATGATGGGTAGTGCAGAGATGGAGAGGTGGTTCCTCCCCCCTCGCAAGTGTTGCGATGGACACCACCAGTGAAGAGCAGAAAAGGATGGGGCAGATAAGGAAACCAAAGCTACCTGCTAACGTCACAACTAGGGGGATAATCAGAACCAGTGGCAAACCCCTCAAGCTCCTGAAACTTAGCCTAGCACCTCTTAGCTCTGTGCACCTTACCGTAGGCACTGGCACCTTTTTGGTTCTTCTAAACAACCAACGTTTTGATTGGTAGGGACAGTGAGAACAGAATAAAGCAGTACACACCGGCCAAGGCAGATTACAGCAGGCCAGGTATAGAATCATAGAGTCATTTAGGTTGGAAAAGACCCTTGGGATCATCGAGTCCAACCATCTACCCTGCTCTACAAAGTTCTCCCCTACACCATATCCCCCAACACCACATCTAAACGAATCTTAAACACAAATAAGAATGGTGACTCAACCACCTCCCTGGGCAGCCTATTCCAATGCCTGAGTACTCTTTCTGCGAAAAACTCTTTCCTAATGTTCATTTTAAACCTACCCTGTTGTAGCTTGAGGCCATTCTCTCTTGTTCTATCACTAATTGTTCTATCACTAATATCATTCTCTTAATGACCCTTTAATTTAAGCCTTATCACAATTGCTGGAAAAATGCATTTTGGCTTAATAATTGGTTCGAATGCCCTTCTGTGTTCAACTAAATTTAGCAAAACGCAGTAAAAATGTACATGAGAAAGTGTCACCTGAGAAGTCATCCCAGCAGTCAACAGATGGAGGACAAGTGGCACCAACACCAATGAAATATGGTACCACAGGAACGGCTTGCTTTGGTGGGGCTCCCCTGGGTGTCTGCCCCTGGTTAGCCTGGTACACCAGCTGGGGCTGATGCCTGTCACACACTGCTGGTGCTCCAGGGTCATAGCGGTTTGGGCTGGGGAGGTTTCAGGCTAAACGTGATGTGGACAGAAAACATTTCAAGAGTAACACATTCAAGAGTAACAAGCTGCCGGCTCTCAGCTTCAAAAAGCTCTCAAAAAGAACTCCTTGCCCATCCTTTTTCCTGTGATTCCCTTCCCCAGTGCGGACCTACCTGCTCTGGAGGCTGGTCTCCTCACTGAATCAACCTCGGTGTTCAATGGACCTGGAACTGTACTGGAAACGAGAGAACCAAGCGTAAGAGATGGATGGATGGCTGGAAGGTCCCAAAGAGTGGTGCTCAATGGATTTAAATCCAGCTGGTGGCCGGTCACAAGTGGTGTGCCTCAG
>JAOXNO010000001.1:81187053-81223502 GCA_028565335.1 Limnodromus scolopaceus | reverse complement strand
TCCTTTCAAGTAGTTGTAGGGAGTGATGAGGTCTCCCCTCAGCGTCCTCTTCCTCAAACTAAACAGTCCCAGCTCCTCCAACCGCTCTTCATATGATTTGTTCTCCAGGCCCTTCACCAGCTTCGTTACCTCCTCTGCACTCGCTCCAGCACCGGCAAAAGCTCTCACTGGGATGGCTTAAAAGTGCTTAGCAGCATTGCGTGGCGTTGCATTACCTGAGCTGGTAAGACTCATGCTGATGTTCCCTCATGCAGCTCTCCCTTTGGTACCACCACCCAGCACGGACAAGGAGTCCATCCTTCAGCTGGCAACAGGGATGTGCTGCAGTGGGGGGCGCCCATCAGGTGGTCCGTCCAGTCACAAGGAACCTCCCAAGGCACAGAGAAGCTGGGTATTTAATTTTGCCCGGCAAGTTTGCAGCTAGAAATGATGTACCATCGACCTCCTCCACAGTCCGAGAATGGGACCCGGGAATGATGCTGTGAAGATCCAGGTGGCACCCCCAGATGAAGTGAAATACATGGGAAGGACTTGGTTTATTTTTTGCAATATCGTGAAGTAATCAAGGAAGATAAGAAGAATGTAACATATAGTTAGTGGATCAATGTGCATATTTTTTTATGATGCAATTTCAAACCATTAGAAAATTTCTGAGATATGCAAATGCACTTTAAACAATAACATAATACCCACATCAGAATTTCTTTTTTTTCAATTTGCTGCTTTGTGCACCTATTTCTAAAGCCACCTCTTCCTAATCCTCCTTGGGTTTTTAGCTAAGACAAAGCAATAATATTTCCATGGCATAACAAAGCAGAAGCGGCCCCAAGAAGCAGATGAAATCAACTGGCAAGTGCTGCTGTGAAGGGACACAAAAGCCCATCAGGGTGAAGGTTGCTCATGTCCACGTCCAACAATGGCACCACAACCCTATCTTTTTCAGCAGATACAGCTTAAACCTCAACCCTTGGGTTTCAATAATGTGGAGGACGAAGAAATGGTGGATGTGGAACTTGAAGATGACACTGCAGACATCTTTGCTCTGGTGGACAGAAAGCCATGGGGAGAGTAGATGAGTACCACCCATGAAACCACGAGACAGAGCAAAAAATAAGATATGTCAAGATAAGCAACTTGAGCAGATGTGACTGCTGGCTCATATCGTGTGTGGAGTACGTGGTGCAGCCTTGGGATGGGGAAGTAGGGGTGGAGAGATACTGAGAAGCTTCTGGTCTGTGCGGTGTAACAGAAAATTGCTAACTCTATGTAAAAGAATATATAAAAAGGGCTTGTAGCCATGAATAAACGTCTTCGCTTCACCCTCCGGCAGAGTCCCTGTCGATTGTTGCCACACAATGACATAGAGCGCATTGCCCAGGGGGGCAGAGGTGCCCTGCGTGATGGGGAGAGAGGAGTTTGGGGTTTTTTTTTAAGACCTCTAAACTCTCCTGGTACCTTAGAGGATGCCCGTGTTTGGTTACCAAAGGAGGAGGGCTCCCGGTCTCGGGGCTTTGCTCACCGGTGTGCAGGGACACAAAGCCGCTCCCAGGGGCTGCACACATCTGGGTGTCCCTTGTGCTGCTGAAGCAAAGCGCCCCCCTTCAGGAAATGAGGAATGTGTATCACGGGGGGGGGGGTGTGTGTGTGTGTGTGCGATGTAATTTCTAACGAGATATTGGTCTCACTCACTAAATTATTGTCTCAAGCTTCCACAAACGGAAAATAGCGAAGCTAACGTCCCTCTTGATTTTCAGGGCAAGGCCTCAGCCACGATTCTCGCCCGGCACCCTGGGCTTTCCTCACCTTTCCCTCCGGCTCCCCGAGCGGGAGGCAAGCGGGCAGGAGTTCCAGAGTGCCACGAGCGAGCCAGACCCCCCGCTCGCCGGGCCGGCCCACCGCCCCAGCAGGCGACGGCGAGCCGCAATCACGGGAGCACTCCTGCTCTGCAGTCCAGCCACAGCCGTAGCGGGGGGGCAGGACCGCACGCGATCAACGAAATCACGCCCTCCCCGCGCGGAAACGGACAAGAGAAGCACAAGCACCGAGACGTTCACGGCCAAGTTGTACATCTCGGCAACTGGAAGATTTGCTTTGTCGCCAGCAACTTGGACGGTGGGTGTTTCCAGCGCGAGGGTTGAGGGGAAAGGCTGTTTTACTGCTGCATCTCGAGGCCAAAGATGAAACGCGGAAGTGAATTAAAATTTCTGTGGTAACTGCTTAATGAGCGAGGCTGATAATCAAAGGTTGGGCTGTAGCATTTCTGCTGCATTTAAACAGCACAGAAGTCATCTGCAATCCGCCAGTGCAAATGCAAACAACAACTTCAAAGAGCAACGGCATCTTTTTTTTTTTTTTTTCCCCGTTCTCCCTGGCTAGAATCCCTGTATGCCTGTGTACGCTTTGTAGTATTTTTTTCTATCATGACAATTTAATTTTTTGTTTGCTTTTTTAAGGGAGGAAAAAAAAAACCCCTTTTGCTTTAATGATATTCACCATGGTGAACTTAAAAGTGGCTTACAGAAGCGGAGTCTGGCGTTTTCTGTTTGCACCAGTCAGTTGCTAGTGATTGATCTCAGAAGCCAGGCTTCATTTTCCAAGCAAAATAAGCTGCAGTTGGCAAAAGCTGATTAAAGTGAGCGGAGTTTTATCTGATGTGGCTGTTGCCACTCATTTCAGCGTAATGTCTCTCTTTTCAACTACAGAGGACCAGCAGAAGACAGAACAAGACGTACGCATCAGTTTATAATGCACTCTTCTAGAAGTTTAAGTGTTGCTAATAGGCCATCAAACCGCTAGGAGCCTAGCACGCCGTGGGCACGGCAGGCAGAATAAACTCCTAATACAGCTGTTGTAGGGTTTGTGCCATCACCCTTACCCAGAGGTCTTACCACAAGAGAAGCCACTAACTAGGCTGGACTGATGCTCCCCTTAAACTCACTATACAAAAGATGGTGTCAGTGATCATGGACTAAATATAAAAACAAACAAACAAAAAAATAATTAGGGTTCTTGATTTTTCTACCCGATTTTGGAGCCTTTAGGGCATAGTAGAGCCATTGCAGCTTCTCCCTCTTAGAATATGAAGCCCAAAACCACCTGAGATGCTGACATAACTGAGCCATGCCAGTGTTCCCTATTCTGCTCACTGGGAAGGGCTGGCATCGATCCCTGTTACTTTCCAACAGAGAGGAGAGTTCCTTTTCCTCTCATTTCTGAGAAAGGGGAGACGGTGAGAGCGGGAAGAGCAGGCGAAATTACATTTGAAGAGGTGCAAATATAAAACTGACAGGCTTGGAGACAACACATTTCATTCCAATGGCTATTTGCAGAGCAGCTCCTCTGCGAGATAACTAACGGCATGTGAAAAGGTCCTATGCACAGAAAACAGTCTGTCATGTTAAAATAAAGAGCTCTGAAGCTGTGAAGTCTGGCATAGCTGTAAAAATAACTTTCGCTCGGGAGGGGAGGCTGGGAACCCCGCGGCTCCCGATTCTTTTCAAAGACAATGCCCGGTGCCGCAGCAAGGAACACGGAGCCTACCGTAGCTCCTACAAATCTCCACCAAAACCTTAATTTAAATTACTATCGAAGATTAAAGGCTAGCATAAGCCTACACTCCCTTGCAACCGCATTAATTATTCAGGCAACACGCAGAGCTCTGTAATTGGCTCCTGCCTGTTTGAACAGTACTGAGTTTATAGGTTATGGTGGTCGCAGAAGGAGGATGATGATGATTACACAGGATTTCTGGGTTTGCTGGTTTGGGGATTTTATCCCCAAACCTAAAAATCCTTCTAAATTGGAAGGAATTTTAGGAAAAATCTGGGTGCCCTTCCTGTAGCAGAGGCCAGGAGGGAGGAGGGGGCAGCCTAGCTGCGGGGGAAGCAAGGATGCAGTGCTGAGCTCCCCCTGCTAAACGCAGCCCGAAAATAAACAGCGCTGGGAAGTGAAGAAAAGGCACCACCACTCAAACCAAAAAATAGCCTTTCCCCTTACCCCTGGCAAAAAAAAAAAACCCAAAATCCTGGTTCTGCTCTGCATAAGCATTAGCCACTGTGGTAGGTTTTATGCAGCTGTAACGCTGTCTTGCTTCCCTTTGGTTTGTTTTATTGGGAAGTTCTGTCCCTTCCACCGGCCAGAAACCAGACAACTCCAGACAACCTGGGTGATGCTTTCCGACATTTACAAAGCGATTTATAAACAACTTGACAAAATTGTGCTCCCACACACATTCGAAGAGCACCCGAAAGTGCAAGTCCAAAACCAAAACCAGGGGACCTGCTGCAGCCAACCGCGTGTCCCCGCTCCGCAGCAAGTCTCTCTCCAGGAACTCGCCGTAAGCGACGGCCACGCTGCCCGCAAGGTGCAGGAAGGCTGTGAGGAGCACCCGCAGCCAGCTCGGCTGACGTAGGGCACCACCTTACCCCCCGGTAACCGTTCTGTCTCACAGCCTCTCGGCTTGCTCCCACGCTGACTCAGCTCACCTCGGTTTGGGGCAAAAAGTCCACCGCAGCGTTTAAATCCTGGTGAAAACTTAAAAAAGCACAACCCACAAGAGATGTAAGAGGAAAAGGGAGAGTAGCAAAAGACGTGGTACCGCCAACATCTCCGCCTACCGATCCGGGGGCGAATGGGATGGGAAGTTACTCCATGAAGGGGAGTCAAGAAAGGCAGTGGACAAGGTGCCTCTGCCTGGGAGGAGGAAGGAAGTGGAAAGTACTGTGGCCATTCTAGAGTCATTTACATCTGAAAAGCGACGACAGCAGTGGAGAAGTCATCACTGGTCACCTCACCCCCTCAGCCAGAGTCTGGCCAGGGAAGGGGCGACAGCAGGACAGCAGCAGGCCCTGGGCACGCCATGCTGCATCCCCTCAGCAGCGGATATCATGACGACGACAACGCCATTAAATTGTCAATCAAGTTTAATGCATCATAAAGAAGTAAAACTACATTGGCATATTTAAGACAAACACTTGTTTTTTTCTATGCACACTATCCACTGGACAGTCCCCTTTTCAAAATAACTACTTTTAACAGTCCAAGACACTTCTTCAGAAATTCTTCACATATTCAACCTTCCACGCTTTTCCTTTTTTTTTTTTTATTTGTCTGAGAAGGAAAAAAAATCATTAGACCTGAAAACATTTACATTGCAAGCCACGTTAGAATGCATAATTGGCATACAATAACCAATGTATAACAATTGTGTTTTACTTAGTTCACTTTGTTCATCAATAAAAGAATATAAAAATCTTGTTCAACCGAGTGTTGTGTATTAAAATAGATTTGTATAGTACTGCACAGTTTCTCCCGGAGTTGTGAAAATGGTTGAAGGGACCATGTGCTGCCTGGTGATGGGCGACGGAAAAAGCCAGTCCCTCATGTTTGTTTTTTTTTTTATTTTTATTTAAAAGAAAAAGATATTCGGCACCATGTGATATGCTGATGTGAGAGACCAGCCTTGTGTCGTGCTCTGGTGGCTTCTTGCTTTCCTTAAGTACCTGTTGTGCTAATTGACGGAGAACTCATAAACAACAGAGAGACGATGGCATCTGGGGGTTGTGTGTGTGTGACGTTGAGAAAAACCGGGGTGCCCATCACTACCTTCCCAGGCAGGCCGCAGGGTGACGGGGGGGCCTGTGGCCTACGGGGGGGGGACCAGGCGGACCCTTGCAGTATCAGGAAGACTAGCTAGTGAAACAAGCAGGCGCACTGGGATTTTCTCAGGCTAATGCTAAACGCTTCCCAAATGTGCTAAAATCCAACAAAATATTAAAAAGGAACCAAGTTGCAAAAAAAAAAACCAACCAAACTCAACAAACCCTTTACATTTTCCACAGCCTGTCCTTCCCCCAGAACCCTTGATATTATCCACTACGAGAATCAGCCCCTTGAGGAAGGGTTGTTTTTTGTTTTTTTCCTGTACCATTTCAGCAGATATTTCTGCAAGCAAAAAAAAAAAAATTAAAAAAAATCACATTATATATTTTTAACAATAAAAATGCAGTACAAAAATGTAAAGTTATCTTTTTTGGCATATTATCTGTACTGGCAAGAAACAAAAAACAGAATAGTTATTTGCTTTTTTTCTTTGAAAAAAATCCAAAATTAACTAAAAAGAAAACCCCCAAAATAATCTTTTTTAAAAAACAAACCCCAACTTGCCAAAGATACCCAACTATTATGGTTTATGCTAAATCTTGCACAAAAACTCCATGAGAAAAATACACCGATAGCAAAATAAGTAAAAAGGACCTGCAAAAAAGTAAGGAGTTTTACAGTCATACTTTTTTAAATACTTCGGAACGCATATACAGAAGCATCAGCATGAAAATACTTCAATATTTTACTAGAAACGCTAACTTCATACAGTTTCTTTATTTAAATATCTGCAATTCTCAACTCTAATAATACTGAAAAAAACCGATCTTTTGTTTCGAAGGCTCTGTGAGTGTCCGTGACGCCGTTCTGGTCAAAACGGTCCCATCTCCAGGTCACCTGAATCAACGGGGCCAACTTTGTTCCTCTGATAAGAATCCATGTTGAGTCCTAAGTAGTTCAGTTTCTGGTGATCTCACCGATTTCCCTCCCACACATAGCTTTCAGCCCAACTACTTCTCTACTAGCTCACTAACTCTTTGCATTGAAAATTTTCCCCTTAAAGCAGAACTGGAAACCCGTCTGCCCCCCACAAAAGGATATCCCGCTTCCTACCGGCCATACTTTTCCTCTTCATCCTTAGTCATAAATACATTAAGGCCAACATAACAAAAAAAATCTCATAAGCACTGAAGGTCTCGGCAAATACAAAACCGCAGCACAACCTGCTCCGTGGGAACCTGCTGCCACAGTGACCTACAGACTGGACTGATTGGTTTGCGAGTTTCTACGCGTGTCAAAACTGAGATTGCTCCTTCTCTCCTTTGTTTCAGTTTAATCTCTCATCTGCGCATGTGTGTAAAGTTTTTTTTCCCCCCTTCTTTCGCTCTCTCACGGCCGGCTCTGTCAGTTGTTACCCTGTGATTGCTGCAAGGCTTTGTGCATGGCAGCGGAGGCAGAGGAGGGTTTGATCCAGGGGACAGTTAGCAGGGAGGAGGTGGTGGTGGTCGTCATGGTAACCTGAATCATCTGCTCGTTTTGTATCAGTCTAATGAGGGTTTTGAGACGTTCCAGTGATGACTGAGTCCCTTTCTGCTGGGCCAACAGGCTGGTTTTTAGCTCTAAGCATTTCTGTCAAATAAAGAGAAGGGGAGAGAGAAGGGAAGACTGAGAATACATTCAAATTGGTGTCAAACATCTCTCCAAACATCCTTTTGTGTCTTGAGTGCACGTCCTGCTCAAAGGAAGTATATTCTCCTTTGGGGATAGCAAAACCACAGCTTAACGAGTGGAGTAATCACCAGTGCTGCACACACTGCAGCGGCTGTCTAAGGTAACAACATTCATCCCAGTCCAAGTGCATTCAGAGGAAGTTTCCAGCCTCCTCCTGTAGACAGCCTGGCAGAAATGCCTTCTCCAAGGAGATTACTGGCACGGGGTCGTAATAGCTGTATTACCGGGAAGTACTGAAGGCACCAGTGAGGTCTCTGAATCTTACCAAAAGGCACTGATAAACTCTTGCGGGATAAACCTCACCATGATGCATTTTTTACGTACCACACATTTTAGGGAGTCAGTACTGTGAAGATAAGTTGATCTCTCTAAACACGATGTCAATATCTTTCTGGCAGAAAACTTCATCTAAGACACCACTGTTATACCACTGCAGTCACGAGAAAGTCTTTTTCCTATGAGGTGGCCAAACTGCACCCCACGATCCCTCAAAACTTTTCATACAAACTTACATGAAAATGAGCTTGACAGCAAGAGCCAAACGAAGGCATCCCAAATCTTCCTCTTAGCATCACAGAAACATTTAGGTTGGAAAAGACCTTTAAGATCATCGAGTCCAAACGCAAACCTAATACTGCCAAGTCCACCACTCAGCCGTGCCCCTAAGTGCCACATCTACATGTCTTTTAATTACCTCCTCTTCTCCAAGAAGAGATAAAGAAGATTCAGTAATTCTCCTTTCCCCCCCCCAACTTCGTGCTGCTGCAGCTAACACCCCATCCCTTGCACTGTCAACTGGCCTGTGAGGGAATATGTGACAGACCTGAGCCTGCCTGCTAGACAGAAAGGGACAGTGGCCTCTCTAATACCTGAAACCTCCTGCTTGCTTTCTCCCAGCGGGCCTGGGGGTCTGGCAAAACTGGGTACTTGTCTGCAGATTGCTCCTCCTTGGCTATGGTCCAGACTGCCTGGGGTTGGAGGGAGCCTCTAGTCCTGGGGACACAGGAGATGCTCACTTGAAAGTCAAGGAACCATGTGGAGCTCTTTGGAGGTTGGTTTAGACAGGTGAACTATCAGGTGAAGGATAAATCATGTTCTGTTTTTACCAAATAATACCATTCCACCCGTGGTGTGTATAAGAGTGTTCTCTTTAATGTAAATCTCTGTTAAGGCAAATGTCAGAAATGAAATTGCTCTGTGCTGGAACACCTTTAATTGCTTTTATCCTTTCAAGTGGATATATCTCCAACAAATATAATCATCAGCTGATATTACCATTTAAATAAGACAGTGTTGCCCACTGAAAGAACCTGATTCTGCTTAGGTAAAAACCTTTCAGATTTTGGAAGCCCTGGCATACACCTGATAGCTGACTGCATCCCCAAATGCTCTTCTTTTTCTGAACACCTCATCCCAATGCACTGTCCTACCTACTAAAGATATTCTGTACCCCAGAGTCACTCTTCATAGATATGTGTGTTTCCATTAGTGCTGATGGTGGCTATACACACTTACAAGGAATATTCCCCACTGTGATGTCTTTTAATAAGTTATTGCTTTTCCTTCCACTCTATTTTAAATGTGATTAATATTTTAACATGTCTCCTCCGGATAACTGCAATGGTAAAACAAGTAGTGACCAGTCACTCCTGCAGCTGCCACTTTGATTTTTCCAGGGTAAGGAGGTTTCAAATATTTATTGAGACTGCCACACAAGCTAACAGCCACCCCTTATGAGTGGGCTGGAGGCGGGGTAGCCCCAAATAAGTTCCTTCACCTATGGAGGACAGGAATTATGGCTTTGAATTCAGCCCATTCATTGCTGCCAGAGGCTGGTCCTCACCAGCATGGTATGTGCAGGAGACATCTCCAGCCAACATTTATCTTTGAAACGAGTTCACAGAGAAAATGATTGTCAACCCCTTTCAAGTCATGGAGCAGTTGTTACAACATTCAACCCCCGAGACAAATTTCTACCTAATCTGAAGAGTTCTGAACTAATGGACAAGCAGCTACGACTGGAGGACGTGTTTGTGGCTGAACTTTTCACCTGGAGAATGGAATTGCCTTAAAGTCACTGAGCAGATCAGAGCTGCGTCTGGCACTAGAAGGCAGGCAGTCATGGCTGTTTTAGTTTTTGGGGTTTTTTTGTGTGCAACAGGAATTCAGGTGATTTTTCCTCTTCATCCTGCCAAAGCAGCTTTCTTTTGTGCATAAAGGAAACCCATGTTTTTCCTCAGAGAGAGAAACACATTCACACTTGAACATCTGTAGTTTGGGAGCATAAATATTTTTCTAGCAACAAAGTATCAGTTTTTCAGGCATAATTTCTCTATAAATATCTCTGCAGGAGACTTTGTGTCCCCAGTCAGGTGTCCTACCTTCACTGCATTGTTGAGAAGTCGATCTTTTTCTTCTAACTGTCTATGCTCACTCTTCAGCTCACTGCTTCTCTTTAATAACTTTCGCTTCTCTTCTTCTTTGACTGTGGAACAATAAGATTAAGGATGCAGAAGTTAAGGACATATGGTGAAACTGTGCGCTTGACAACACAAAGCAGAAGCATGTATTTTGAATGGTGAGTTTCAGGTCTCATTGGCCTTTTGTCAGCATGTACAGCCAAATAAATCTGGAGTTTCTGCTTACATGCATGTGTCCGTATTAACGGCTAGCACACAGGACAAACCTAAAGCTATACTGCATCTTTGAGGTGAATTAGAATGAATCCTTGGACCACATGTGGTCCTGGAAGTCACCAAGAAAGAGGTGAAAACCTCTTAAAGAACAGGTCATTCACCTGGAATGGCAATAGGTCAGCAGTGACCCTACTGATAAGCACCATCATAACAATACCAGAGCTCTGCAAAGCTCCTTACAAATACGATCTAATGCCCCAATTGTAAGTGTACAACAGGTAACTAAAAAAGATATCTTTAGTTTTATATAAATATAAAAAAGATTAATGGTCAATGCACAGGTATCATAAGACATCTGATCCTAATGACTGTGATACCAAATAACACTGAAACAATTAGGAGCTGATACTGCTGTAGTTTCTGAGACACTAATCTAGCATTGTGCTACATACCCAATTACATGGCTTTGCCTAGCCTGACTTTGTTTCTCTGCCTCCCAGCCTGATACGATTCTGCCTCAAAATTCCTTTTCAGCCCTGTCCCCAGCAAGGCACCACTTTCATGATAGCCTCTTCCATGGAGGGAAGTTCCTGAGAGATTCATCTCAGCATCCTCAAAGAGATAAGGCAGCGAAGGAGCAGACTGAGGAGAAGGGGAGAGAAAATGACCTGCTGTTCCCACGTACAGCCCTTTATGGCCCTTTTCTTAATAATGCCATGGTACCTGGTAGCATTACAACACCACTTTAATATTAGTGCCATGAAGGATTCAAATGGCATCGCGTGTCACGAGCAGGGGATTCCTTGTCAATAGCTATATTAATCCCTACCTGTTTTATGAGTAACATAGGAGTGAACAATAGCCAGAGTTCCAGTCCATGGCACATTGTCATCTTTCTTTAACACCTGTAAGCCCAGGGAACAACAAAAAGTTAGAGCTCCATAAAGATGCACATTAATACTTTTCTTCCTCCAGCCTCACAGCTCTGCAGGACCAGATCTAGGGTCCTTTTCTCAGAATTCGCACGCTGAAAAGTAACAGGAGAATAATTTGAGCAGCAGTCTCCATCGGGGCTTACTCCTTTACACATCACTATGAACAGCACTACCAAAAAATGCTAAAAGGGGGTTACAGATCCACTGTTTCTTGTTGCCATGGCCAGAAGACATTCTTCAGCCCCTGACAAGCAGATCTTCACACTGTCAGGAGTGTTGTCTACCGAGCATGCAAGAAGTTGTTGGTCCATATGAAGCCATGACTGCACAGGTCTAACCGTGGGCTGCTCTGCTCTCAGCAACTGCATGCTAGAATTTCCCCTTGACATTTTCAAGGGAACGTAACAGCGATCTCAGTGCTAAATACAAAGAACTCTAAGGCACAAAATCTAAGCCTCCACTCTACAATTTAGTGACACTGTATTGTTTTAGTAATTGTTTTCTTGTTCGTGCAATCAGCATTATTCAAAGCAACTAGACAAATTAGCATTTCTGACATGGCTATGATCAATAGCTATGTGTAATAAATGATTTAAAGAAAAGGGAGTGTTCTCCTCACAGCTTTCAGATCCACTGGTGAACAGTGTCTCCTTCTGACACTCTGACTCTCCCTCATCTGTAAGATTTACATTACTTGTCTGACAACCGTACACACTGGTGGCTTTATTGTAAAGAAGGGAACCAAAGGAAATGAAGAGACATTTTAAAAGGACAAACCTAGCAGATGCAATTACAGGGAAGCTAAGGCACACAGTGTATGTTCTAACTCTAGTACAACAAAAATACCAGAAACGAAAGCTGCAATCTGTACTAAAACCCTTTCAGTATTACTGTGGTTACTGTGGTTCCCTAAGCCGTGATCATAGGTTAGATTAGTTTAGTGGTACACAAATTTGAGTTTTCTCTTCTTGGTGTGCTACATTCCATGAAGCTTACCTTCTGTTGGCACTTTGGACAGACCCAAACCCCCTTGGGGGCAGTTTTGAGAGGCGGGTCCAAGCAGTTGAGGTGATAGGCTCTGGGACATGTACCACAGGGCTGCAAGTTAACACCACGCTTGCAAGCAGTGCAGTGTTCATCGTGGTGGATCTCGTTCTGCAAGAGAAGAAGAAGGATGGCTTGGGTCAAGTCAAGCCATTGAGAACTTCTCTCTGGACAGCATTCACAGCCACTATTGCAGCAGACAGGCTCATTTAAACACAAAATCCAATTGTCAAAAGCACCCTGGCCACTGTAGAAGAAGACAGAAATAATGGTGTATGACAGCAACAAACACAAACAAACAAAGAGCCAGAAGCAAGTTCCATAAATTGAAACAGATAGAAAAATAAAAACCAACTAATCAAACACAGGAGGGAGTCGACGAATATAGGCAGCTTGTGATGTAGAAATTTCACTTGGTTTTGATAATGTGTCACTCCAACACATGCATCACCATGTGCAGCTCTATTTTGAAGCATGGATCAAAGTCAGTATGTGGATCACTTGTCCTTCAAGTCCAAAGCAGAAGGAAGCAAGCAAGGAAAAGTTTCTGGGGAAAAAGCACAGTTCCATGTTTTATGCCCATTGCCTCACAGAGCAGCTAGGAAAACAGGATGCTCGAGTACAACCCTTTGCTGTGTACCCTCTTTTGTCAACTCCTCTAGAGGGCTCCTCTGTCCCTCTATTCTCCCTGGCACTAATTGTTCTCTGTTCAGACTCTCTCTGACAACCTTTCTCCAACAAGACTGATTAGTACTTTGTCTGAAGCAATATATAAAATGAACTAAGACTCATCAACAAAGTTACAATGTCATGTAGTAAATTGCTATGCTAATCTGGTGGCAACGTTAATTACTCTTTGTATAATTAAGTGCATTTTAATAAAGGAGATACTGATTTTGAAACTCTCATGGCTTGTGAATCATTATAAAAAAACCCCTGAATTCTCCTAGTGCTTTTCCAGGAAGGAGAATAATAATTTTGTACCTTTGTTAATTCCAAAAGCATATTTTCATTTTTAGGGATATTAATCATAATGTTTCATGATAGTTTTAGTCAGGCTTATATCCTGCATTCTAACTCAGTCCTGTCAAAAAATCGCTCTCCAAAATATTACTCTTTAGAAACTACCTGCTCAGAGAGTGTTAATTTTACTCTCAATGTAAAGAGACTTAATCTATACGAACTAGAATGATTACCCATTTTTCTTAAAATTTTCATTAAAAGCACAAATCTGGACTAGCAATTTCCCAATCAGTGGATTCTGCAAAGGGACTGAACTCAAGCCTCGCATAGGAAAGCCCAAGAGTTCATCTGTTTGAAATTCTAACTTAGAGGCTCAAAGACTTTTTAAGTGGGAAATGTTTCATACAAGCAGTATGAAAGGCAAAGAGAATACCGCAAGTTTGTACCTCAGTAGAGACTACAATAACCAGAAGCAAGCACTGAATTACACGGGGGTGAGAAGGACACTGATAATACACAAATTTTGCTACACATACCTTCCAGAATGGATCCTCATTTGCTAGCATATGAAAGAAGGGCAGATAACAGATTAGTGGGAAATACATTGCTGACATGAATGCTAGTTCTCAGCTATGGGAGTAATTTTAGTCAAGCTGTGACACAGGAGATCAGGACATTGCCAGAATTAACACATGCAGGAAAGAATACAACAGCAAACAGTGGAATTAGCAGTTGAGATTTAAACATTTACATTGCAGGAATCCTGTGCCTGAAGATCGGATGCTGAAAAGTCATTGTATGAAAAGGAGAGAATCAGTTTCAAATCTTCAAACATTTTCATGCAGACCTCCTCTCTGTATGTCACTAGTCCAAAAGTCTTTCTTACGGACTTTAGCCTGATGGGTGTTGAACAGTCTGGCCCTGAACCAGCGAGGCACTTAAGCAGGAGCTTAATTCGAAGTATGAAAGTGGTGCCACTGACTTACCATTAAACACGTGTTTAAATGTTCAGCTGATTCATGGCCAAAATGGTCAGCTACTTGTGCAACTGAGCTTTATGTTATCATCAACCGTTTATCATCAAATTACTCCCACCCAAACCGCCAAGATTTTCTGACCTTCTGATGAACTGAGTCTGTAGTGATTGCATTCACAGCCTGGTAAGAACAAGAACCACCAGAGCTCACTTGGAAAGCAGACCAAGCCTTTCATAAAAATATTTGTGAAATTCATCACACTTCGGTCCAAAAATAAAAAGCGAGAAAACGTTAACAGCTTTACGGAAACTGCACAGTGGGTTGTAATTTTTGCTGCTGATTTGTAAGAGGCTGGTGCACCCCGTCCCGGTGACAAACATCTGATGGAGAGGCCTTTGTTTGGATTAAAGTGGAGATGATGAAACTGATGCTTCTGTCCTTCTTCAGCTCGCTCTCTGATCGCAAATGGGAATATAGCTGCCCCAATGTGATCTCTTATATACAGACCAACCTGCTGCTACACATTCATTTTTACACACGTGAAGACACGGACACGTTCACATCTCACACACATGTGGAAAGAGGAACATAAGAATGAAGGAACAGCTTCACCTAAGTTAGACCAAAGGTTTCAAAGCCTGGGGTCCTTTGCTAACAGCATCCAGCGCTGCCCCTCGTGCACAGAGTGCAAGGACAGGGCAAGTGCCGAGTAAATTTTTCTACTCCATAAGTATCCTTCCAGAGGCCAGCAGTTTATGGACTTCCCTAACCTGGAGTTTGCATCTTCATTTTTACATTTAACAGCCTTAGTAAGATAGATTCTTTTTTTCTCCCCATAAATTTGTCTACTTTTTCCAACAATTGTAGCATCCTTTGGCAATGAGTTCCATAATCGCAGACTTACAAGATCTGTAGATGTCACTTCGTATACTCAAATACACACCCAGAGATCCACCACGATATGACACCGCGATTACTCAGGGGATATAAACGTTATTCAGATAAACAGGGGCTTGATAATTGAAGAGTCTTTTCTACAAATGATACATGTCAGGGGATGTGACCTCATTTCAGGTAAGACATTTTCAGATAAATGAATCCTGATTAATTGACATCTTGCTGAAAATTTACAAGAATTGTTCTCTGCTGCATTTCTAGAAATGACAGTTGTTTCTGGTACTTCACAGGGTGGGTTTTTTTCAGTTTGTTTACTCCTCTTTTCAGCTCACTTTTACTAAAAAGTTTTAAACATTTTAAAATATGTCCACTTCTGCCTTCCAGTTGCTGAAAGATTAAACTGAAGACAGTTTTTTTTAAGCAAACATTTTTTAAGAGAAGGGGCAGTCAGGCCTGCGCTGAAGGCTGGCAAGCACAGCACTGCAGTGCCAAGCTGTCTGGGACAGCACCTGCCTTCAGTTCGGAGCCTACAGATCATCTAGCACAACAGTGCCTCGTGTCCATAGCTAATAAACCCCTACAGAGGCGGGGAGTTCTGCTATGAAGAAGTCCAGCTTAAAACCGTCAGAAGACGCAGAATCCTAGCACACGTTCTGGATGCTGGGAAAACCGAAGATACAGGACTTGAAGAGGAATTAACAATTAAGGAGAGTGCTGATTTCCAAGTGGCTCTGAGACAGCTGCATCACTGGAACTCTGTCACCTGCCCCCTTCCTTGCAAACGAAATGGCAAACCCGTGGCAGGAAGAAGGTCAGAGATATCAACCCCAAATTTAAACGTAATCCACTAACAGCACAGATTGCTAACATTGCCATTCTCTCCTGGTTTTCCCACGTGTTTATATGAGAAAAAACAAGTGCTATTGCAAGACAAATAATAAATTTTAATTTTAATTTTGAAGATAAAACTAAGCCAGAAATAATGTTGGTTTGTGTTTTTTTTTTTTCCACTGGAGCTCACATGAGCATGGGCTCCTGCTAAGAGGCATGTCATCACAGCTGTTTACTGTGTAATAACCTCTCTTGTCCTCTGAGACCCTATGCATCAGAGGCATATGGTAAGTAGGCCAATTGTCTGCATCTAGCACAGGAAGTTTTGAAGGCAGACAGAAGCACCGCTGCATTTCAGCTGCTCATCCTGTGGCGCAGGAATTCAAGGCAGGGCCAGAAAGGTGAATCTCAAGCACCAAACATGACACTTGACAGGAATATCAAGCAAACACTGAAAAACTGTCAAAACTTCACGTCTTAATTCAAATTATCCCTGTAAATGCTCCTAATACTGAAATAATATTTGGCTTAGAAAAAGACCTGTCTTCCCTTGCCTGTAAGGCACGACAGCAGAGCCTAAGTCATAAAGGCAACATGAGGGCGAGGACATAATCACTTTTCTTTACTGGCTTTCTTTCCCCTTCTGAAATGCAACTCAATCTTCTCGTTTTCTCTCTTAACATGCTACATGGGCCTCTCATGAAGAATTAAACTATACTCAATGTTCTCCTTCTTTCATCTCCCACCTCCCAACTCTTTGCCTTCTCTATAAGTTGCATGTTTTTCCTGAAATGAGCTTCTTCACCTGAGCTGATCATCATCATCCCCAAACGGCTCCTCTGAGTTGTTCATTCTCAAGGCTTTTACCATGACATTTTCAGCATCTGAAGTTCCTATAAACACAAGATTGGAAGGCATCTTCAAGGCCATCAAATCTAGATTTATGGCTTCAGCTCTTGGAGACAGGAAAAACTGTGTGTTTTTTCAGCTGTTGTTTCTAAAGCAAAAGGTATGGTAAATTTCTAGCCCTTGAGGACGGACAGCAGTTTCTTAAAGCTGATGAAAAGCGACAAATGAAAAGCCCAGAAGAGTAATTATTTTTTAAATCCCAAATTTTCAATATATATTTTGAAGCACTTGGGGTGGCCAACGCTGCCTTCTTCAATCAGTCCTCTCACTGCATGGTGCTTACAATACTAGAGATCAGATTTTCCACTGATTGCAGGGACTTTGGATCCATTTCTCTACAGTTTTGAACTTTAGCCTTATCTTTCAATTGTTTTTGCAGCAAAACCATCTATTTTCACTGCACACTAAAAAGCGCAGAGACCTTACCCTGTGGTACCCTAGCAGTAATTCATATGAAATCCTACTAATAAATATTTAACATGTCATTAGAATAGCAGTATATTCATGTTAAAATATGCTTACCTCTTGTTGAAAGGAACAAGGGGTTATTCAAATAATTTGATGCAAGGCGTTTCCGCTGCAAGGGAAAAGAAATCAACCACAGTGTCATTGAAAAGTGCTCTTGTTGACTCTTACCATTTCACATTATCAATCTCCTTGAGCTTCCCTCGTACAGAACCAGCTATCCAGAAGCCAGTTCTGTGACTTAGAATATTTGTTGCTAACCCCCGAGACAGCCACACAAACAGTTGTATTATTTACCTTTCTAACAATCCTTCACTAGAACACTTCGGTGCACACTAGATTTTTTAACAAGAGAGAAATGGAAATTGCAAAGTTTATTGATTGAGTTCCAGGACGTGTTGCAAAGGTCAGTAAGAGCAAGGCAACAGCAACAGTAACTCCAAACCTAGCACGCAAACAATGTTCATAAAGGAAAAACTGTGTAATAAGCTGTTGCTGTGAGATGACATCTTTCTTTGCGTATATAGAACTGGTGATGAACTTCCCACCGGCAGAAAAGCATCACTACCTTCTGTGACACTTGCCTACACTGCGTAGGAACATTCTTTGTTTGCAAGCAGTGTATTAGGGCCTAAACGAAATACTTCACTTTCAGAAGTTAACACGTATGACCTCTAGGAGCTGGCAGTGATTTCAATCTGCTGAGGTCACCAAAGACTTTCAAACTTGCAAACACAGACCACTGGAAACTTGACTGAGATGTTTAATGCAGCCCATCGCCAATTTGTCAGGTGGTAAAAGCTGTTGGTCAATAGCAAGCTGGGCTTCATTAACAGTCTATGTAACCCCTAATTGTTTCTCTGAACCATCCAATACTTGTACAGCAGGACTGGAAACAGCACCATTTTCCTCCATTAGATAGCGTTAGACTCTGCTTGGAGGAAAATTAGAGGGATTTTGCTAATAAATGATTTATTCTATGGTGAGTAAACTGTTCTCTTATACACATGTGCCTGCCAGTCTGTTAATGAATTTTGAATTGATGTTTCTTCCTTCAAAAAATACCCAGCCTGAAACTTAACCCTTTCCTATGGAAAAAAAAAAAAGCTATGGAGGGTGAGAAAATAGAATGGTATCTCAATTATTTTTTTTAAAGAAAAAAGCTTTGAAAAGAAAAAGCGCATTTAAGTGAAGATGTAAGACCACGATCACATTTCTGTAATCAAGGAAGTTAGCATCACCACTACAGATGCTGAGCTCCTGCCGTTTTGAGGGGCGTTGGCAAATAAAAAGTCTAATTTATATGCAATTTCAATTTAAACAATCATGAATTAAAGATCATTCAGTAGACTAACCGTAAATGAAACGGCACCAAAATGCCTGAAATGCCACAAAATACCTCAACTCACTGATTAGCAAATCAATCTGAGCAGCTAATTGATCAGAGAAAAACCATCTGCCTCCATTTTACTTGAACAGCATTCCCCATGGTCAGTACTTAATGACAACTCCTAATGAGGACACAGCTGATCAGCCACAGGACTCTTTCACAGACATTTCTTTCTCCGTGCCATCTATCACTTCAGGATATGCTTTTGAGAATAGATATAATGAGATGTATGAACTAGGGGTGCATCAGACCTCCTCCATCCCTGCTCCAAGACAACTGAGTTTCTAGCAAATGCTGATCAGACTATGCCACAAAACTCTGCTGCAAGTATTAAAATAAACTTATCGGGACAAAAATGTGTAAGACGAGAGACTACAAAATTTAATGCTAGCAAGGCTAAAGTTCCTGCTGCGTTAAATAATGGATGTATGGACATCAGTATTTGCTCTGAAGAGGTCGCTAAAGAAAAGTGTAATTCTAAGAAATTAGAAAAATTTATTTTTCTAATTATTTAAAATTTTAGAAAAAAATCTAGAAAAATTCTAAGAATTCAAGTGCCTTGAGCTGATCTGGAGTATCAAAATTTCCAATATTTAAAAAAAAAAGAACAATCAAGCCACTAAGCAGCTCAACTACAGCAGTGGGTTTCTTCTTAGCCTTATCTGTCTGCTGTCTGGCAACAAACATGGGAATCTGAAATATTGGCATACCAAAAATTCTGCATGGCTGGTACCTAAATAAAGAAAAGTCACTTTCTTAAGGATTAAAGAACTCAGAACACAGAGAAATCTTGCTTAAATGGAGAGCTGGCTGCAAATCAGTTTCATTTCTGCAGGATGTTCAAATAGTAACCCCAAACTATGGTGAAATTTTAAAGGTGGCTTTAATATGCTGAATGAATGTCTGTATGCCAGTTCAGAAACAAAGAAAAAAACAATTTCAGAAAAAATTAAGTTTATTTATATGCTGCTTTTTACACCAGATTTTCAAGCCAATATTATGTAGAACCAAATTTTGCTGCTTCCATAAACATAACATCATAAGCATAACAGACAACAGAGATTACCCAGCACATTTTATTTTTAATTATGCATTATTATATTTATTATGCAGGCTTCCATACCCCCTGCAGAGCACACTGATTCTTAAACCAACACATCCCTTCTATGAATGTCACTAATAAAAAAAGCAAAGTTCTCCATTTATTATTTGGCACATAGGAAAAGAGAAATAGCAATGCAGGTTTGATCATAACGCAGCACTTCTGTTCTTCAGTTCTGACCTAAAGGGACTGTCTGCGTGGGTGAAAGAGTAATTAGATCCCACATTAATTTAGTCCTTTTGGCCTTTATTAAAACTAAGATGAATTCTAGCTTGAAGCAAGTGATGTTGTGGGGTGAAAACCTGTTGCTTAGCTACTGAGATGAGATCTTTTCTTTCTTTTCCACATCAATATATCTTTACAAGTAAATGTGTGGTTCTGCATTCATATATACTTTTGTAATAAGAAGCACTTAAACCTTTTATTGACATGAAATAGAACTGTGGTAAAAAAAGTGAATGATAAAGTACCTCTGTTTCCAAGAGTCCACTGTAGGCTGGATTTGCTGTGCTTCTTCTCTTTCTTTCCTGACGCTTGCTCTGGATTTCTGTAACCATGGAAAGAAACATGAATTGTGCGTTTCTCATTCATCAGGGAAAAATGTAGATCTAACTTGTTAAGCAAGACGCTCTTACCCTCAACCCCTTGGGCTTTGTGTTCAGTTTCAGTTTCTAAAGTATAATTGGGTTGCATCAGCATTGATATTTGCTGCAGTTCAAGGTTTGACATTAATAAGCTTTTCCTTGTAAGATTCAGAACACAGGCATTTTTTTATTTTTTCCCCTCTTCCAAGGTGGACTTCTGCTGCCCTACAAGATTTTTATTATGATCCCTTCAGACACATATTCAGCAAGCATCAACAGAGAGCTTTCAAAATACTATCAATGTCTGTTATTAACAAAAATGAAGCATTTAAGGCAGTTAAGCCTTGTAATTCATATCAGATGAAAGCACAGAGACCCTTTTAAATTTAATTTACATTACTTCTCCTCTGCAGAAGTTAGAAAAAGCATGGTCAGATTCAGTTCTAACTAGGGCGTGATGATTTATCCATCCAAAAATATACAACTTCACGATCCTGAGCATGTAAAATGTTGTTACGTTACATGTATTTGTGTCACGAGAAAGAGCAGCGCGAAGACAGGCTCATTGAATTGCAGTCCTGTTTGGAAAAGGGTGAAACACTAGAGAACCCCCTTCTGCTAAATGGTACCACTTATTCGAAACGGTACTTGCTGAGGGCTGCATTTAGCAACAATTAGTCACCTGCATACTTCTGTAAACACATACAGAAAGAGCGAGCGGGTTCCTGGCTCGCTGAGATCGGCAGATTGAATGCTACTTTTACCTGAGCTAGGATTTCATTTCCGTCATATGGAATTTCTTTTTCCAGCTCTTGGTGTAAGTTCAGAATGGTGAGATTATTAGCACCATGTATTTTAGAGCCTACTTTTTATTCCAACAATAAAGTGAGAGCAGACCTAATTTAGCAAGGAGAGCCACCCAGCATCCATCCCATGACATGAAATGCACACAGCTGGGCTGATGCTCTATTCTAAAATGTTTCCTACTTGAATATTGTAAGGCAACATTTAGACTCTGAACTGGCAGAATCACTAGCCCTTCAGCCCAGAGGACCAGGAGTACACCCAACAGAAACTCAGGACATCATCTGGTTCTGCAGAAGGTCTAGCGTCATTCATCAATGTCTAAGCTAAAGAGGTCTATCTCAGAACATCCTCAGTGCCAGAAAATGGCTTTCAGGATATTGAGCACTATCTCACATTTGCAATCCAACAGTTAGATACAGTCCAACTTTCAGGTTGCTCACGATACATGGGAATAAGATTTCCAACACATAGTTCTGGGTTCCAGGCACCCTTTCCAAATGCTGATCACTTCCCCACAGAGTGGAAGGGGCCACATACCACTTTACGTGTTGCTACAGTAAATGGTATTAGTATTGCTGGTCATGTCTTAGACACAGTGTCCCTAGAGACACGGCCAACACTCTGCATGGATTTTGTACTGCCCTCAGTTCCAAGACATTGATTTGAAACTTTTCATTCATGAAGGACTATTGGATAAGCCACCACTCTTGGAGTGACAGACGTATCAGAAGGAAACTGGATAGACAAGAAAAACAGAAAAGCAACTACTTGCATAATCGGGCTGGGTTTTCCCACTGGCACAGGAGCATGTCATCTTTCATGCTCAGAAGGTGTCTTCTCCTAGGGCAATTCAAAGAGCACAGACAGGTCTGTATTCACATCTGACATGAGCTAGACATATGCTGCCATGAGTCTCAGGGAGCTCTGCAGAATCTCACTACCAAGAAACGTGTGATTCCAGCCTCTACTGAGACAAATGTGATAAACACCATGGCTGCAGCCAGCGCCAGCATCTTGTTAACACCCTCAGTGCTACACAGGGTCCAAGCTGGATGATCCTGTATGGGTAACAGTTCTGTCCTGCTGCGAAAGTATTTCTTATGAAAGGCTTGTCTGGCTTTGCTGAAATCACCATAATGACGCTTCCAAACCCTTTGGCATCCTCTAAAGGGAATCGGGCCTCGGCAGCAGGGTACGTGCTAGACACAGATTCAGTAGCCTACCACAGAGCTACTGGAAGACACATGGTTGTTCTTGATGTCAGTGGCAGTTCCTATAAGGGGAATGCTCTCAAAGCCAAAATGTGTGAGAAATGTCACAACAGAGGAGCCGCGTGCCTTGATGCCGGCCAAGAAATGGAGGAAGTGGACCTCCGCTAACTCTTTACTTTGATCTCAGCAGCGTGAGCTGGAGCCGTGGTGCTTGCAGCCAGGCTCAGTAACCCACCCTACGTGGTCAGTGAATCCAGGGCTTGCATCACCTCAGCACCCTTGTGGCAGTGTAGGGAAAAAGCTGGAGTTTGGGCAGCCCAGGCTTAGTCTTTCAGAAGTGGTCACAAGATCATGACTTTTCCTTGGCTGAGAAAAAGAAACAAAGAATTTGAGACAGTGGAGCTTTCTGTGTCTGTAACTGGGCCGAGTGTCCTCACAAGAGGACTGTGATGGATCTGTAGCTCTCTGCCCTTTTGGGTCTCAGGTTTAAGAGAGAACTTCTTCGGTACATGCTCTCACCAAGGCAACAGAAATATTTGATGGAGTCTGAATCACACATGTGGTAGCTATCTGGAATGCAGCTTTGGAAGAGGCATCGCTATGGTACAGAGATAAAAGCCGGCTGGGGGGAAAAGTAATAGCAGTGGGAATAGATGGAAATAAAGACAGAGAGAGAAAGTAATGAACTGAAACAGCTCTAGGTGTACTCTGCCTTCTGCAGCCATCAGGGAGGGAGAGCACAATTTCAGCACTTTATTTATCGAAACTGTGAACAAAAAAACCATGCTTGAGTATGTACATCTAAGAGTGTATTTGTAAATAATCACACCAAGATAGAACAGAAACATATGCTGGTATACTATCTTTTGCTACTTGTTACTTCTGCTAAAATGTATTGTGTACATTTCAGAATGGGGCTTAATAAATTAAAAATAAATAACTTGTTTCAACCGCTTAAAGTGTTCCAGTAACCTGGATGAAAATATTTCAGGGGTTTTATTTCCCATGGTAAAAAAAGATGTGCACTTTTACAATGACCTGAACTAAAGAATTCTTTTAAAGTTTTTTTTGTTTGTTTCTTTTTGTTTTTACACAATGGTAATGCTAAAAGGTGTTTTAATAGCCCAGAGAAAGAGATTTAATATGCTACAACCACGCACTGCATCACAGAATTGGGCTTATTCCTTAGTTTATTAATTTAACAAATATAATCCAAAGAGAAAAAAATCTCTAAACTGTAATACATTTGACAGAGATGAATAAATTTGAAGATAGCTTTATGTTGGAGGTAAAGCTTCAATGGGCTGCTGGGCTCATCAATAAATACTCTGTATGTTTATTCTGTGAAGCCCGTAATAACAATTTATCTTCAGTGCTGCCATACCTTGGCAGAATGTCAGTCAGTGGAAGTAGTTGTGTTCCTTTACTGGTAAAGGTCTCAAAAGATGTCTCCCACTTGGGGCTCTGCAGAACAGAGTGCTTTTCCCAGTGAGGGAAAAGATGCTCCTCTGGACTTTAGGTGGAAAGGCTGCTGGGCTTATAGAGAAATCCATACAGAAGTGGATCATAGCCCTTCACCACAAAATTAATGAATAAAATGAAGAAAAGCAGTAACACTGTGAATTAATGATACCGAGTGAATAAGCTTTTAATGACCCAATCTTGATACAGTTTAATTCCAAAAATGGGAAATTGAGAAATACATTAGAAGTACTAAAATAAACTGAACTGTGTAATGACCATTGCTTCCTGATACGTAGCAATGGCTGATAACCGTAAATATGACATAGCACTAAAATAATAACCTTTAGCTTGTGAAAGCTATAAGGGTATTTTTGACAGCCGTAATCACCAATACTCATGAAGAAATACCCTTCCATAGTAAATAGCACTTGGTGGAAGCCATTTATTTAAAGCTAGTAGGAATATTAAAAGTGAATTTGTCTGAAAGAATTGATTCTGCAGGATTCGTATTGTAGCAGCTAGGCTCAAAATGTGCGTCTCCACGCTCACTGTAGAACAAACAGAGCAGAGCAGTACTTGGTGTTTTGAACATAAGCATTAAATCCACACAAAAAAATTTATTAGTTCCAATAAAATCAAAGGGTAAAGAATTACTCAAAATGAAGTCCTCTCTGTTGTAAGTATAATTTGTACTTCAGCATAATTTCAAATATTGTCCTATTTTCCTTACACAAAGAGAACAAGAACCAGTCATCATTTGTACTTTTTGGATTATAAATCTTCTCCCAAAATTGCTGTAGCTTTTTAATTTCCATGTCAATCCATTACCATTAAAGGATTAAAAAGGCCAATGGCTTAAAGTTTCTTTAAACTGCTTTCAAATTCTCAGTCACTGGGACATTAAATGGGTTTCTAAAATGCAGATTTAAAGAGGAAAGACACTGAAAAAAAGCAATAAGACCCACAGAAAACCTGCTGCATATATTGAGGAAGCCTTACAATTAAAATGCTATTTTCTACCGAATTCACAACCTCTCTTAAAACCAAGGAACAGAAGCACAGGGAATTTTACTAAAAAAGAAATCAAGCTGTAAAATGGTATATACCTTCCTGACTCGAGGTATCTATGTACGTGCCTTACTTTACAGCACATAAAAGTTAAACTCAGTGCACTGGAAATTCCTAAGGATTTTGCTGACAATGGTCCATGAGATGGGTGGTAAATGTCAGTTATCATCAACAAGAATCATTGTCAGCTGACACAGATACGAGATTTTTCTCCTTATACTGGTGGAACTACAGCAGCTTGTATTAGCTGAGCAAGTAACTAAAACACATCAAGCTGTAGACGTTTTCTTAAAAATAGCTGTATCATCTCTGTCCATGAGAACTAACCCATTCTGCCAAGAAACCCACAACTCATCTCACACCACTGTTTGCTGAACAAACTCTTTTTTCCCCCTCTCATCTATGTTTTCAGAAAGCCAAAGCTGAGGGAAAGAAAAGTACAAATATGCTACTTCTTGCAAGGCATTTTTGGAAGGTTGGAAAAGTAAACTGAACACTGTGCGATACTGCATTTAATTTATGTGCAGTATTTGTTTGAATTCATATTCAGAAGGCTAGGAAGGCATGCTAGCACCTCTCACACAAAAGCAAGATCACACTGGAAGTTCAGTTTTTGGCTAAATGGAGGAGAGGAAGGCTTTGTGAGACATGGTTTTCTCATTTGCTTAAAATCTTGTGAAACAAATGTCAGATTTTCACCACTATTTTACACATTCTGTGGAACACTAGAGATGACAGATGATGAACTTTAAAAATGAATGCCCATCTCACAGCAAGAAAGAGGAGGGGGCATGCTTGCTACAGATTGGGGTAAACATCTTTGAACCTCATTGATTCTTTAACCAAATCAGTGGTGGTCAGAGCCTTTGCAGGCTTTTTGCTTCAGCATTGTCCTCCAGTTGTTAATATCCTTTAAAGAACCATGATGACTGAGTAAACCCAAATGCTTGCTTATGCCAAGCCTGCTAGTGCTGGCTGCAGATGGGAGGCAAAGCAAAGTAAGGTCGCCCATTATTTTGAGACTGAAAAGCACAATTGTGCATAGAAAACATTTAACCTGATTTTCATTGCCCTTCAGAGGACAGAATCACCAATTCCTCTTGACTGCAGAGCAGAGCAGCCAAGAGAAAAGATTTCACTCAAAAACTGAACTGTAAAACAACATATGCCATCTTACCTTCCAAATGTTCTGTTGTAACCAGTCCTAATGCTACCATGAAGGCAATTTTCTAAGGAAAAAATAAACAGGGGTTAGATTTTCTACTGCAACAACCATGGTAGAAGCAAGGAAGTAAATAAATCAATATAGAATTGACAGAATAAACCCAGTAAAGGTCTTTTAGAAATGTATCTTATTTGAATGCGCAGTCATATGAAGAACTTTAATTGAATATTTGCTTCAGATGTGCCTAGTCAGTCATGTCCTACTTGTATGACTATATGAACTTCAGCAGTTCAGAGACTTATGAAGCCAGCGCTGTGCGACTACTGATTTTATAGAGCGCATGATCAAAATTCAATCAATTCCATCAATTCAACTTCACATCACTAGCTGCTTTGTTACTCCACTCTTTAGAGAAGTAATTGTGTATTATTATTACTATCTGGACATGGCAATACTTTTATTGGATGTGAGCGAGCTGTATGAAGTAAAATAAGATACGATACACTTCCACTGAACTTTAGAACACCAAACAAGACATCTGAAGCATTCTGAAAGCCCTCTCACACGAAAAAAAAAAGCTTTCAGAAATTTCTCTTCCCAAGTCACAAAGAAAAAAATCACATGCATGAATTATGAAGAGGTACGCTGATCCAATATTTTCCCTCAATGGTGAGTGAACAAAAATCTTCCACTGACACTGGTGATCTCATCTTGCAGTGAGGAATCTGGTCTAAAATACTACTCAGAATTATTTTACACTATATGTGCACAAAACACACCTGCATACTAACAAATCTTCCAATGCAGTAATAGGGCAAGTACTAGAGCAGACTAAAATTTCCATCAGTGATTTTTATTGGGAAATTTTTCCTTGCAGAAGAAATTTTGCTGAAGTTTTTTAATCCATCTTTCTGATCAAAAACTCAAATTCTTTTCTTTTTTTTCCAAACCCAAACTGAACCGAACTCCTTGGTTTGAAGTCACACATCTGGGACCCCGTGGATCTCTTCCTCTCTCTACTGTGCTGAACAATCTTGATGGATCATGTTACCCAAGTGGCATTTTCATGAGGTGCAATTCCACAGGAGAGACAATCTGACTATAAAACCTGAGCTATTAGGAAATCCAAGCAAGGCAAAGCCTACAATCCAACTCTGATAAAGCATCCAAAGACCACAGGAAGATGCAATTATCACACTCACCCAAAATAAAATGTGTAGATTTAGGTCAAACTAAAATATAGTGTTTAAGTGATAGAAGGTCAAAACATTCTGTTTCAATCAAACAAGTGTCAGGAGAACACGTTTCAACACTTACAAGTCAAAATTAGTTTGACCTTCTTGTTTTGTGAAAAGCCTGACAATTCAGCTTTTCATTTCAGGAAAAAAACAACTAGTAAGTCACTGGAACTACCATTTCCTTTGCAATTCTGACTTTCACATAGTGAAATTGTGAAGCAAGCACATCCTCATTTTGTAGAACAAAAGCTCTAGCTATGGTGTGCGTTCTTCAAAATCTAAGGGTCGGCATCGGACATCTATATGCCTCTTACATATATGAAAATATCTCTGACAAACAGGTGAACTAACAACATCATAGGACAGCAACATTTTCTTTCCACAGTCTCTCAGTATGTACCTCTCCTTGTACATTAAAAAATGGTGATGTCAAATCTCATCACTGGCAATTTAGATGCTATATTTCTGCCTTCTATAGCTGTGGTAATGGCAAGCACATGTATTTATTTGCATGCCAGACCTTGATTTCAATAACATTCACTCCTTGTATGTCTAAAACACCAGCTAGACACAGTGGGGGCTCCACACCTGAAGGGAAAGACGAATATTTGATTCAAGATCCACTGTGCAGATCTGAGAAGAATATTAGTCAGTTGAGCTGAATTACAAGCTTCACCTCACCCCCACCAAAAAGTAACTTTGTGGTAGTACTCTGAGCAGAATAACAACATTTAGGTATAGAATCAGAAAGCTGGAACGGTTATCGTGCGACTGTATTTTTCCAATGGAGCACAGAATGACTCTATTACCCAAAGATTAAACTGTAGGGGGAGCATACATTTTCTGACAGCTAAACTAAAATTATTTGAGTACTGGAATGCTTGCTAAACTATTTCCTCTCTTCGTACTAAAATTATTTAAATACATATCTAATTAAATGTAATGACAGCATACTTGCTTAACATATGAAGAGCCCTCATAAATGGACTTGATAATTATCTCACTAGTAAAGACAGGAAGGCTTAGCTTTTATAGATCTTTGAAAGATGGTTCCTTTAAAAAAATAACAGTAGAAGCTGTATTCTTTTTAACAAGCATATTATATTAACAGCATGGTTTTTATGAATTTTGCTATTTCACATTCATACAGCTCATTGGATTCAACTCAAAATACTACTTCCACTGAAATGCTTTTCTTTCAAATATCACAGAGTCTGTTTCTCCTCTGTGCAGGAATCCACAAAACTGAGGCTTCAGTTTCTCCAGATTTTCAATCCAAGCCTAACACTAGCATTTAGTTCACAATTGCAACGTGTCTCTCTTGTCATTCTTATTGTGGGACTAAAAACACTGTTAGCTAAATAACCCACATTTATGGCAGTAATTTTTCTTTTAAATAAAAAAACTGTTAGAACATCCTGGAAAATGTTGCCAGAAACATATAAATTAACTAATATAAAATTTTTAGAAAGCAAGAACTTTTGGGCAGAATTGTTTCTTTCCGTGCTGAACTCAGCTTCTTCTAAGAAAAAAAAAACAACCACAAACAAAAAAATCCCCAAACACCACGCCCTTAATCCCCAGAGGAACAGCTCCCTTGTGTAATTCTTTCATTTCTTTGTAGAAGTCATTCTGGTGGGAGAAGGTCCATCACTAGACAGCCAGTTATTGGCCTCCAACCCCAGAAGAGCCCTGCTGATGGCAGGCAGCAGATGGCCCACTCCTCCAGACCCTCTTCAGCCCCAGGGGGACTGAACCTCCACAGCTCATATCCTGGGAGAGGACTTTGACCACTGGACCTGAGACACTCTGGGTGGCCGAGTCCATCCATCCTGCTTCTGGGAAAGCCACCCACAGCCAGGCGTCCAGGCATCCTGTCTGCAACACAGTGGGTATGAGGAGGTTTGCTTTAGTCTGATGATGATGTTCTTGGGAAAGGAGAAATCTTCAGTTTATGCAAAAGGCACACGTATTGCAGGGGCCCATGTCCAGGATCAGCTTCACGGCTTCCCATCAGAAGGGCCAAGCCAAGAACAAAAGACAGTAATCATCCTCAGCCTTTTCTGTTCATTCAGGTATGCTCAGTAACTGGTATTCCTGGTTACTGATAAGTCTGGCTATTTCTGGTTTATTTGTTTTAAATTTTCAATTTAATTTGTTAAATCCCAGTCTGTCATGACTAACATTTATGTAGAGCCATATTGGAGTTCCTGACTCAGTTTTGTGCTTTGAAGATAAATAAGAGTGTGGAGAGAAGTGCCTAGAGTGCTTATTTTCTTTTTTAAAATATCATGGTATCTTTGTAACTCTTTGCCTTAAATTTAATCATCTGCTTAAAAGCCACGAGTGCTTTTAGAAATGCGCAGTGTGTCTTTTCACGAAGCAAAACAAAGATTTTTACAAAACCATTTCATTTTGTAATTACATGTTCTATTTATGTCATTACATGTATTTACACTAATTATGCTGTTAGTTCTAATTACACTAATTGCATAAATACATGATAATCAACTAAAGTTTACTTTCAAAGAACAAAAGAAATTAACTCTAGACCTACATATTTATGGCCGTGAAACAAATCTATGAAAAGAAAAGAAACAAAGAATCATCATACTTAAGGGCATAGCTTCAGCATCCTGCCCAGAAAATTGGGCTTGCCAAGACCTCCAGACCCAGTAGGAACAATGTTCTTGGTTACAAAAAACCGTAGTCAGGGTATTCTAGTTAGGAATTTAATGAAAAGCTTATTAAATTTATGAATGCTATACCAAAAAGTGACCCCGGTCCCATGGTCTCTTCCTGCATCTCTAGAAGATTTTTGCTCAATATTCTTTCTGGAAGGATAAGTTACAGGCAAAGCAAAACAGATGGTTTCTCTAGCATTCTGTTTCGAAACAGGATCTCCCAGCCTTTCTGCCCACAAGGTGGTATACAACAAATAATCTTTCGGAAACACCTCCCTAAACAAAACAGGACCTACAGTCCCACCATTCAGCGGCAATGAAGATTCATATAAAGGTCAGCTTTTAAACTTGGGAGGTTTCATAAGCGTAGTCCTTCAGCGCCTCGGCATAAGGCTCTGATATCCTAGGCTAAGAGCCACTATTTATCCTTAACACCCTTTTAACTATATGAACCTCTTAAAATGGTAAAAAGAATGACCACCCACATGCCCCAAGTAAAATTATAAATTTATATTGTAATGATCCTCTTAAACCTACAGCTCCAAGGATGTCTTCTTGCTACACCTTTATTAGACTACTAAGGTTAAGGTTTCACATGTGCTGAGCATTTCCACAATGGAAGTAGATTCAGTTTGTATAACTTCTCAAATTGCCTCAAATGTACGCACAATGTAATGTGAATATAGTTAGTCAGAAACTGAAATACCTGTTAAAGAGACTTAATTTCTACAAGTTCTGATTTATATTTTTTCATTTGCATAGCAAATATAGTTCATGAAAGAGATTTAATCTTATAACCTGCTTTCTAATTTTTTACTCAATTTAAAGGATTTTAATGTATTTCAGACTTGAAAGAAGTCTGTACCTGTGGGAAGAGATGTACACAGCAAATGCAAGAAACTGTATTGTTACATACAATCTAAAAATTGTAAGATTCATTACAAAGAAGATGTAAAGGCTCAGCTTACAAAGGAAATGTTAATTCAACCTCATACGCAGCCTGTAAACCTGATGCTATGTGTTTGATAACATAAAAGAAAGTGTCTTAAGTTTGCATACATCTCTCACAAGAAATGCCGCTATACCCACACAAGGTGCTTAGATTATTCTGAGACCTACAGTTCTTACATTTTGTGACACTGAATGATACAAACCAAATTTCCCAGAGCACCTCACCAGCAGAGAAATCAACCCAATTGCAGTGATTGTCTACAGAGGTGACCAACTGGCAGAACCACGAGCACAAATGCAGTAACTATGTATGCACACATATAAGAATGTTTAGAAATGGTCCCCATAACTTCACCATACTGTAGCTCATTTATTAAAAAGAAAAATTTTTGAAAATCACCTCTGGATTTTCCTCCTTTTTCTTTTTGGTAGCAGGGGGTCCCTGAGCTGACTCTTCAGGAGGTTTCTTTGTCTCCACTTTACTTTCTGGCTGGGTTTGGACTTGAGGCTGAATAATGATAACCTAAAAGGCAATGTACAAATAAAAGATCAGATATCAAACTGGATTTCTCTGTCTGAAACCTTTGATTCTTCTTTGAATGGTTACTTGATACCTCTACAGACACCAGATGCAAGTCACAAGCCAAAAGTATAGAAAAATGGACACTTAGATTAGGCTTCTAAATCCATACTTAAGTTTCTAAAAATTTACTTTCATAAGTGCATTATAAACCTACTGCAGCCTAAGTGAGCTACTTCAGTGCCCCTGAAAATTAGGGCACTTTCTATTTAGAGGACTTCTGAAGCTGACTCAGCAGCATAGCTTTAGAGCTTGCGCTGTCAGTGATTTTAAGGTCTTTCCTTTGATTTTATTTAGCATACAGGTAGAAGAGATGGCATTACTGCACACTCAAAACTCATTGATACCAGTGTTATTTCAGAGTAAGTGCATGTGGATGGGAAGGAAAATACTCGTCAGAAGTACTTATGTAACTGAGATCAGAGTTCAGTCCTCAGCATTTATATGTTATAAGCAGTGGATGTCCAGTTTTACATAAATAAAATAAACTATACGTGTTTAAAATGCAAATCAATTCTGGTGTAGAACCTATAGGCATTACAACACAGATCTCTCATACATGCATGTATGTTAGTATATCCAGCTGCTCGTATTTGAATTACCACATGAAGATTTACACAGTGCAGACAATGTTATCTCAGAAGCTATTAAATTAAAAGGAATGAAGCACAATTTCTGACCACAGAACTAACCATGTGACTTTATACCCATAATCAAAGCTTCATAAAGGACTATGGAAGACCTTCCTAAGCTCGCCTTCTTGGTGAAGGTTATTGGATTTGAAAACTTGGCCTTTTCCATCTATTTCATTGCTAACTTTCAATCAATGTTATTTCATTGTTAGCTACTTTATCTCAACTCAGTCATTCTAGAAGATTCAAGAGCATAAAAGCGATGTTTTTTCTAACCAGCAGCCACTTCAAGTAAGAGAAAAATAAATTATGCTAAAGAAGTGAGGAAGAGATGCCTACTTTTAGTTACCTCAAATGCCATCCTACATCCTGTATTCTTTTTTAGCACTGTATGAGAACCTGTGCGGCCAAGAAGACCCAAAGTAGGAGGATCCCAGTAGCAAACTACAACAAATGTCTGCTGGGTCCATTGGCAGCCTTTATCAAGTCTGTTTCTGGTAGGAGAGTGGTGAAGTTCCAGCATTTCAAAGCCGAAAAGCAGTGCAAATAGGAAACAAGTTGTTTTTTTTTCCCACCAATTCATCTGCTGATCAGTTTTGAAACCCTGAGCTCTCATATCATTTGGTCTTCCCCTGAAAGCATAGAAGGGAAATGCCTGATTATTTGATATACTCCCCCGAGGTCAGTCAATATAAATAATATCACTGTATAATTGAAGAGGGAGTCCATATGAAATTCGAGCCTGCACAGAATTCAGGGCTATTATTAGGGACGATTGGTTTAAGGAAATGGAAGATGATTTGGTCCTGTTAACGTCAGGCAACATCATGAAAACAATTTTTTGCCACTAAAACATATGCATGTACACAGATAAATGTCTACTAGTGTCCATGTGTCCCCTTTCGAATTTTCTCATTGCTTTCTTATCATTTTCTTCAAAAGGAACCGCTGACATCACTCTGCACAGGGCTACGCACTCACAGGGGAATATTCTACTTCCATCTACAATGTAATTCCTGTGTCTGATAACCAAAAAAAACCACCAGGAAAAGCAGAACCTACCTTGCTGTCGGCACTGATGAGGAGTGGTTGCACTTTAATGCTGTCGTTGACCACAGAGACAGTCGCGCTGGTGCTGATAGGGGTTGCATTGTTGGGGGAGGTGGAAATGATGGCGTAGGCCACACCTGCACTGCTCAGAGGTGATGAAATAGCTGTGGGCTCGGTGACACTTTGTGACTGGCTGTTAGGCGTCTGTACATGGCTGACGGTGTTATTGGCAGTTGGGAGGGCAGGGCTGGGGTTTTTGATGCTGACTACGGTTGCCTTCTGGAAAGTAGGAGGCTGCTTGGAAGGTTGGTCTCTGCACGGGGAGATAGGGAGGCTGTCTGGAATCAGGGTCTTTGGCCTAACCTACAAACAGAGAGTTAGATGTTATTAGGCACAGCCTCACACCATAACGAACAAACACTGCATACATGCGCTCTCCCAGTGGAATCTCTAATTGCATTAACCATGGAACAGGAGCATCTAGAAAAAAAATAATGTAGCAATTCGAAGTAGCCAGGTATTCATTTACTTGTAGATATATTCCCAGCACTCCTCAGTTGAGTCATTTTAGAGTTCTTAACTCATTGCGATGCTGAACAAGAATGGAGGAAAAAGTCAATACCTCACTGTTATTAGCACACATCCATACAAATGCTACTCAAGTCACATCCAGTTCTCAGTAGGGATGTTTAAGCCAAAGCCTTTGCAAAGAATGTAAACCCCAGACACAATAATTTCCTGCTCTGAAGGATGCAACACAATTAAGGAGTGGGAACTGAATCATTAAGGGAGTTGTGGGAAAGCATTTACAGGAACAGTAAGTGTATGCATTTATGCTGGTGGATCAGTGAATGAAGATCCTCACATTTTTAAGATGTACCATGTCTAACAGAGAGGAGATCAATCACACAATCACTGAGCTCACAAAAGAAAAAAAAAAAGAAAAAAAAGAGGGGAAGAAAAAGGAATTTGCAACCATCAAACTTCATATTTTGTTGCTGTACGTAAAGAGCTAGTTTGCAGCTGTGGGTGGATGCAGAAGGAACTTCCACGGATGGAGGGGGAAACTGTTTGCCAAGATTTGTGAAGGCTGTGGCTTTACCCAGAGCCCTGACTGATAGCTGTGAACAATTGTTTTCAGCTAATGTGATGTGTTTCCAGTGGGGTAATTAACGTCACCCTGTCAACATGGCTCTGCCTTAACAACACGTTAAGTACAGTTCCAGGATTGAAAATAAATAATTTAAACTGCTTCACATGAAGTTAACTTCACTCCCAGTTTATTCGTTAACGCGGCCAGATGAAACAGTCGGTTCCCTCTGTGCTTATTTAGTCCTGTCACTTCTCGCACCTTCCATACTGTGAAACAAAATGACAAGTTGTAACAGACAGACATGGGAAACAGCTGCCTGTGTCACTGCACTGTAGTCTACAGGAGCCCTTCCAATGATGCCGACTTCAATCTTGAGCCTAAGTAAGCAATTTAATGAAAACATGGGGATTTACTGATGTGCAGAAAATCAGCTCTCGAGGCTGGCCATCATCCTCTATCGCGTCAAGGAGGAGCCGTGCCCGTTTGTCCCCGCAGCGAACATTAAGCGCAGCAACGTATGTATTGCGAGCTCTTCGTGTTCTCATCACTCGGCCCTCAATTTCAGATAGGATCCTAACACCTACGAGCAGTGCAAATGGGTATTAGAGGCACAGTCCTGCTCAGGAGAGTCTAAATTGTCAGTAACCAAGGCGGATGGAAAGTCAAATAGGAAACGGAGCCGAAGGAGCACAAAGAGGAGGGTTTGCCCCAGGTCCTGCAGCAGAGCGGTGACAAAGCCAGGAAGTCACTGTGTGCAGTTCACAACTTCAGACCCACTGCGAAATGACGCAAAACTATGCTAAACTATGACTAACCATATTCAAGATATACTGACAATGACTGAAGTAGGTTTTGTTCTTTTTCCTCTATCTGTTCACTTCATGTAATGATTTTTTGATTTATTTAGTTAAGATACTAGACAAATAGCCTGGCCAAGCTGCTTAAGAGAGGAGTCTATAATTAGCTTCATATCCATAATTAGTTTATGGTCTTATTTTCAAAAGTAGTGCACATAAGATTGCTTTAAACCCATCTTGGCCCAGGCATTCTGCAAAACTAAGGCTTCTAACATAAGCAACATCTCAGTGCAATAGGAGACATGATACTTAAAGCAGCTTGGTCATATCTATATCAGAGTCAGTTATACAAGCAGATCTTGTAGTATCTACATACTATATTTTCATAATAATCTTTCCCTGTTACGTTAGATCTTATATAAGTCTCTCATATGTAAGCCTTTAACAAATTGTTCATGCTCATGTGCTCAGAGACACATCCACAGAAATAGTACCGTTATTCAGAAAAGAAAGTCTGAGAAGCTTGGAAAAATTCAGCTAAAATGTATTACCATGGCTGAAAAATAAAAATTTAATTCTTAGCCAATGGCTAACATCTAGATTTTACCATGTGTCCTTAAAACAAAATAATTTTCTTGTAAATTAATATAACTTCTTTTACCAACAGAAATACTGTAAACACAGAGATAAGCACATATATACAGGGAAAGAGAGAGAGAGAGAATAAGGAGTACTTCACAGATTCAACAGAACAGCCACTGAGATCTTTCGAAAAAAAACCAAGTCTGACAAAAAATCAGCTCAGGAGTTTTTCTAGCCAAAAACTGTCATGTAGTCTATCAGGATCTATTGTATCTGTCACTCTTAATTGCACTTTTATATTTAACCAAAAGCCTAATTTAAACTAAATGCCTATACATATTCCAGCTATATAATTATATTTTCTACACTATTACATATATATATTGACTGTCAGATGTAAGACCTCAATGAATCCTATGCACACCCTCAATACACATTCTGCAAGTTGTGGATGAATACATATTGCTCTGCTATAAAATAAGCTCTTCCTGCACAGACAATTAAACAGACTTAATTTTCCAAAGTAACATATTCTCTATAAAGCACCGCATACTGAAATAGCTGATAGGACTTGCCAAACTGGTACAGCACAAGAACATACGCTGGGTATTTTCTGCCACCGTGTGATACAAAGGAGGTACAGCGGTCTTCATAGTCTAAGCCTCTGCAAATTCTCTGGCAAGTTCAGCTAACGTTGTGAGAGCATACTTATTCGCAATTAAAGAATTATAAAAAGGGTTGGCTGCAGAAAAAGTTTCAGGTGCTCCTGAGTTAAAGCTAAAATAAGTGAAAGTTAAAATAATGTTTATTTCTACGCTCTGCGGGAATGAATCCAAAACAGAAGGCAAGCACAGAAGCCCCTCGAGCTCTGACACCTATGAACCTTCCCCCCTTGATTATAAACACTGAGCATAAGCACTTAATAAACAGCTAAGTGAAAGGCCTTTAGGTGAGTTTCACACTAAAAACCAAACTGCTCAGGTCACCTGTGAGAATAAATGGCATCAGCTGGGAATTAAAAACAAAAACAAAAACAAAAACAAAAACAAAAACAAAAACAAA
>JAOXNO010000001.1:81134507-81150024 GCA_028565335.1 Limnodromus scolopaceus | reverse complement strand
CCCCCCCCCCCCCCGGCCCCCCCCGCCCCGGCTCCCCTGCCGGGCTCGGCCCTGCCGCCACGGATTTGGGTTTATTTCCTTTTACGCTTTTCTCCTTGGAAAGGACAGGCGGGAAGGGAAGGGGAAAGGCTGGACTTGCCCTGCTCGCCCGGGAACTCGAGGTTTCACACGGGAGGGTTTCAAAGTATTTTTATTTTTTTTTTTCCTTTGGTATCTGTTTATACCTGGAACTAATGATCCTGGTGTAGGTCTAGATAATACGACAGCTTTAATTAATAATAAAAGGCCTTTAGACGTAATGGAACGTTCTTTTCAACTTTCTCTTCCCTTAGTCTGAAAATCTACACGTGCTCCCCTCACCCCAGCACTTGCATACTCTCCTTTCACCCTGACTTACTTTGGAGTCATTTTTTTGGTTTCCCCTTTAACTTTGGGGTTTTTTTTCCTCCTCACAAACTTCCACTATTTTTCCAGTGGTTTGGTGTTTGGTTGGTTTTTTTGTTTGTTTGTTTCAAGCTAACTTTTCTCCACAGCACCCATTTTAACTTGCAGTTCTCTGATTTTCTTAACAGCTGTACTTTTAAATTGATACAGCGTGGCTATTCTGTCATCTGTAATAGAAATGCATTCATTATGACCTAGTTACAGTATCTCTTACAAGACTTGTATTTGAAATTTCTATAGGCGCTGTGAAGTTGCCATATGGTGTATGCCAGTCTCTGCATAAAATGCTCACTTTTGAAAAGAAAAAACTTTTCTAAAGCTGTTGCGCTTTATCTCAGGAGCTTTTCTTACATGTGGAAAAAAAATTTCCTGGTTCAAGCCTCTCTTGATACCTTGAAGCATTAAACATCTCATTTTTACAAGAGTTGGCATCAAAGGTACTTAATCCCGCAAAGACTTTTGCCCATGTTTCCCATTTCCATGCGATTGCATCTAATGCAGAGCCTTTCAGGGAGCTTCACCGCCTGTCTCGCTCCGCTGCTGTACTCTTCGAGCCATTAAGAATTTTGTTGTCAGCTTCACCCGTTTTAAAATACGGTGTGTATATATACGTGTGCGTGCATATAAAGTCACAACTAGGCTTAGTTCTTTCTAGAATCGAGGCTGAAAATCTTACTTCTGGGCATAAAGTAGAAACCTTGTAGTACAAAACTGACTTTTAAGAAAATACCTTCCTTCTTCCCTTTAAGCCCATTATATACTTTAAGGCTGTAAAGCCTTACTTGTCAAATATGTTTGCTCTAGGAACTGTAGTTCTTGTGTTTGTATGAAATAGCAAGCATGCACTTTATCAGAGATAGCTGCTGCATATTTTAATAGAAAGAAATTATTCTTTGAATGTCAGCGTTATTCTAGTATTTGTGACTTTGTATAAATTGTTTTAAGCTTTGCTTACTTTTGCCTTTATCTTTCATTCTCCATTATCCTAACATCCCAAGGAAACATAAGCATTGTGTTCCTTTAACTATGCTGTTGCACGTAATAGATGTTTTGAGGAGGAAAGACGTTTTCTTCCAGTGCAGAAATACACTTCTCTGTTAGTTTAAAAGTACTCAAGTGAAAGCCAAGAAGCTCAGGTGCGTTTTCTGTAGGTAGAAAAAGTTGCTTACGACAAAATTCTGTAAAACCCCTATTTCTCTGTTTCGTTTTAGTTTTTCCACTGGTGTTCCTTGTAGTGGTATATTGCTACAGATGCAAAACGACTGCGCTTAGGAAAGCTCAACACTACCTCTCCCCAACTGAGAAAACCTCCTTGCGCAGCGCCTTATTAACCTGTACGATAACACAAAGCTTTCAGATTAAGACTTCAGCTTTGTGATTGTATTTTCGTTTTGATTTCTGCCATGTGAAAAACACCAAAAGCTCACAAACTGTCAGAAGATGCTGGATTTGGTCACAGCACTATAAAACCATTACCTAACTGGAGTTAGTGAAATCCCAGCTCCGCTGCAGACAACCAGGGGGTTGCTGCTGACGTCAGTACCACTGGGGTTTCTGGGGTTTTTTCGTGGAATAAGAGCATTTGCGATCCCTGATAGGTCCCTGTATTGAAATACATTTTAATATCTGTCCTCAGAAATGTGAATGGTTTGATTACTGAATTAAAAACTTCTTCTATAAATACTGTTACTGTGCTGATTTCAGATTTTCACTTAAATAAAATTTCTAATATGTAGTATTCTAATGGTATTAGTACAGCTTTACTTCTCTCTCAGGCATTTCAGCAACAGAAAACATCCAGGCAAACAAAACTTCATGATCCCATACAAAACTTGGTAGCTGGGCAGAAAAGGCAAGGAAATTAGCCTTAAAGTAGATTATGACTTTCCTATCACAATTCAATAGCATGTAGCTGCTTTTTATCTTGTTACAGAGGAGGAAATCTTACACAAGAAGTACAAAACCTGGAAATGCTGCAAACAAAAAAATTCATGGCTCAAACTACCATCCCACCTGTTTCCACTGTTCTCCTTTATGCACTGAGTTTTGCATGTCTTCGTATGTGGTGTGTTAGTATTTTCCTAATAAACTGACAAAACTCTGTATTCGGATATATATGACAAAAAAAAAAGGCTAAGGAAATAAGGGTTACTGCTTGTTTCAGTCTAATTTGAGATAAATATGAAATGCTTTTAAAATTGAACATTCATCTCCTAGTAGGTTTGGGGGCTTTTCTAAGTAAACATGGGGGAAAAAATGTGTCCCTGTGATAGGCTCGCAAGGACCAATTGGCCCACACCAGTCACATCCTCAGGTAGTAATGCTATGCTAAATTTATTTAAAACTGCAAATTTTACAAACTAAATATGGAAGCGTATACAAAGGATCGGGTGCTCAAGATTAGCTTCCAAAAGAGAGTTACAAAAAAAATTTTCTGGGGAAAAGCAGCCACAGTATCTCTTGTGTGTCTCACTAATTTTCTGAAAATATACATAGCAAAACTTCAAAAATACCCTCCTTCATCAGATTACATTAGTAAGAGATAGGCTATTATGCCGTTTTTCTTTGTAATGACCATTTTTATTTTATACCCCATGAAGACATTGATAAAGGAGTGTTGGCAGAAACAAAGATTATGATATGAGAGATTAAAAAAATCCTCAACAAAACCTACATCTGCTCTATTCTATTTCTGCCAGATTAATTAAAAGAATAGTCTTGGTTTTTAAAGAGAGAGAAAATCTGCGTTTTGAGAATCAGTCAGCATAACATATTTTCTGACACTTTTGGAATGATGAACAATAAGAAACTAAGCAAGCTTTGGACACTGCAGCTGAAAACACGTGCTCATAGAATGGAAGAGCCGAAAGAGGGGGAAAAAAAAAAGAAAAAAAAAATAAAAATTGGCTTTAAATGCTGGAAAGCAGGTCGCTGCCTCTCATCCACAGCATAACAGTCCTCACAATACACCAATTTTGAAGCAGTGCCTTTTCAATAGCAACACAACTTTCATTTTCACTGCAGGATGCCACAGGCAAACCAGAGTTTGAAATATGTATGCCAGTCACATGCAAACACGCTACAATGTGCTGGAAAGCTGCTGCTTGTTTATGATTTCCCATCTCGTACGTGGCACGGTCTCAACTGTTCAAAGCAGAGCTGATATTTTTTCCATATATATCAAAATAACTCTGGCTTTTCTATTTATTTGTACATGTAAGCTCTCTCCCCACCCTCTCCTTCCTGAGAGGGTGTGCTGTAAAGATTTGCAGGTCACAAGGCAACCGGGCAACAGTCTCAGCGTCCCTACTAGCGGTTACTCGAACGCTACTTCTCCCATCACGTACCACGAAGGGAGAAAGGATTTGAAGGCGGCTGTGCTGTTGTGATACACACACACTGAGCAATACAGTAGACGTATACAGACACACACACACGTGTGTGCACGGACTCCAGCCAGACTCTGCATGGAGAGCATCATTATTAGTGTCATGTTTTGGTTCTTTCATTTTTACTCCGCTGTAACTTACATCACTTCTTCAAATCCTTACCCATCCGATGTCAACTTTGCCTCGCACATAAATCTCAAACAAGAATATGGTCATATTCTACATGACCATATGTAGATATGATCTATCATATCTACATAGTCTACATATCTACATAGTCATGAATACTCTGCTACCGGCTGCTCTTCACCACGGCAGTGATTTAAAACAGACACATGCCTCTCAACAAACCTTCACGTTTTCATAGTAAAATACGAGACCTGTTTAAAAAGGACCTAAAATTCACTGTCCATCACATTTATATTTTAACACCTACATGCTGTACATAGAGACTTCAGTCCATTAATCTTCTAGAACGATGCTCTCCTGACAAAGCAGTTTTGCTGTGAAAAACTGCAATTGTTTTCAGAACAGTATTCGTTCTTTACCTTAGTGGCCCCATGGCTAAGAGAAAACATTTGGCATAACCCTGAGAGTTTATTTAGCTTGCAAGAAGACTGGCAATCCACTTTCAAACCAAAATGATGGGTTGTCAATTAATAATTTAACATTCGGCACTAATCTAAGGCCCTGCATGCAAAACAGCTGAACAGACTTCTCCAGCAATGAGGGCCATGACCTCTGTTCATTTACTCAATTGTCACAATAAAATTCTCTTGAACAACGGAATATTTAATATTCAAAGAGCGACAACACACAAATGCATTGCAGACAGGCCACCAGCTATGGCACTCTAGTATAGTCTCTTAGGATTTTGGTACAATCCTATGAATTTCCATGTATTTCTCATGCATTTCCATGTTGCTACTTATATATACCCAGCTGATCCTGCCTGATCTGCACCTTACGTGACAAACCAACCACCGGCACACCGAGACAGAAACGAGCAGGGCTTCTGCTAAGCATACATATGTACATACATACACGGGCACCCACGGCAGTTTGCTGGCTGGTTATAGAGGCAAAAGGCTCCATAGTCTGTATTTTATCCCTGGACTCCCATAAAAATGCTTGCCTTTGCATACAGTCCCTGGGCACCAGATTGCCTGTGCCCAAAGAGAAGACATTAAAACATGTTTTCAGACAACCAAGGATGAAGACACTCGCGTGGAAAAGTTTTATGCACTGTTTCTGAAACATAATATTTTGATGTAATGGTGTTCAAGCCGTGCAACCAAGGAGGAGGAGCGTTTTTAAGGAAGGCTGGGGTAGTTCTTCCTGCCAATCTCCCGGTAAATGACCTGTCAGTTTGATGCAAACGCTCTCCGTGCCACGCTGCAGCCGGGGCGGGGGGGAAGGGATGGGGAGAAAGGAGGGGAGGGAGGAGAAATTGCTCGGCAGAAGTATTTTTAATGACCTCCAGGGAGGGGTCACCGCGGCGCAGGATGATGTGCGGTACTCGGGGGCAGGAAACCTTCCTCCCTCCTCCTCCTCCTCCTCCTCCTCCTCCTCCTCCAGGCCGGCGCTGCGCTGCGTGGAGCGGACGCTCCCCGGGCTGCTCCGTGCAGCAAACCCCTGGCCCCCATCCCTGCTCTCTCTTAGAGAAAGCCCCCAAAAAAGCGGAATTAATCAACGAGGAGGAAGTGATTGCCCGACTAGGTGGAACTCGGGTCCTAGTTTTAGTCAGGAGGATTAAAAAAATAGCTGAAGAAGATCTGGGACTCGATCGAAACAGCCTTTCCAGGGGTGGACTTTCAGCCGAAGGAGGCTGAGTGTGAAACACAGGCAGGGAGGTTTACATGTACAATCTGAAGTACAATCTCAGAATTCTTATTTTTTTAAGGCTTCTTTTGTCTGTTGGTTTCTTCTTTTTCTTTCTCTTTTTTTTTTGACAACTTCCTGCCTGCCTGTCATTAGAAGTAAGAATGTATTCCTTTCTCTCTATCAGATCTAAGTTAATTAGCCATCGCTGCAGCAGGCTCAAGGATTTAAATTCAAAGTGAAACTCATTCTAATCAAAACTGCAGCAAACTGGGGGTTTTGTTTGACTTTTAGGTTAAAGTCAGTTATTGTACCACTGATGTACATACCACATTACCAGCTGAGTGCTTTCAGCATCCCTCTATCAGTGTGAAATATTTAATCGGCACAAGGATCCAATCAGCGCAGCAGAGGGGAATCCAGTGTGTGCATTAATTTACTTTCAGTTGAAAAGCAGTAAAGCAGGTCAGAAACATATAACCTTCTCCCTTCCCCCCCTTCTCTTTCCCCTCCCAAACAAATACACAGCACATCAGAAGAGTTTTGGCGGCGGGGGAGGGAATAAAAGCCACCCTGTATGCATCCAGATTGGAGAGTCAGACAATAAATTAGTCTTTCCTGCCAAAGAATGACAAACACTGCCTGGAACAGAAGAGGGGAACAACCCCTCCCTCTAAACATACCCCCCAAAATCCCCTCTCAAATTAATTACATTGGGTAATTGTTTGTTTTTTAATCTTTGACTCTTTTTAAACTAGGAAGATGGCTGAATGATTACCCCTTCTGTGTATGACATTAATTAGAAAGAAAGCCAATGCCAGGAAATAATGAAACAGTCTTTCTACTAAGGTGCAACGGCTTTGGATTTTCTGACCAGCCACGTTCTCCAGGAAAGGCTTCCATTAATATTATTGGTATTTAAAATCTGTTTTAGAAGCATTCCCAAGCTCTTCTACACATCAGCGATTTTATACATTGCAGAAGCATCCTGCAGCATACAAAAGCTAAACTTTTTCCCCTACCAAATCTACCCTTGTATTTCTCACTTAGCCTCTGAAGACAATCAAGTTCCTTATCTCCTTGATATTGTAATGAGAATATCGACATGCAATTTTCTTTCACAAGGGATCATTTACAACATGAACATTACGTGAACAAACTTGTACAATCCTGCAAGCAAAACCATCGCACAGAAATGCAACGACAAGCAATGATTAAAGTTGCAGCAAAAAAACCCACCCCAGCTCGTCAGTTTGATGTGGCCAAAATTCTCAGCATGGCTGCTTTCCAGGACAGGGCAGCAATGAAGAATTAGCAGATTTATGTAAAGAGAGAATTTTCCGAACTGGTAAATACCCTAATAATGGTAACAGTGGGCTTAGAAAAGCACATATTCACTCAAGTGCAATTAGCCTTTAATTTCTGAAACCATTAAACAGCTTGCTGACTGAAAAAAACAACGCGTTTTCAACTGTATTGCTAACTGGCAATCCGCTCGTCAAAGCTCAGAATTATCTGCTTAGTGACTTGTAAACAGCGCTTTTTAACTAACAAGGAGCAGGGGGGAAAGAGGACGATATTTAATGAGAAAAGTCAGATTCACATTATGGAACATTCTGGAAGTGCCTGTGCATCTTGAAGGAGAGGAGGAGGGGGAGCGAGGATTTTTTTTTTTTTATTTTTTTTTTAATAACCTCACAAATAATCCCTCCTCCTTTCTCTCTCTCAAACCATGTCAATGATCAAGGAAACGAGAACAAGGCGCTTGATTCACAGCTGACTCTCTCTTCTTGTTACATCAGATCAAGAAGGAGCAGTCTAACAGGGGGGCTGATTTCTGCAGGGGAAACAAATCTACAAGCTGGCATTTTGTCTCCTACTCCTATTAATTAGCCCGCTTTTCTGTCAGAAACAGAACTTTTAAAGCTTGTAACGGAGTTACACATGTGCCCACTTGCACATACGCTGCATATATGCATCCAGGAAATTAAATATTATGCATGCGGGACAAACCCCTCCCAAAAAATCTTCAAGGAAAGAGTCGTTGGTTTCTTATTTTATTTGATGGATGGATTTCTATTCTTTCCCTTAATCCCAAGAAAAACTGCATAGTAAACTGCTAATAGTAAGATGCAGCCTGCACTAAAGCCCCTGGTCATGACAGCGGTTGGATGGGGTGCATTGTGCTCTGGATCAGGTTTAAGACTGCAGCTCAGTCTGCGTATCTATGAAGTGATTCTTTTAAACCCAAACTTACAACAAAGGAAAACTTTGGCTTTATCTCACCTCGAATAAACCAGAAAGCATACAGGCATCCTCTTGGCAGGTCAGAGGAGGGTTTAAATGGCTCCCCACTGTGTAACATGGGTTCTCCCCTAGCCCCAAAGCTGGAGTCCTACTTGCCATTAGCAGCTCAAAATTTACATCCTTTTGCTGTTGCCAACTTAAGTTTCCCATGACTTGCCATGTCCCACGCATTCAAGAAGACTGCATTCATCGGGCTTATTTAATGTTACAACCCAAAACCAACTCTCTGCAAACACACACACAAAAAACCAAATCCCGAGTGTACACCATATAAACACTAATGTGCTTCTAATTTAAGTTTCAGGAAAAAACAAAGGCAGAGTGATTAAAGGCCAGGAGCATGCAGCTCAGCATATGGAGCCACAGTAAGTGCCCTAGAATAACTTGAATGTTTCCATTGTGTGAAAGACTCATTCATTATAGCTACTAGATGCAGTGCCAACATTTGCATTTTTAGAGGGGTATCTTGTCATTTTTAGATAAATCATGGGATCCAGACCCTTTCTAAAGGGTATCAAAGCTCACATTTCTTGATATCCTGCCTCCCTTTGTTTCAGAACTCTGCCTCACTATTTTCTTTTCTTCTGCATGAATTAAAGTTTGCATCCTAGTATGTCTCCAGACCAAGATGTGAACTCAGAGGCTTCTCATTTTTGCTTAAAAATGTGCTGCTTCCTATGATCAAGCAAGTGAAAAAGAGATACAACTGCATACAATCAGAAGAATAAACAATAAATTAGAGTAATGCATTGTATGCAGTTTCAAAGCTACTGCCTCCTGATTCACATTCCCTCCCCCCATATTCCTCCCACAAGCTCCTCCCCGGCCCCCCCTCCCCCGACCTGATAATCATTTAATCATTTCTTTGATTTCTCCTTCCTTCACCCCAGCTTAAAATCAAATTTGGAAATGCACATCTTCCTCGGTGTGGCAAAAAGAATTGGCAATACAACAAACTAAGACAAATCCTTTTTTTTTTTTTTTTTTACTCTTTTTTCCAGATAACACAGAATCCTCCTGAAATGAACAAATGTAACTGTGAACAGATACAGACTTCCCATGGGATCAAACCATCAGTTCCTCAGTATACATATAAAGAAGAAAGAAGTTAAATGGTTGCATCTCCCCCAAGGGAAGGCAGAGTTTCAGTTGTGAAGTATTCCCCTCAGAAATTCTGTATAAGTTGCAAAGGAAAAAAAAATATCCCAGCCTCCTCTGCAGACTTTGTATAGCTATTTCCCCAGCAATTCTACATATGCACATTTCATTCGGACAGCACGAGCTTTTAGTATTACTGTGTTACTCTGGAGTGATTACTGTTTTCCAATGGCAGGCATATTTGCATGGTAGTCATGAAACTGCTCCGAGGAACCTTTCAATTTTCCAACACTCCAAAGCAGAGCTTTGGTGAAAGCACACAAAGCGGAGGAGGCAAGAAAGGAGCCCAAACTCAGTGCCTACATCTAGGCACCTCAGTCTAAATCCAGGCTCTTGTGTCCGCACGGACAACCGCCAACTGGCACGGGGCAGCAGCGTCCACAGAGGCAAAGTCACCCTGTGTTCATGCACCCTGAACTCAGGTGACCCTGCTCATTTTTGCAAGTGAATGTGTGTACATGAACGAAACCAAGCTCTAGGTTTTGTCGCAAAACCTGAAGAGAGTGCTGAGTTCAGAGGACAGAAGAAGGGGGCAACAGTACGAGCAGCGTTTTTTCGCAAAGCCCATCAGTTATTAGCACACTTCACTAACGAAAAACCCATAGGGCTTGGCAGGACAGTGAGTAGTGTCTTTCCACCCCAGCCTCCGGCTAGACCTGTGTCTACTTCTGGTTAAGCACATCACAACTGAAATATAATCTGAGATGTTTTCTAAGATTTAGATAAATCCAATCCCTTTGCCTCAGTTTCCCAACTTGATAACATGTCTTCCTTGCAAAGGTACTGTGAAAATTAACTGGCTAGCAGCTATTAAATGTTGTTTGTTTTTAAAGTCAAGCTAAATCATATGATTTTATCTTAATCCAACTGGATTATGGCTGCTAAATCGAAGGTAGTGCATTATCATACTATTTATCTAATCTTGCATACTGATATTTGCTAATGTCCTCCAAAGGAACCCCTGTGGAGATGAAGATGAGACTTCACAGCTCCAAGTATTTTTCTGGGTCTGTGTGTGCAGGCTGGGCCACATATTGAACTAAGTGGAGGCCTCAAAGTTCATTACGTGTCCTTTCCTTTCCATGAGCTGCATAAAAAGCCATCTGTGGATCCAGAAATGTAGCGAAGCCCGGAGCCAGAGGTGACAAACACACAACTGATAACTACGTCTCTAAAAAGAGGTGCTCCAAGTCTGAAGAAGAAAGGTGTTCTGAAGGAAGCTGGAAGGAATGGGAGAGGAGACATACAGGGGGCCTAATTTCTCACAATAGCACACTTGGAGCTCTGCTTGTCAATGGACAGAAAAGGGTCAAAGTGGCAAGCCTCTGAAAGATTTTTCCTCCTGCATGGTAAGGTGAAACAATTTATTATAAAGCTTGGAATGAGAATGATGAACAATTGTGCAGGTCCTTTTCAGGTGTAAATTAGAAAGATGAGTTGACAATGGACTTCCATTTCAAGACTTTCTGCTTTCTAATACACCTTAATATATCATATAATGACAGTCTCAATGCCTTTCTCTGTCCCTTCCCATGGTCTCTGAGCATCCCTGCATCAGTCATAGAAACCCCTTTGAGGTAGCAACTCACAGTACACCTGTGGAAGGAAGCCGCAGGAACTAGAAGTGAAGCCAGAGACAAACTCCTATGACTTACCAAGTCAAAACTGGAAACTGAACCTTGACATTGCAAATCCAAAACTTTAGTCATCAGGAGAGCACTTCTCACTCCACCCTTCATCTTTGCTTTAGCTGCACCACTTGGTTTGCCATGTGGCCTATTTAGGGCTATCCAAAACATAAATTTGAATAGTAAACTGCCCTGTTTATCCAACCTTACGGTTGAATGTGAAGGTAGGGTGGATGTCCCAGCACTTGAGGCAGCAACAGCAGTGAGGTTTTTGTTCTGTCTTTCAAGATAGAAGTGTTCAAAAAGGCAGATTATCAAACAATGGGTTATAAAAAACACAAGGTAATTTTCAAAACCTAGCTGAATGAATACCACCTGGTCAAATATCACCCCTTACAGAAGTAGGGGATACAGGAAATTAGGAACCTCAAGCTCTCTGTCATGTGCTCAGACCACTGTGCAATGCTCTACTCTTTTTATGGGGGACATATAATGGCCTAGTTCTTCTAGGGACATGGGTGGTTTAGACAGATAAAAAAAAAATTAACTTACCCTCGCTAATCCCCCCCCCAAGTCTGACAAAGAATGCTGTGCAAGTACATACAAGTGAAAAATCAAAAGCAAACTTTTACAGTTTGAGAATCACAAGTAATAACACTTGACTAGATACAGACAATTGATCAGTCATAATAAGAGGGGGATACAGCATGTAATATTTTTCTTTTAATGAGACTTCAGAGAATGCATGAAAAAACTATTTAGAATGACTGAACTGTACAAATATATTAACAGATGTTGAAAATATTGGGTAAATTTAAGAAACAAGGGAATGATATGCTTTCACTCTAACTTAATGGAAATGCAAATGTTAAGCTAAGGCTTAAAGGGAAAAAAAGGTATACAGCAGCAGTGTTGGGAAAGAATATTAAAAAGAGACAAAGGAGCTGCTAATGAAGGACTGTGTAGATCTTAGGATGAAACTAAGACACTACACAACCATTATTCCAGAGGCCAAAGAGAGAGTAACGAGCAATAAATAATGCAGATCATGCCAATGGCAGTAAATAAAACGGAACATAGAAGAGAGAATGAGAAAGAACAGACTGGGCCCACTTCAAAACAACAATAGGAGAGGAACACAATAGCTAAGGAGAAAGCAAGGACACACTACACAGTAACTCTGCCATTGCCTTCACACATAAAGATGGAGATGATTATATAACGCACAGATAAAATGGAAATTATCTGTAAAATTTAGACGCTACTCTGCCGTTATGAGTGTCTGAACTAGTTTCTAAACTACTCCCATGAACAGCGACAGGAGAAAGAAAGACATTTTGTATGCTGATTTTCTTGCTATGGGAGTGGAAAGCACTTAGATACTTCAGCCATGAGAGCTACATAGGGAGCTGCACAGAGTGACACAGATCTGTGTGTATACTTAGAAAGGATTCAAGGGCACAAAAGAAAGGTGAGAAGAGAATGAGAGAAGCCGTAGCAAACTTTTTCACAACTTTGTTACATTTAAGGATCAGAATAAACAACATCCTATTGGCCTTATTTCCCATTGTGTGCTATGGAGTGCAGAACATCATAGCCACTTAATACAAACCCTGCCCCACTCAGTCACTCAGATCCTTTCCCTGGAACATTTACGCAGCCCATAGCTTTTCTTCTGATAAAAGCCATTTTGCAAAGAAGCTGAACACAAAACAAGACAGGGTGGTCAGTAAAAAACCTGATGCCCTGGCTCTCCAGTTCTGCAGTGCACCCTTTTTTTTTTCCTTTACGTTTCCATTTGGGCTAGCCTTTTCTTCTGCCAAGAGAGCAGAAGGCAAGGATTAGGACACAGCCACGGAGTTGTGTGGCAGGTTTCTGCAGCAGCCCCTAGAGATGGGAGTTCAAACACAGGTTAAGCCGTAAGCAGGAAAGAAAAACGAAGGCCTTGTTCCAGTTCCCGTGCTCCAAAATCACCCGGGGTATAAACCCCACCCCACTCCCCCCAGAGTAAGACTGGGCTGCAGTTGCGTGAATTGAAAAAGCATAATGTAGAAAAAGAATGGGGCAAAAAATGATGCTTTACTCATCCCAGCGGATTCCAGCTGAGCAGGAGGTGAGGATGTTAACAGCACTCAACCTGGAAGAAGCAGCTCTCTGCACAGCTTCTCTATCGATACTGTGACTGCACCATCACCCTGTTTCATTTCATTTCTGCTTTTGCCCCTGCTTTTATACTTTTTCTGAAGAACTTTAAAAGTGTGAAAAAATAAAATAAAGCCTAATAATGATGGCCGCCTCCAGGAGGTGAGGGGAACAGGTCATGTTTTACCAAACATCGCACGCTGATATAAATCAGCAGTGCTTCCAAAGGAACCTGTCTCCTGGTCTCTTGAACCTTCTGTGCCATCCCGACCTATGTGACTGCTCCAGCATTCAGATAGCTAACTGTATAATAAACCAGGAGCTCTGCTAATTAAAGCTAACCTGGCAAAGAAAAAAGATCTAGGTTTTAACACAGACTGATTGGTTTCCCACCTCAGTTCACACCCTAGCTGCAGAACCAACTGGGCCAACATTGGAGGAGAGAAAGGGAGGAAGTAAGAAGCAGGAAGGAAAAGCACAGTTCCAGAAGAGTGCTGGCATGGTGTTTGGGCAGCTATGGGCACAGGCTTGGCAACTTCACAATGAATTGTGAGGAAACCAGGAAAAAAAAAAAAAAAGAAGGGATTAAAGAATAAAAGAAAGAAAGAGAACACATGAAAGAGCGCGTTAGGACAAAGCACCTTGGCCAAAGAAACCAAGTAAAAAGGCACCGTGCCTTTCACTGCTAGGTCAACAAGTTGTTGATACTACTTCCAGTAGTAATCAACACTCACTTTCTTCAGTTGGGTGTTCAGCAGCCTGTGTGGAAACGGTCCCATTTCCAGCAGACCACTGCCTGCAACATAACCAGTATGCAGACTCAGCAGAGAGACTAAAAACTGCACGGACACAGTGAGTAAATTACCCTCGCAACCCTTAGAGGATTATAGGTCTCTGTCAAGCCATTCAGATCTAAAACTTGACCTGTCTTAAAGCATTTATAGCTTGCCAGGGAATACATCCTGTATTCTCAAGGGCCATTTCAAGAAAATAAATCTCTTGCTTACAAAAACAATTATATTTTTATATTTAATAATTCTAATAACAATTTCTACCTACAAACACCTTTGCCAGAAAAGCTTATGCCCCACAACTTCACACCTCTGCTTAATATATACTAACATCCCCATGTAGACCCATTCACCTACAAGGCACTACCCTGAGTCTTATGCTGACATGTAAAATAAGAAATTAACCACAAGAATGGGAGCAGTCAAGAAAAGAACTCAACAAAAATTATTTTAAAAAAACAGTCAAATGCAAAGGGAGAGAGCAGACAAGAAACAGGATGTTAATGGGAAGGCGTTCAAAACTTAATATTTCTTAACAGCATTCCTTCCAGGAACCAAAAGCAAGATATGCTAGAATCCAGGGCTGTGATAGGCTAAAGGCAAATGCATTTGATTTTTAAAGGAAAGTTTCAAAAAGAAGTACAGCATCAGAGATGTTTTCTTAATGTGAAGGTGGACAAAGTGGCAAGAGATGAGGACTGCTGAATTCAGGAGTAGTTAAAGCTATAAATGGGAAAAACAATCTGTAAGTGGAAACTTTTCCAAGCTGGAAAGAAAGTGAAGCTTGTAAGTATTTTAGCAGTGAGCATGACTGCATCTCCTGCTATTTATTATATCAGTATCATCCATTAACATCACTGCATTTAAGGGCTTACCAGCATTTCCATTCTAAAACTCAAATGATAGAAGTTTATTAGTTGATTGCTTATCTGGGCAGGATGTGGGTTAATGAAAGATGGCACATATCTTGAAACAGGGCACATGTTCTCACGTGTTCAAACCGGTGTAAGATCAGAAAGCAACACAACTGAATGTATTTAAATGATTCTGCTTCTTTCTCCCTGGTTACTATTTTCATAAAGGATAATACAAGCAAAGCAGACTAGCTCAGTGAGAATCTCTCCACTGTCAATTATGAGAACTAGCTCCAACATGGAGCAAAGCATGATGCTCCTCAGTCAGCCTGTGGGGACCCTACAGACCCCACTCTGAGTTGATAGACTGACAGTCTCTCTGGGAACATCCTGCCAGTGCCTTTACATGGAAAGAGACAAGCACCCCAGAGGGAAAACCACCCCACCTGATAGGTGAACTCTTCTCTGAGGAGGTCTGTCTCTCTCCACTTATATTGGGCATGTGGGCTTCTAATTTAATCATGCCCATTAGGTGAAGGAGGTTGGAGTATTCAAGCCCAGAAAATTAAACAGTGCAATGTTTAGTCCTGCAAATGCACTGCTCTTTGTCTTAGGAGATGTGTTTGTATAAAATTGGGATATCTCAGTGGGGAGTGCACTGCAGGAATTCTGTTCCCAAACCATGAAACAGACTCATCTTGCCTTAGTCCAGGCCTTTCCACCTTAGACCTTGAATATCTTCTGATGTTAAGAGAAAACTCCTGAACAGCTGATGTTAGCATTTAGTTTGGCTTCAAACATGTTAAGAATTAATCTAAACGACAAAAGCAGAATTTGTGTATTGATCTCAGGGACAGGCAATTTAGGTATAGACATCTCCCATCCAGGTGTTCAGGAGCCAGAATGATGCAGTCATGATGGTGCATAACTTGTCATCTGACCAAATATCCTGCCACCCCCGAACTGGATCTGCCGTCACCGTG
>JAOXNO010000001.1:81120018-81130185 GCA_028565335.1 Limnodromus scolopaceus | reverse complement strand
ACCACCTAAACACACAACAACAACAACCAAACCAAAACCCACCCACACAGCACCCCACCACAAACCAATAATCTCGGACATTAGAGCATGCCCTGAAGAACCATGTCTACACGTTTCTTAAATACCTCCAGGGATGGTGACTCCACCACCCATCAAATTCTTTTAAAAAATAATAAGATTTTAAAAACGTAGCCAGTATCCAGCTCTCGCTCTGAAACAGTAGTTTTTTCGATCTGAGAGATCAGCATCCTGGATTATTACCAAACTTGTCCTCTGCAAATAAGATGAGCCATACTGCACATTCCTCCCCCCCACAATTGGAATGTGTGTAGATATGAAGAGCCAGGGAAGGTACTCTACAAATAGTCAAAATCCTGCACTATACTTGATAAACAGGGGACTGCTTTTGAGAACCTAAAGGCAGAAGCGACTAAGTTCCATAATTAGATTATCTGATGAGAATATTTCAATGATTAAATGGAGTTATTTCAATTATTCCTGGAACAGTTTGAAGATCAGCTGTTATCATGACATGCCTTCCCACTACTGTGCTACTGTAATTCTGGAACCGAAGTAGAAACTGGAGTAGAAAACAGGGTCTACAACTGCATGCTTCTTAACCAGTGAAAGATGAGAAAGAAAGTCATAGCCTTCCTTCCAGTTTACTGGATACCATGTCTCTAATCTTAAAATACCCTTACATGGACCGTTTCTTTAATCTTAAGATACCTTTCACACTGCAGTGCAAAGACTACAAATGATTTTTAACAGGACTTCACCAGTAACATCACTGTTCAAATATTTCTGAACCAGGTCACTAGTAGTGAATATAAATGAACAAAAGTAAAAAAAACCCAAAAACCTTTATATCACTTCATTTAAATTCAGAATATTGACAAAGCTCACATATTCAAATATTGTAACTCCAACTAATCACAGAAACAATTAAAAAATATGATTCCTTTAAAAAGCAATAAATTATAAGGTCTTCTTTTCCCTTCTAATAATTCATTCTGCAGGAGTGGTGTTGTCAAACTTTCAGGAATAATTACGAGGAATGCAATTATTTATACAAATTAAAGTAGAGAATTTATGCAATCACATGATTCCAACAGCTAAGGCTTTAAAAATAAAGTCAAGTATTGTGTGACACACAATATCCCTGCTACAACTGGCGGTGCTTCATTTATATGCTGTATACCCAAACTGCACAATGAAACTAAGTTTTCTAGCAGCATTTTACCTTATGCTCCTATTCAAAACTTGTATTTCAGTCCTTACTCATTCTTGGTGAGTCACAAGCTTTTCAAGCTTTCAGATTTCACCCTTCTAACTTTTGCATATCAAAACTGACCAGGACTTCAATTACTGTAAGCAGTGAGAGGGCACAAATGTTTTTCTGAATCATCAGTAACCACATGCACATTTGAAGGATTACGCATGAGGGTTAAGGACTAGGTATGGTTTATAAACGTGAGTATTCAGGTGAATTAAGTAAACTGAAGCCAATTTTGCACCCTCTAAGGATCAATACTCATACACTACTCACATTTTTAGAGACTATGCCCGGCAATGTTTGTCATCTTATGACATCTCAGCAAGAACACTGTGTCCAGGATTCATGCAGAGCAGATCTTGAATTCCAAAGTCCTAAGTATTTTTGTGACTCTGGGCCCAAGTTTTCTTACCGCGCTTAATACACAGAATTACCTGTTAGTGCTATTATGAGATACTAATATTATGTGACAAGAAAACCCCCTCAGTTTGAATCACTCTTTGCTATAAGACACCCACACAGCATTGCAATGTTTGTCTTCACAGCAACTCAGAGGAACACAGAGGTATTTTTACTTGTGGGGGTTTTGTTTGTTTGTTTGAACAAAACTGCAACAATAAAAGAAAGTATGGGCAGTAATGACCTTTTGTTTACAGAGATCTAATATTGCCGGATTTTATCCTGTACAGGGTTTTGCTAACTGTAGCAAAGCTCAGAAAGAATACAAAATAGCCTTAAAAACTCCTCTCCATAAAACCAACAAAACCCCCTTAGCAAAACTCCACAACAGGGAACTCGGAAGCACTAGGTAAAAAGTACTGGGTTTGATACTGTTCTTGCATTTTTCAACTATCAGAAGAACTAACTTCCACAGGTCGTTGCTAGCACAAGTATATACAAACACACTTAATAAGTGCCCTTGACTCTAGGTCTTTCTGTATTAGTGATTGGTCTCTGATGAAATATTTTAAGTCGGTGGGCTGTCTCACAATAAACCTCGCACACAAATGCAAATCACGTAACAAATATGAGCACTGTCTTTCAGAGAGCTGCAAGTCACTGTACAGTCTCCTGGTTTTTTTGGTGGTTTTTTTACAAGAGTAGTTAATTATCCCTGCTTACAGTGCACTTGTAATGATCTTCAAGCTTTCCCTTTTCTCCTCGCTATACCCATTTTCAAAGGCTCTACACTAGAGTCATCAATGTGCTAAAATTATGTGAGTATACTGCTGACTTTTAGCACTCGGTGTTGTCCTTTCAGAGGACTAGACTGCAAAAGTCTTTTTCTGGGTGTCGTTACTTTCAGTCACCGGGGACAACTGCTGGGACTGAAGTGCTCCCATGTCCCATCAAATAAAATCTGGAGACCTGTAATACAGTGAAATGGATTACACCTCTCACAAGATCATATTTGAAAAGGTATCTGGATGCTGGAATCAGGGTGGATGAGTGAATGCCTTAAGATATCTGGTTTAATAATACTTTGGGTTCTATACTTTTCCTCCCGTCTTTGTATGCATCAAAAATAACCTCAGCTCATGAACTATAAAATCAGGGAAAGTGCCTGCACTTCTGCTGGGAACCCTCCAAGCACTTTATAAAGGGAACAGCTCCAACGCTGAATAGTTAGTCTCAGTGCATAAGACCCAGGCTTTATCAGAAATGCCGAATCAGTTAACAAATAACGCACAGTGCTTTTTGGTTTGGGTGACAGGTTCTCAGCACTTTTTAGAAAAAGCTGGGTAAGTGTATGTAAAATGAATTTAAGCAGAGTGGATATTTTAGATAGTCCAGTCTCTGCTGTGGATCGGATCTGTGGATCTGCTGCCCATAAAATGAGATTATTCATATGGCTTCCAACTGTGGTCCTAATTCTGAAAACTTGGCAAGGAAGGTCAGACATCAGCAGAAGCATCTCACGTGACTAAATATGTCAAATGAGGACAGAGAGTGGAACTGGAAAATAATAAGCTCGGCGAGACCAACCTAGAGGTGTGTCTTTATCGTTGAGGGCTTATCCATTTAATAAGAGATTTGGCTATATGGTTATCTTTCAAAGCACAGAGCCATGGCTTTGCTTGAGGGAGCTATGTTTTAACAGATATTTTGGGGAATCCTGATATGCCTGTGTTTCATGCCTGTGCACTTATGAAGTGCTTTTTTCATCTGATTGCCTCCTTCTTTCACTGAGGCCATCTTGGCATGTATTAACAATTTGGGCACAATGAGTGTTTTTTCAGCTTTTTTCTTCTTTTAAGAAACCATTCAGATTCTAACTTTCTACATTTTGTATTACCTAATGAGCACTTCATCTGATTATTAAAGTTGTGTACCAGGAGAAAAACTACAGATCCCAGCTTGTGAATACCGTGATAAAAAAGATTCCTCCATGTTAAAAAAAGTTAAGGTGAAAGACAAATTTAAAGGAAGAAGCTGAAGAAAAACTTGCAGACCATTTCTATTCCAAATGTAAGTTTTGCAGGAAGGAAAGAGAAGAGAAACAATATATTTATAGATTGCAACAGTAAGCCATCTATAGTTACTGCTTTTCACTTTTTCAACTCTTCTACCATGCCTTTCCCCTCCCTCTTCTTCATCGGGAACCTTGAATCCCTCCCCCTTCTTCCAGCAATATTAATTCTGAAGTTTTCCATATTTCCTAACTGGTGGGGTTCTTCTTTCTTAATCAGAAAAACAATTAAAGGGAAGGTTCTGCTGTAATCAATTTCATTGTCTATATGACAGCCAAACACAAATTAAGGAGATTATAGATTAGAGAAGTAAATCCTGACATTCTGTAGCCTGAGTACTGTTCTGATCCTAACAGCAAAAGGTTACTGTTAGAACTGGAAAAGCTTCAGAGGTCAATAAGGTACTGAAAGACCTTCGTATAATGACCAAAGCTAAAGAATACCTTTTATACAAGGAATAACTAGAAATATGATTCTTCAGTTTTGCATGGAGCTGACACAGAAGAATATGATAGCGGTTTCCTAAATTTCAAGTGGCTCAGAGACAGTAGGTGGAGATTTATCATTTATGTCTCATCCAGTAAGAACAATGTTTCATTTTCATCAAATGAAACCCATGGAAGCCAGCTTAAAAATGGAAGAACCTTCTGAAAGGACACTGTGGGTGCTGAAAGCTCACATGGGGTCAGGGGAAAACTGGACATGTTCATGGTAAAGAATGCCACTGAGGGTATCAAAATACCCTGATGTTTGGCTCAGGAAATCTGAGATGAAGCTGGTGGTTGGGGAATCTTTGAGAAAGTATCCCATATACTTGCCTTGCTCCTCTGTTTGTCCCTACACATTCACTTCTGGCTGCTAATGCAGACAGGATGCCGACCTGGATGGACGTCCAGTCTGACTCAGTGCAACCATTATTACGTTCTTATAATAGTAATCAGGCCTTTGGGTTTTAACTTGATTTTGTAGACGATATGTAATTGAGAACTCAACTTGATTTGCAGAAAGCAGGATAGTTTTGAAGTTATAATGTTTAAGAACACCATTTTTTTTAAATGCAAACCTGATTTTGAATCAGTGAGAGCTAATAAGTATGGGACTTCATGGTGCCAATTACTCTGAATCATTTTCTAAGGATTAAAATGTGGGTACTTAAAAGATATATGAGGAGGAGGAAGAGTTCAGTCCTTACTGATGATGAAAAAGAAAAATCAAAAATATTTTAGGAGTCAATGGAACAACATCTGCAATTTTCAGAAAGGCTTATTTCTGATTACAGCCAATCAGAAAAAAAAAATCAATGGATCGTTTTCTTTTAAGGAAGACCTTTGTTTTCTAGTTCATTTAATTCCTTTTGAAAAATCTTTCCCTTTCACTCAAATGACGCGTTATCTATATTTTATCTCATTGGTTATTGTACTGCTTTCAGCCTAACCTCAGTGAGCAGAACTGGGAAAAAAAAAACAAACCAGCAAAAGAGTCTGGCAGGAGAGTGAACGATTCTCAAAGCGCGTGCTATCTGAACTGAGAGTGTGGAAATAACTATAAGCTGGCAAAAGTTTTGAAGCCGCTCCTGCATCTTCTGCAGGTTGACTAGGGTCACTATTTTCTCCCCTACTAGATTAGCATTTCTTCTGTTTCTGATAGAAACTGAAGTCAAAAACATAGTGGGCTGTCCACACAGCCTTTGAGCAGAAATAAACGGAATGTTCTTTCAATACTATACAGCTGGCAGGTGTCAAATCTCTTCCTCATCTAAATTGGGGTTAAGTGACACTGTGGAGGTTGGGAGGGACTTTTTTAACAACACAGTAAATGGTAACATTTCCTGCACGAGTTCTACCTTTGAATACACCATTTTTTCCTCATTTTTTTTCCTGGTGAGTGCAAGCAACATTTGACTTTGATCAAATGCCAACAAGATTGTCAAGAAGCCAACAGCCCCCACTACTTCTGCACACGACATTTAAACAAATTAAATCAAGCTCAGGGAAGACTGAAATGTTTGACTTGTGCTGAATTGGGAAGTTGTAATCAATTAAAGCACTGGCTATGTCTTATATCCTGCTGTAGGACCCTGCTCTGCTTCTGCTGAAGTCAGAATTTCATCAATAACTGCAATCAGATGGGAACCTTCACCAACTACATCTGCTTTTCTTCTCCCATAGAGTGATATACGTGATTGTTCAAATGCCATTACAGGGCTCCGCTATCTGCATCAGGGTGGTTAAAATTATAAAACTTCAGGGTCAGTCTTTACTCCATTAAAAAGTTAATACATGTTTTTATTAGATTTGGACTACTACTAAACTGCACAGGGAGTTACACATGAAACAGCAAATGGGTATTATCCCTGCAGTGTTGGCTAATAGTAACTCTCAACATCCCGTGTTTTTAGAAAATGTAATTATTAACAGGCATGCTAAGAAGTGACAAGTTAGCAGCATCTGCTGTGCTCGTCTTACATAGCCACATGCGACACATTGATTTTCTCTTGACACATTTCTAAAAGAAACATCAGTACATACCTGTGAGGTAAAATGACTTTCAGAAAGTGAAGGAATAGAAATTCAAGGAAAAGTGTGAAAAAGTCTGCATTACATTTCTCATAACATCTCTACTGGAAACAAAAGACTTGTCTACACAAGCATCTATTCCAGTTAGCTGTGCCAATTTAAATTTACATTCTAACTAAAACAAGTGTAAATAAGCTGAAATACTCTAACAGACATCAGACAATGAGATCAAGGAGATAAATACATACATATGTATATGAGAGCATATATATGTATGTGTTTATATATTTCTGTGTATGTATGCATATATATGCATGTATACGCTAAAAAAAACCACAAAACTGATGTGTACTAGGATAGGGATTGATTTTTTATTATTTTGAGTACTTTTTATTCCTTTTTTTACAAGAAAATTGTACAATGGAGCCTGACATGTTAAGTATCATTTCAGTAATTAGGTAATAACTGCACCAGCTCCTCAATAAATGTCTCCCTACTTTGTCTTTGGCTAATTTTCTGATATGTATTTCTTACTTAAGCATCTTAAATATTATTCATGTAAAAGGATAATAAAAGAAACCAAAAACCTGGTCTTCAAATACCAAGATTTTTTTTTTTTACCTAGGTTAATCTTCTAGAAGTAAAAAGTTTGGATCTGTGGAGTAAACCATTGAGACTCATGAAAGAAATGTTTCACATTTCTATAGCATCTTTCCTCCAGAGGATCACAAAAAACATAGGGGATGAAAAAATCACTTTTCTAAAGGGGCCGAACATATGTGTTATTTGTGACTCAAATTTTATACAGTGTTTTGAAAATGGATTGCGTATTTGCATTTTAAGAACATCCCAATCCAGGAAAACAACAGGCATAAAAATAGGCAGTGTAATATGTCATTATACTTCTCAATCTTCCTTTGGATACTATCTTCAGTGTAACATAACAAAAATGACTGATTTTAAAGAATGACAGAGACTGTCTCTGGCCTTTTAAATGTCTCCTTGGCCATATATCCATATAAAATTAGCAAGAGAGGGGAGGGGGCAAAGCAACCTTCAAATGTCATGCCAAGAAAAATGCCAAGTTCATACATGGCAGCATTACAAAAGAAGACACAGTGCCCCAATGGCAGCGACACACAAACCAAGCTTTCCAGAGCTCCTCAACTCTTTTACTTTCTCCTTCTATTTTCTTAAGCCTAACCCCATGAAAAAGCACAAGCCTGTTTAATAGCCTACACTGAACCTTTCTTAAGTCATGAATCCAACTATAAAACCAGCTTCAAACAGCATTCACAGGAAGACATTTGTGGCAGGAGTTAGGTGTACAGCTGACTCCTGGTTAAGTGGTACTAAACATTCTGTTCTCTCCCAAGTCTGTATTTTTAGAAAGAACAGCATGTTTTACTGGAAATGTGTAGTACATTGAAAATCAGCTTCAGACTTTTAGTTAAAATGTACCAAGAAAAAAAAATCTTACCCTGCTAAATATAGTTAAAAATTACTTTTACAGTTTTACTTTTACTGAAGCTCCCCTGTTTTTCCTCTGCCAGAATGAATTGATTGGGCATTTTCTCCAGGGAGACTTGGAGTAGCACTGTCTGTTTCTTCCATTCTTTTCAAGTACTGCATAGAAATGCCATCCAGGAACATTCCTAAAGCTTTATGAGAAAAAAAATCACACTGCTGTGCCAGAGATACAAAAAGAGAATCCGGTTATCGATATGTTGATTAATCTTGTAGATTTTTTTTTTTTAAACTGTAGACTCAAATCTATTCCTTCCATTCTGGAGACTAACAAGATTTTCTTTGCGTGTGTCCTGGTTTCAGCTGGGATAGAGTTAATTTTCTTTCTAGAAGCTGTTGTGTTTTGGATTTAGAATGAGAATAATGTTGATAACACATACTGTATTAGTTGTTACTAAGTAATGTTTACATTAGTGAAAGACTTCCCATAGAAGCTGAGAGGGAGCATAGACAGGACAAGCTAGCCAAGGGAATATTCCATACCACAGACATCATGCTCAGTATATAAATGGGGATCGGCCGGGGGGCAGGAATCCACAATCTCTGCTTGGGACAGGCTGGCCAACCAACCATCAGGTGGTGAAAGCAACTCTTGTTGTATCACTTTATTTTGTATATTCTTTTACCAGTATTATTATTTTTTTCCCCTCTTCTGTTACTATTCTATTAAACTGTCTTTATCTCAACCCACGAGTCTTTTTTTCCCTCTCCATTTTTCGCCTCTTCTCCCTAACCTACTGGGGGCAGAAGGAAGGGGAGTGAGCGAGCGGCTGCATGGACCTAGTTGCTGCCCGGGGTTAAACCACCACAATGCGTTATTCATGTTTATCCAAAGTCCTTGTTTCAAAAACACATGTATCTAGTCAAGCACAGTGTTTTTTGCAAATGATGCAATATAAATACTTCACTTTTCTGATTTATTTAGACAAAAAGTAATGTAACTTCTAATTTTCTCTTCTCATGCAGAATGTCATTCTGCTCCAATCTCCAGGACCCAAATTATACTCACACTATTTTAAATTGTACCATATGACCTCCGACTGGAGGAAATTGTTTCACATTTTAAGTGTGCTGTGGCCCTCTAATCATACTATCAGAGATTATTTTAACACACTAATTTTATACCTTTTAGCATCTCTTTGACATCTAGCAATCCAAAAAAATGTGAGTTGGGGACAATACTAAATCAGCAGCAACTTATCCAAACTGAAAAATGAAAAAACCCACCAAACACAAATCCCTGCTGACTCTGGATCAAGATTCATTCATGCAAGCAAAGCAACACTAGATTGATTATTTTTCGGCCTCTTGGCACATTTAAAGTTAAATTGCTTCATTTGAAATGGAATCAATATTTCTAATTATGTCAATTACAGTATTAAAAATATAATGATCTACAGTGGAAGTGAAACAAGGCTATAATCTGGTAAAGAATTCTGGATATATTCCGGTACAGTTTTCAGATCAAGATACATTCTTTATGCAAATAAAGAAATAGAAAGACGGAAGCTGTTGGGTCCCCGGGACCTTAGGCATTCAGCTCTGCACTCCTGCTCTGAGGCAGGCTCAAATGCACTCAGGTATATCTAGACATTCCCCCACAGATGTTTGTTTAGCCTCGCCACTGAAGGACTGATTCTACAGTCGCATTCAAATGACCTGCACTTTTTAACGCTCATTAAAATAAATCTGCCACCTTTTTCACCTCAGCCTCTGAACTGATATTCCTCGTTTCCCATATTCTAGAAAAGACCATTTTTTGAAGTGATCTTGTGCCGCAGCCTTTTTTTAATTGCTGCAACTTAAGAAGCCCTTGATTTCTAAATGCTAAAATATACCAAAGCATTTGCTATGCATGACGATGCGGGAGACTGCCTATATAGAGCTCTGGTGTATACATTGAGATCATCACTGCGTCACGGAGTGCCTCAGTGTATCCAGAGCCTGCCCTGTGCTGACAGCACTTCTTCATGCATCTTCCAGCCTGTAAACAAGAAATGGCTGATGCATCTTCATGGCTCCACCTCAAGTGGTTTCACTTAAGGTGATGGAGTATCCAAGGACTGAGAAAATCAGCTTGGATGTACAGTAGCTGCAGGGGACTGACTGAAGGGGTTGGTTCAGGGGTTGTCTATCGTCTTCCCAGAAAAAACAGAAAGCCAGTGTAAAAGCCGGAGCTTGGAAAACTAGCTTGAAAAACACATGCAGCATGAGAATATTGAGGAGCAAAGTCATGATGCCAAAACCAGAGAAATTGCAGGTACAGGTGAAGGAAAAAACCCCATCAGAGAACAAGCCATACCCCAGCATTGGGATGCCCAACTTGCTAAGTAACATCCAAGAGCACGGAGAGAACTGAACCGGGGGGGGGGGGGGG
>JAOXNO010000001.1:81069661-81115777 GCA_028565335.1 Limnodromus scolopaceus | reverse complement strand
GAACCTCCCCTGGCGCAACTTGAGGCCATTTCCTCTCGTCCTGTCGCCTGTGACTTGAGAAAAGAGACCATCCCCCAACTTCTATATAGTATACAGAAAACTAGGTTTAAGATTAGCAATGGAGACAACCTACAGGGTGAGGTGTTTTTCCTAGACACTCCTAAATACGTCCTGAATAGCTACTGAGCTCAAGCAGAACTAAGGACTCATGGCACTGTGTAGCCATACTTGTCTTTTCCAACCTAGTAGAAAGAGCTGGTGACAGGGGCAGGAACTGAGCCAAGACTCTGCCTAGAAGTTAATTTATAAGAAATACACTCTAGAAAATGGATCTGGAAAACCCATATCCAGCGAAAAACATTACTGAACTCAAGATACTTCACAAGACTGTTTCACTCATCAGCTCTGATTTGGAAATTACAAAATTCTTTAAATCTCAGATGGGGTAAATTGTGCCAATGCATCTTAACTAAAGCAAAGGATCAGAAGAAATTAGCTTAAACTCACTCCAACCTCTTTTCTAGCCATTTTACAGTTATTTACACATTGTCCAGAAAGGATCTTTGAACATCTGTGCTTTCCCTGCCTTAAAATGTGAAAACTAATGAATGAAAGCTGATTTTCCTACTGTTATGTCAAATCAGAGCTGACTTTGGACTCTAGTTGGAGATACATGTGTGTGAATTACAACAGTCCCATTCTCGTTCACATGCATAACACCACAGCTCCTATTAACATCACTGGAAACACAGACGAGCTTGGAAAAGGAGAGTGTTTTCTTCAGCCAGTATAAGGTCATGTAAATCTATTGCCTTTAATGGATATACGAAAAGCAACACCAGGGGAGAATCTTTTATTTTAGATGTCTAAAATTACGGCTGGAATAATACTCGCACAGCCATTTTAAAAAAGTAAAACATGAAGATGTTTTTCCTACTTGCTCCTTGTTGCCTAAAACTGTAGCTACGTTGTCCTGAATGCCTGTGAGATCCTCTATGGCTACACTCTCTTCTTCATGTCCATAATGAAAGACACAGCAAAGCACACAGCCTTCTTTGTCTCTTATCGTCAGATTTTCAGAACTTACACACTTTAATTTCTGCTAGTTAAATCAGAACATCTAATACAAACTGCGTTGGCAACCATAAAATAAGAGTGCAGTGGGAGGGGGAGGAGAGAAGGCTAGCTTGTCGGCAGCTGGCACTTTTATTACGAGGCATTTAAAAAGCCTGACAGCTAATGCACTTTACTAAGACACTGCAAACTACGTACCTTCAGAAGAAATTATAATAGCTAATGAGGTTTGCGTTTGCTTTTACATTATATTCCTTGCTTTTCAGGGAGATGGATGCAGCATTCTATATATGCTCTCTGTGCAATATGAATTCAGATGGTAGCTGACAGGGATAGATTTGGAAATGAGATTTATCTCAAAGTATGTTTCCATGTTTACACACTCAGCACCATTTTTCATATCCACCTTTAACCATTATTCCTTCTTGGCAGTAGAAGTCAGGTTCTTAATTATGTGAAATTTTTCATTGTAATGAAAGGAAACATAAAGATCCTTGTGAACACACTCACATTTATAACTTATTTACAATGTGTTTTCAGAGTTCAAATAATTCATGGTGCTAAAGGTGGAAGACTGCACACACTAGCTGCAGTATTAATGCTCTGAAAAATTATTAGCCAAACTAGAAATTTTATTAGTCAGCTTTTCATGTTAGATGTGCTCAGCTGGGATTTCACTATACCAAGGCTTACTTCATGTTCTGACAATTTTTCTAACTAGCCTAAGATATTATTGTATTAGATGATGATTTACTCATTCTATTAAGGCCTGACACTAAATACATTTTATGCTAAATTAGTTCTTTCTTTAAAAGAAAGACTTTCTTCCTGCTAGAGAAAAAAGAAAAAAGAACCCTGTTCCAATTATGAGACAAAAGTAAACCTCTGCAAGATCTGAAAGATAATAAACTTATTAATTGTCCACCCTTTTAATGAAAGAAATACTTTACCTTCATGGAAAAAAACTGTGATTACAAGCTGCTTTTGAGGACGAACTCATCACGGGATCTATGTATTTGTAAGTTCTCCTGCCAAAGAGCATAATGTTGCTGGACGGTCTTTGGTATCTCCTTTGTGTTTTGTTTCTAACGTAAAAAGGAGCCAAACTTAACCCTTAGTTGTGTTGTCAGGAAGGTCATGGGAAATTAGGAGTCACAATCTTGACTCCTGTGTTCTCCAATGAGTGGCAATAGGAAAGTAAGTCATAACTCAGTGAAGAGTTCAATTAGGCAAGCCCATCAGGACCCTATTGCACTGGCTGCAAGGCTGCACTGCAAAAACTGTGGGGTTTTGTCCTTAGTAAGCTCTGTTCAGGTATCACAATAAACCAAGGGCCTAACATAACTGAGAGCAGAGTAGAGCTCAGCAACAGTATCAATGACAGGTAGGATTTTGTACACATTCTCAAAGGACAAAAGCTTTAGCAAATATGGATCTAAAAAACTACTATTTCAGACCACTCTGTCTTTTTTAAATGAAAAATTCCTGACTGCCATTGAGAACTTTGTGATAAAACTAAATACATGCTCCCTGATGCAACCAGTAAAAATCACAGTTATTTGTGAATTGTTTTCCTAAGTGACAGAAAGAAGTAGCTAGTTCTATTGCACTAATTATATCACTGTAATGATGAAAGTATTACTGGCTTCTATTTCAGACTACTGGCATGTAGATTCACAGTTTTCCTTATCAAAGAAAACATGGATCGATACCTCTCTTAAACTAGAAACGGCAGGGAGAATGCCATGAAGTGTCTGGCAAGGTATTCATCTTCCTATCATATTAAGGTTTGGAAAAGAGGCTTTCATAGTCCGTTGTATAATTTCTGCTTTTGAGTGATGGCTACACAACAATAGATGTCTGACCCTGCTTTTCCTTGGTTGCTGATGTAAAACATTGCTGCCAGACTGCTTGTATAATGAGATTTTATTTGAATGCTGAATTTCTGAAGATCTAAGGACTCACTTCCCCTTCAGGATATTTTGGCATAAGCACCTCAAAAATCATGCACAAGAAACACAGATCTCCTCTGCGTGTTCTTTGTATCCTCAGACAGGACAGACACATCTGTAGCCATGACAAACTATGGGTACAGGATCCGATTCACACAAAGCCAGACATACTATCAGAGAACAGAATCACATTATCACCATGTAAGGATACTTGGTGCTTTCCAGGGCACCTTGCTAGATCCTCAAATGGAATAAATCAGTGCAACTCCACTGATACACCAATTTACACCTGCCAGCGTCCCATTTACTGTCTTTTGACCAAGCATCTCATACAAACTTCTCACCTATAATTCTTGCCTCTGATTCTGGTTTATTCTCACAACCATGAACATTTTATAATGCGTTCTGATTCGATAAACTGATACTTTGAGTAATTTATGATGAATCTAAGGTCTGGTTTACACACACAGAAATTACACCGATTTAACTAAATCGGTTTCTAAATCAATTTAGTTAAATTGGAGCAGCTCCCAAGCGAGGACACATAAATTGGTTTAAGAATGGCTAATATCATGTTAGCTTAATTTAGTTTTAAGAATGTCCGCACAAGGGGGTTGCAATGATTTTATTAAATTGATTTAGAGACCAATTTATTTCAACCAGTACTACTTGTGTGTAGGCCAGGCTACAGAGACAAACATAAACTGCAAAATGTAACATTAATTGTCAGTATTATTGCTCTCAGAAACCAATGAAGGAATTAGTTAGAATAAAGTTTTAACTTAATTTGTTAATGAACAATTTGTTAATGAACAGTACACGTGCCAGAATAAAGCTAACAAACGATGTTTTGTTTACACGATACTTTTCCTCAAGGCAGCTTATATGACACTAGTAATTAGAAGTCACATGTTGTTACATTACAGCCACAGTGTGAAAAGGTAAAAATGTAAATATTTTTAAACATCTCGGGGCTATTGTGATAATTGCTGATTTTTACTTACATTGCAACACAGATTAAAAAACCCCTTCACTTTCTATTTGTAAACTTTTTTTTCCCCCCTTAATTTTAGGTTTTGGATAAACTAATGCCTGAAGAATTTAATGCTTATTTATTTCAAACAGACGTGCTAAGAAATTAGACCTTTGTTTTAATTATAAAACCTACAGATTAGTTAATGCTGTGGTGATAAAAGGTTGAGATGATTCCTCTTCCATCCTAATTTTCTACAACCAGCTAAAGGCATCTGAGTAGTGGTTAAAGATGTGTGTAAACTGAAGAATATTCAAACACTTCTAGTGCTAATTCCAAGGACAAAGACAGAATTTAAGTTTCCTGACACGAGGGCGGTCCCCTTAGTAACAGTGACCTGTGTTTGAAGAGAGGTCAAACGCCTTTTGATCTGGAGGATATCAGAAAACAGCCAGATTAGAAATCCCTTCTATTCTCTTTTGGTAGCAGGGATGTAATGGTGTCATCTAAGAGAAAGAAGACATTTCTGTGAAACTCTGCCTCATGTTCCACAGGCATTAAAATCATTTCACACCAGGCAATTGGAAGTGAGTGCAGAAAAACTAATTTTGTACCTCTTTCTCCATAATATACAGGAAGCCACTGAACAGTGATGATCACAGGCCATTGAAGTGTAAATGTCACTTGAACAGCCTGGACAGATGGGTCTTTTCATGGAGAGATTAGAATATGGCTATATGTCCTGGGGAGAGAGGGAGACAAGACTTCCGTGCGTGTGTGGTAGCACATGCAATATCTTACACCTTTTAGGTTCGTAGATATAAGTAGGTCTTGTTCCAGGCTCAGGATACTTGCATCTCTTGCAGCGACTCTTTTTGATCACTGCATTTAGAAAATGCAAGGATTTCTTGACAAGCTCTAGGAGGGTCTTAGGAATTAATAGATGTTCACATTAGTGATGACATTCCCCCTCTCCTTTCCACCAGTCTCTCCCCAGCCCCCTCACATACCCCGTATCTTTCACAAGATTCCTTCCAGCACAAGACAGGTCCTGGGGCTATTCCCCTCCATCCTGCACACCTCCCAGCACTAATCCTAGTAGCTGCCGACTTTGTCACTCCCATGCGTCTCAAATGCTTACCATTCTTGGCTGTCTCACTGCCTTCTAAGGATCTGTTCAGAGTCTGATTAATTACTTAATGTTTACAAAGCACTTTGAAGATGAAAGGAACTGCAATATCAATGGTAAGTACCATGATTATTTACTCTTCTGGCTTCCATCTCTTTTTCCTAGTAGAGAAAAATTGCTGACCACCTAGATTTTGATCTATGAACAAAAAATTTGCCTGTGGAATTTAGCGGCACACGACACACATGCTCTGGTTATTGTCAAAACAAGGAGGCTCACGTTTAATTTCTGTCATCATGTTCTCATGTGGTGGCCAAGACTGTTTGCAGATAGGCAGAATATTTCAGTGACATATACTTAACAATTAAGTATCACTCCTGTTTTTACAACTGATTTCTCACTTAACTGAGGACAAGAATTAATTCTCAGCTCTTGAGGTGCTAGTCAAAGAGGACACATAGGGTACCTACCAGCACACAAAAGCGAGCCTTGGTCCAAGCAGCCTTCAAAGCAACTAGAGCAATTTGAAAAACTTAGGGACGGGTTATGGAGATGCAACACAGATATGGTATCAACAAGAACAACGAAGAAGCAAAATGACAGGAAAGACGAAGGAAGGACTTTTAAATGAAGCTTAGAGGAACTCTCACTTCTATGCGAACACTTTGTCCCAGGATGGGTAACTGAAGGTATTCAAAAGACTCCTACTCAAAAATGCAGTGTCCTCATCAGAAAAAGATACTGTAGTTGGTTTATGCTGCTCCATTCTTGTTCCCTAGCAGACCACCCTGCAATCCATACCTGAAACACCAAAGTCGCAGAAACATGATGATTTTAACATACTTGGGAGTTACACTAAGGTTCCACTTCTTTTCACAGCATTTAGTACCAGAATATGTAATTTACTTCAAATCAAAAATATCCTCTCTCCAAATTTCAGCCTTAATCCAGGGCTTTCCAAACATAGGATTAAAGAGAGATATTGTCCCTTGCAAAATGAACGCTTTCCTTGAGGCAATAAACACTTCCTTAAACCAACTCAGCTTTGAGCTTCCCAGGTAGTCTGGCACGGCCACCAGCTCTCTTGGCTGCGATTGCAAAGCTCCTGATAGCTACTGAATGAGTGGGAAAATGTCACCTTTGATTAAAAAAAAAAGAAAACAATAACAAACAGATCCTAACTACACAGCAGTCCGAAACACAGGTGCCAGCATTAGCAATAAGTGAAAGAAATACTGTTTTCATATTATAAGGTGCTGACTGCTGCACAGCTTAACTGTAAGCTTAAGATGTGATTAGCTGCGAACAGGTAGGACTGCTCTTGCTGAGTTCAATTATAAGAAAGAGCTGATGGATACACAAAGAAGTTTGTTATGACTGCACATGCAATGCACATTCAACTTGTCTAGAGCCACAAGCCTTACCTATTTGAGCCATAAATCACTCCCCTGACACCATTCTTAGACCCAAAGGTGTGGAAATATACTACAGACAGTCCTTGACTGCTTCTAAGACATTTCACAATTAGAGTTCAGCAAGAGTTTCAGTCTGTAGTACTTCAGAATAACCTCTTCTGAATCAGATGGAAAGCCACGTTCCAAACGAATTTTTGAAGAAACCAGTTAAAACTTCCCGCCATAGGAGGGGTGAGCAACTGTCTTTTAAGTAGTTCCATACAACATACATGAAATTCAGAGCTCCATCTGCATGAGGGCAAGGAGGATGCAGGCATTTAAAGGGCTTATTTGTTTGACTATGACTGAAATGCAGTTCCTCAACAACAAGCGTTTGTGGATTTGTTGTTTAGAGTTGCATCTGTCTTTGGTAATTGGGAGCAGAAGTCCATCTGCCAGAATGTGTTTGGTAAATCTCTTTGCAGGCTGCCATTTTGTGAGAAAGGATGTATACATCCCCCTGGGTGACCCCTCCCTAAAACAATTTGTATAACCTGCCAGCTGTTCCTTTCTCTGACTCTTCCTCCAATTATGCTTTAGGAGAGAGCGGAAAGGGGGAGAAAACCCCGTAACACTTACAGATACAGATATGCATGCACAGCCACGAGGAAGATGAGGGGGACAAGAAGGCGGACAATACGGACTAGCATTGTTCTGGTGAAGAAATGGCCAGGCAGCAAATCACACCCGCCACTGGTAGGTGTGCTGCAGCAGCAATGCAACCTGCAGTCTGGCTTTTTACCCTTACACCTCCCCTTCCCCTTTCCTTCATTCCTTCTAGAGCTGCCCAGCTTGAAAATCCATCCTTTGGGTGGAACGAGGACAAAATGCATGAAGGGAAGTAAAAGACTCAGATCTCAGTGAATAACCTTCCCAGAATGAACTGGTGCAAAATTCCGCTCTTAATTACATTAATATTAAAAGACTCCCTAGAAGATATTATAAGAACAATTCTTTCTGAACACTTCAATAGATGAGCATGGCTTTCGTTTTCCCTCTTCAGAGTGCTCTTTATTAACTTTTAAAATGTTTTAATTGTTTCTAATGTTTCTTCTAAGAGGAATTTCTTGTAGTGAAGGAAAAATGTTTGGTTGGGTTTTTCATGAGTAATTCTCAATGGAAATTCTCATCATTACAAATCTGACCTTACATTTAAAGAGCTGCAAGGAAAAAAGCATAATTAATTAGTCACATTATTTTTCCTCCAGCATATTTTAAAAATTAGCAATCGGAGAATGAAGGAGATGGGGGCTGATCCTGCAGCCTTTTTACACGATAGTTGTTGCCTTGATGCCTCTGGGAATGCATGTAGGGAGAACAACACCAGGCTGGTAGGCATAAACTAGGCATAAGTAAGGCCTGCAGATAGGCACAGATCAGGCCTCCTGCTCTAGTATCCCGAGCACTCTCATTCCCCATTAAAGTCAATGGGAATGGAAGAGGACGTATGGGCACTCCAGTGGGTACCTGATTTAAAATCATCAGTGTTTTATGGTTCATGGACTTCCCTTAGCAACCGGGAGCCCTCCTAAGTATGCAAGGCACTGGTTCTCCACCCCCATACACCCCAGTTCTATGCCTGTGCAATTCTGTTGATTTTAATTGTCTGTCATATCAGCTTATTCCAGTGTAACGGAGCTGAGAAGCAGGTCCTGATATCTAATCCACAAGCAACTGTACTTCAAGTATCTCTATTTGCATTTCTACCCTGAGGCATCATTTATCACAAGAACTATTCAGTACACAGGATTTTAGAGGTTTATGTTTGTGACATTTCACTATTCCAGTAACTACCTCTCTCCAAAGAGAGAAAACCAGCATCCCGTGGTAGCAACTGTGTTTGAGATTTTTATCTGAGCGTCAAGATTCAGTTGTGTGGTCTGCTCAGTCCTAGCTCACACATACGGAAACACCTTCTATGCTTCAAAAATCATCAGTTTAGAAATCTCCAACTACCATTTCATTCTCGCTATTACGGATATAGAATAGCAACTTCATGGCTGCCTAGTTCATGCAATCAGAGCATAATGATTCAGATTTAGGCCAAAACTCTATCTTAATTAAAGGTCTGGTGAGCAGAGCTCTAACTGGAAATCTGGATTGAATGCTACCACTTTTTTGAAACCTAAGGTACGCCCCTCTCTGCTTCACTTTCCCATGTGTAAAAGGAGGACGATGCAACCCTCTTTCCCCCACATTTTGTTGGCTTCATCTAAATCTTGAGGTCAGGAATTCTTTCAGTCTGGGCATGGTCTAGAAACTCCAGCTTTATGAGTCAAACACTTTATTGCCCTCATCTATCCTCTCCCAGGACTACCATTCCCTCAGCAGAGTTTTTGAATACAAGATACAAAGGTGTTCCCCCTGATTGTTTCAATGCAAAACCCAGGCTTAGATTGAACTCAATTTTCATCATTAATTGAAGGAAAACTTTGGACTTTATATCTAGGAGGCTGAGGTGAGTCCACACAATCCTAACTATTCCATAGAGGGTGCTACCTCCAGCTCTGGCTTGGAGAGAGACCGCTCCAAAGCAGTAACATCACTGTAACCTGTACAACTACTAATTGCCTTTCTATAGCTTGTGGAATTGCGTTCTCATGTGGGGCATCTTGAGAGGCCACTATGGTAAAACTGATATCATTTCTCACTCGGGCATCCAACACAACAGATATTATTTCTATCCTGGAAACTGTTCAAAAGTTTTCAATATTTCTATTACCAATGAAGATTTTCTGGTTTTGGACTAGCTTATAAAATTAAAACATTTCAGTAAAAAATTTACTGTGCAGAAATGATTTTTAAAAAACCAATAAAAGCCAACACAAAAAAAGGTCTGCAAGATTCAGCCACATTGAACAAAATACCCTGTGTGAGGATATTAAAACTAAGATTAATCTAAAGTAACAGTTTCAGAGTCTCTGACTCCAACTATCTACTATCAAGAAAAGAAGACTGACAACAAGAAGAGCAATCAGCTATTGTCATTATCTGTTTTTCCTTTCTCTCTCTGGTGAACCCGTTTTATGTTTCTTTCTTGACACTAGTAGCTTTACTCACAATTTTGAATCAACACATGTTTGTTGTCTGAAATATATATCTGGCCAATTATCAAAATGGAAAGAATTGTTACAGACTTTAAAAAAATCTATTCGCTCTGAGAAACAGGAAGACAAGTCTTCAGATGATGTTAATCAGCATAATTCCACTCGCTCAAAAGGAATTACATATTTACACCAGCTCAGGATGTGGTTCATCATTTTAAATTAGGACCTTGGTTTATTTAATGTCTTATTGCAGAGCTCTGAGGCTCCAAAGCCACCCTGTACTTACTTTTATCTATTTAAAGATAAGCATGTTTCCTTAAAACAGCTTCAACTGCCACAGTTAAAATCTTAAAACCTACTTAGGTCTAAAGTTATTACTTCCTACTGGGAATGTCTGAAAGGAGTTGGAATATTAATCTCTTTAAATAGGTGTCCTGGGAATATATCAGTGTTTTTCCTCGATAGGATGCTTTCTGTGGAATTTGATAATCCCTGGCATTTTCAGCATTTCACACAAAGCATCATTCGTAAGGAGTAGCTTATTATACACTAGCTTTAAACTGTTTGGAAAGGACTGAGAGCCAGTCTTACCTTTACTTGAAGACAAATTGTTTTTTCTCCATTCTTCAACAGCAATAAAAAAGCTGTTTAAAGGAAGGCTACCAATATGAAGTCTTCTGTTTGTTGGCTGTGTGTACTCAGCGTTTTCAAAAAAACAGCTATAGTTTCTAGCTTCTCTTCTCACAGATTGCTTTGTGTACTTGGTCCTATGCTGTCTTTTCTTGGTTGACATTTGTACCCTACCAGAGCTCCACTGAAACATGCAGCTGTCCATCCTACTGCTGGAAACATAGGCTCGCTTCTCAGAGTTCTAAGAACTCGCGAGACAGAAAAGGGTCTGTGGTTCAAAGATTTTGAAGTCAACAGGGATTGTTTCTTCTTATGTTTTACCTTCCAAGTAGGCATCAAGTCCCACTGAGGAATTCCTATATCTGCTCAATAATTTCTGATTGGGTTCTAGCTCTAATTCCAAACAATTGGCGCAAATTTATGATCCACTGGCTGTATCAGCAATCCACTGCTGCTCTCGAAACCATACTCCTGAAATGTGTTTTCGGCTTGAAAACAACTAAAAGTCTGGAAACAGCAGTATCTGCTGACACCCCAAAATGCACAGGGCTCATCATGGTAGATGGTTCAATAAGGTATGGGAAACACGAGAAGTAGCATGATTTTTAGAAAGATATTAATTCTCAAAGACAATGTTTAGAGATGCAAATGCCTTATCCTGTAATCATAGATGAAGTCTTTGCTCACTGAAGAGCATGATCTGGAGTATTACCTGAGCTGGCCATTGGTGCATTCTGTATAGAGGTTCTCACATATTGCAAGACATTCTCCTATTTCTGAGCTGTGGTCATTTAAAACTAGTTGCACTCAAATATTGAACTGTTTGTTTTCACTTTCAGCAATCCATACATTTCAGGCTAATGACAAAACTCACCATTCTCACTCTATGCAAATTAAGACAGTAAATGTATTTCATTCTGTTCTAATTGTATGATAAGTTCACATTTTTAATGCTTTTTTTTTCATATTCACTTTCATTTCCTTTTAGCCAATCTAATTTATTAATTAATCAGCTGTCTTGAAATATAATCCAGCCACAGTGTACTTCATTTAATGCAATTAAAAACCCTGAATGTTTTCTGGAGGGAACGTTTCTCAAATGGAGTAGGTCTTCCCTCTGGGAATTGCTGAACAATTTAGAGCAATGTAATCCAGAGAAGACTGTTCTCACTGATCAGTAATTTGGTTTGTCGATACTGTTTCCCATACAGAAGGCCTCTTCTGGGCAAGACAAAGGACAGAACTCTGAAATCTTTACTCTGTTATTGAATAAATCTTTCACTGAACTCGTTCCCCACTGTTCTCGGTACTGTTATTTCCTTCTCCATTTACACTCAAACAAATTCTCAAGGAGTTCAAATGGATTTCAGCTAAGTAAGGAAACAGAGAAATTCACCCAATGCAGGAGGCCAGCACCCAATCCAATGTACTATGTCAGTTTACTTTCAGCCCTCAAATTGTATCTTAAATTGGAACTGAGTGGTGGCTTTGAGTCCTGTATTAAAGACATGAAACAAATATCATTAAGTTGCCTTAACTGAGAGACCATAATCAAATGAAGCTTTAAAAAAATTATGTATGTTTATCCGGACAAAACCACTGACTGTTGAGAGACTGATCAGTACAGCGGAACATTGTGATATCACAGTTACTTACAATGCTGATATTATGCCACAAACAGAGGGTTAGGGCCTCAGTTGTATAATAATAAGCATTGGGATTAAATTGTGAAGTAAGGGAAAGAGAAAATGGGAAAATATACTAGTCGTGTACTATGTACATTCGTTCTGTCTATTACTTGCCTATCATGAGTCACCAGGTAGTAAATGCACTTCAGAAGAAATTGTCTCCAAATAGCACAACTTTTTAGCTAAACTGTAGCCACCAGCACACACATAAACTGCAGCAAGCAGAAGCCCAACCTTGCTTTTACTCAAGTGGAGGAATTTTTTATACAAGATCAAGAATGGACCAATAAAAATAAACCTCTGCAGCTGTTCAACTTACTGGACCAAATCAGGGCCTGCACAGTCTTTACATTAACTGAAAACAAAGAGTTGGCAGGGTCACACTTTTTTTCTTGTCATCCAGTAGCTGCATTGCTTTACAGTAGATCTTTTAATTCCCAGGCATCGTTAAGTCACAGAATGGCTACTTTCAAATTGCATTAAATTGTTTAATAGATATTACCTGCTCTAGGAAAGAAAGCATTCTAGATTATCACGGGTATAGTCAGCATATTAGTTTTGCAGCCCCTCAGTTACTATTTTTTCTGTATTACCTTGATTATAATCTTAAAAAGAAATCTAAATTGTGCCATTGTGGTCAAACTCAAAAAATGTCCAACTTGCAGAAGATTCATTCAGAACTGCTGAATACTGGGGAGGGAAAAAAAGAAAAAGTCTGATCTATCTTTCCCTGGACACATGACATAATTGTTTATCCATTACACGTGCAAGCTTTCTGTCTTTCTATTTTGTTCCTGCAGTCATCACTAAGTTCCACTTAAATTCTAGCTGTCATCTCCAATACCTACCTTTGCAAACATAATTCATTTAATTAGCAAATTATCTAGTGGCTTTTTTACGTTTTTTCCCCTCAATGCTTATTAAACATTTGCCAGGAGCATCTTCACAGAAAGCACACCACATGGATGATAGTTATTTGAAGATCTCAGGTCTACATTCCTTATTTTATAACCCACCTGGGCAAGCAAAGCCAAGCAAAGCAAGTATGTTGCACCAGTACAAATTTCATTTAGCACCTTTGCCAACAGACTAAGGTGGGGTTCACAGGCTTCATGGATTCTTCTGCGCACTCAATGGAACATGCAAAACTTTAGAGCATGGTACCTCCATAGCGAACATATTAGTTTAATTGATACAAGGAGATAATATTAAGTAGTTCACAGTTTTAACTAGCAGCATGACTTTAAAACCTCCACTACCTAAAGCATAAATTTCAATCCAAAGACGATGCAGAAGGCTATCCCAGCAGTTACTGGGCCTGAACATTGTCCAAGCGAGGCATAATTCTGCTACAGTCATTGCCCAGAATGGGTGGTTACATGAAAGACTGTCCATACCGCAGCGGGGCACAGTCTTATGAAAGGCTTCACCCTTCTTACGAAAGCCCCCCCAAAGACAAGACTCACTGCTGCTAGGGATAGCAAACTTGGAAGCTCAGGCCCAGACACAGCCTCTGGACCAACATGCCTGCACGCTACCAGACCCACCTGGACAGGGCCTTGTGTGACACAGCTTCAGGTCAACTGCAAAGCATACGTGGGACATATCATGTGTAGGAAACCACTCCAGCACAAGGTCAAGGCAGCTGCTTCGATTGCAACAGCCACCTTGTGCTTGGTTGCTGCAGCTCCAGCCACGTGAGGTAGTTAGTGTTCATGCAGGCGGCTAGCTAGCTGTCTGCTTTCCACAAACTGCACAAATGTGATCTGAATCAGGCTTGCCACGCTGCAGCAAGGCTGAAGGAATCCCAGTGCCTCTTGCAAAGCCCTGGATGGCAGGTGGGAGCAGCCACAGTCATGCCGCAAAACCCAACACAGGATTTGTTCCGTTCCGCAACTGATCCTCCCCTCAAAACAGCAAAGCAGAGAACTTTTCACATCAGCTCACTTTTCCACATCTAGGAATAGGAGACAGAAAGCATGGGCCTGCTGCTGCTCCTCTTCAAATAACAAACCAGAACTAAATCTAGGAACTAGGTCTAGTGGCAGCTGCCAAGTTTAATGCAATGCCAATTCCAAGGAATATCAGTGTCACTGTTCTCTCAAGAGCCAGCTGCCCTTTATTTTTACTGTCATTTCTCATAGACTGTAAGCACATTGCAAAAAAAGTACAGTCTTAATGGCTTACCCTTAAAAGCCCCTAGATGGTATATAGCAACACAGACTGCCTGTAATTATATTCAAAGTCAGATCATAGGTTGTTTAGCAAAGGGACCTCATTTACTGTATTAAATTCATCCCAATCTTTTCTGTGTAGGTGAAGACTGGGATGCAACAGATACATGGGAAGAGAGGTCAGCAGTTGACCACCAAGAGCTGAAGACCTTACTTGCTGGAGAAAACAATTAAATAAGCAATAACGTAGCAAAGTTGAAAACCCAGACGGAATTAAAGGCAAACAGAACCATTTTAATAGTTTTTTCTATGCTTGCCTGTACATGACAGCTGCTTTTTAAATTTAATCATCTTAGAGCAGACTTCATTGTACAGAGTAATGGTGGCATTCACCTGCAGGGAGCTACTAGCTTGAACGTACTACTGAGAGACCCTCTATTTCTTGAAGAAATGTGAATGCAAGGGAGAAAAATGTCAGCATTGTGCAAACAATAACCCTCGTCTGTTCCACACTTCAGAAATATCCATTCAAATGAGAAAGGTGAGAAGATTTTAAAAAATAGATTCAATTGAAAAGAAAGATTTAAATTCTATCTGATCTCTGGGTTTTAAGCAAGGGATAGGATCAATTTCCCATTCCTTGTAAAGAACACTCTTTGCTGTCCCATAGAAACCCAACAATTCTGGGAAAGCAAAAACTGGAAAATGCCACTAGCAGTGGTGCTGTAACATGACTTATTTGGACGCTAAATAGCGCTGAGCACCTGAAATGCCACTGATTTCAATGGGAGATGAAAGCACTCAGCACTCCATGGGAACCAGGCTTTTTTCTTTTTAAGTGAGAGGTGCAGTCTGCAAGAGTCAACAAAGCTTTCTGCTAAGGAGATATGGATTTTAAGAGAGTTGGCAAAGTAGCAAGTGAAAAGGAAAAAGAGAAGACACTACATGTGTGTCTGAGTTGCACAACACTATCCCAGGCAAAACACAGCTGGCCATATTACTTTCTAAGATAAGCTTGCAAAAGGCAATGTGGTTAATGAGAGCAGTATCTGGCCTCTGGGTACAGCTGTCCTCTGTGGCAGAGCCCAGGCTCTCGAAAAAGCACCAATTCCCTCTGCTAGCTCATACAAACAATTCTGCTGGAAACGGAGTCAAGTTGGATCTGCTGTACGCAGTGTACTGAGGTTACCAAATCCTGCCATGTTAAAAGTAAGGTGAGTACTGCAACAACAGCTGTTTCTAACAGCTTTGTTACAAATTTATGAAGTGGAAGTCCTGACACAGAAACCCAAGATGAAGTCAACTCTCTTACTCTGTCAAGTGCATATTTTTCTCATTATTCAACACTTAACAGGGATGACAGCCAAGATTAAATAGTCACTCATCTTCTGCGCCATTATAGCTCCTGCATGATTGCTTCAAATTAAATCTAACAGTCAATGAAATAGTCAATATTTAATTTACTCATTGCAGGTGGCGATTTAGCTCCTGTTACGATATCATTTAATGACAGAAATATTGGTATTTATCACTTTTTATGAGTCTTCAGAAGATACGGGGTTCCTTCATTAGGCAAAATGTCTATGCAGCTTTAAGTCATCTGTCACCCTTAGAGAGTGCAGATTTTGAACAGTAAGGGTGTGTTCCTTTGCCATGCTTTTCTGGGTGCTCACTATCAGTGAAGAGGCAAAACGGTGCTGTGCAAGTCTCCAGAGACCTAGTAAGCTAATCTTGACAGCACCTACACTTCTATTCTTCTAAGAGCACCCACTGACTAGCTAGCGGCGCACAACATTTGGATTTAGAAGAACCTGATACACCATTGACAGTCCAGGGCAATCAGGGTTAATTCCTACTCTTTTGACCTCGCTGCCTTACTTACATAAAAGCCATTACACAAGTAGGGGGAGTCCAACGAGAAACACTTTTTGTGACATTCATTACTGACCTTTTGACCACTTAAGAATTCATCAACTGAAGACAGATCATTTTCGCCCTGTTTCCAGAGGAAAAAACAAGCAGCAATGTTATTGCTCCCATTTAATAAATGTGCTACAATTTTTTTTGCTTTTTGTTAGCACCATTTTGGGTGAACCAACCTATGCACCTCAGCTCCCCGATAAAACAGACTTCATGCTGAAGCCCCTTCCCCCTGAAAAATGGGGCTTCTCCACATACCATCGGTTACTGCCATATAGGAAACCTTACCATATCTGCCATGAACAGTTTAGTTCTTGCTTAAAGGTAAGAAATTAGAAAGTAAAAGCACAACAAGGCTGCACATTCAACTTTCTCTCATCCACTCTTGCTGAGAGAGGACTGGGGGCCAAGTCTGCCTTAATCTCCACACACCTCAAAGGAGTATTCACTTGTCTAAAGACCTGTTTTCAAGTGACCCCCGGGGTGGGGGGTGAGTGAGGAGAGAGGGAGGCTAGAGAGCACAGCTGAAAGCTGGTACAGAGCATCAACAGACAAGCACAACAACTTCAGCTCTTCTTTTCCCCTGAAAAGCAACAGACACTCATCTGTGCTTCGGGACCAAGGCAGCTTTGTAGGGGGATGCCTGAGGATGGCCTCTACCACCCTCTAGTCCCCTGTGAATTTCTGCCAGCAGAAAAACGCAGCTGAGTTTTTCCAACATTGCCTTGAACAGGGGCCCTTCTGCACTATGAATACTGGCAGCACATTATTTCTCCCTGAGCGCAGGCTCAGCTGGAGGATCTCACACATGAGAGGGCTCTGCTGTCCCTCGCTCCTTGTTCCCCACCGGCTTGAAGAGAGAAATCCCGTGCTCACAGCAGCCACTCGCAGGCAAGGCCTCCCAAACTGAGATGCTAGTGCATAAAAAGGTGTCCCCTCTATCTGCCTGCAAAGCAAGAAACAGCTCAGCCCTAAGATAACTTTACAACGTGTGCAATTACACAGTTGATAAAGAAAGTTTCAGGAAATGTGCTTTTGTTTCCTATAAGTGATTTAGTTAAAAATCTGCTTTGGGATTAATTTGGGTAACAATCTGCTTTGCTAATCATGTGTTTGCATATACTTGTTTCCAATTCCATGTGTTGTGTATGTCATCACTGAGTGCACAGTTATCATACTTTGCTTTCTGTTAACGTGTAAAGATGTAGTTGAAACTCAGAAAATTTTCTCCCTATTTTCCATCACAAACACTTCAATCGGTTGGTCCTGTCATAAGCATTTGTACCAAACAAAAAACTTTTCTGGTTTTCATTTCAAAATTGCTTACTTTAAATTTTTGAACCAGACCAAAAGTATTTCTAATCTTTATTAAATTGACATAACAGAATAATGAGCTTGATACAACAAAGATGTTTATGCTCCACAACACCAGGAAATTCTAATAGTTTTTATGGTGCATTGAATTTCCAGGTCTAAACACAGACTGATTATCACTAGGGAGGGCGGTGCAGCAGAAGAAGGGAGAAAGATTTTTGTAGCCATATGCTCATTCTCATAAAGCTGCATAGTCAATTAATGAGTTGAATAATTTCATATTTGTAGCTATTTGAAAATAAATTTGTGCCCATAGCCAAAGAGCCTTCTTTCCACTTAGAGATCAATTTTTATTTACCTGAACTTCGAATGTAAGTCCCTACAAATTTTGGGCGCATTGTTTACATTTGTGCGTGTGTTAATGATCCCATGCTAACAATGGAGAGCCAGATTGTATCTTTGCCTCAAGCACCGTGGATAACTCTGCCTCTTCAGCATCAGCATCGGAAGAGAATCAAATCTCTACCTCCTCTTTGCTCCAAGGGATAGTAATTTGCTGCTGATCTACGGCAGCAGTAAATTACAATGCACCATCCCCACTCAGCAGCGCTCACTGATACCCTCGGGTGACCAAGCAAAACCCTCTCCCACTCCTCCATCCATCTGATCATGTCCATGGGAGGAGGCAGGAGGAGGTGCACCACACCTGCCTGGCTGGATAGAAGCACTGCTCCAGGGATTTGTAGGTCAAGTGCTGATTTAGCAAGGGTTTCCTCTACTTTTACTACGCATGCATTTGCAGTCCGACCTTGTGCTGGCCTACGGGTTGTTTGGCTGTTTACACTCACTGTATCTCAGGCCCAGTTCTGTCACCTCAAACTGATCCAAGATGCCCCCATGCTTTCCAAATAGTCCTGCTGGCACACAAATGCCTCAGCAAGTCCATGAATAGTGCATAGAAATGGAGGAGGCGGAAAAACAGTTGGGCAAGAGAGTACTTTAAGGATAGTGTGCTATAATTTATCAGCCATGTCTTCCAAGCTTCTAGCCACAAATAAGAAGGAAAGCCCCAGCGTGAGGAAAAGCACAGGTCTCCAGGCAGAAATGGTAAGCCTTTAGTTGAGAAAAGCATGAGGGCTGGGAAAGAAGCAACAATGACCTGCTCACCCAGTGAGCAGTTCTCTGTCTTATGTGGGTCAATCACATGCATGCTTGCTTCATAAAATAATTTTGGTTGGAAAAGATCTTTAAGATCATCAGGTCCAACTGTTAACCTAGCACTGCCAAGTCTACACCTAAACCATGTCCCTAAGTGCCACATCTAGCCATCTTTTAAATACCTCCAGAAATGGCAACTCAACCACTTCCCTGGGCAGCCTACTCCAATGCTTGACAACCCTTTCAGTGAAGAAATTTTTCCTAATATCCAATCTAAACCTCCTTTGGTGCAACTTGAGGCCATTTCCTCTTATCCTATCACTTGTTACTTAGAAGAAGAGACTGGCACCTACCTTGCTACAACCTCCTTTCATGTAGTTGTAGTGAGCGATAAGTCTCCCTTGATGCTCCCTTTCTCCACACTAAACAACCCCAGTTCCTTCATCCGCTCCTCATAAGACTTGTGTTCTAGACCCTTCACCAGCTTCATTGCCCTTCTTTGGACACTACGTATGCCCTCAACGCCCTCAACTTGCTTTACTCCCATTCTGCCAGCCACCACGCCACCCGCGTCACCCCAACAGCTTGGGGCTCATTTGAAGAGCCCAAGAGCACTAGAATTGACTCCTGAACGTCTGCCAGGGCTCCTTAGGCTGCAAACATAAAGACCAACCATTCAAATACCCCTCACTAAGGGTCTAAGGCAGATTTTTCACAAGGGCTTCACATATTGGGCTCTGAACTGCTTAGAAAATCCAACTTCCAGTAAAAGCTTAGGGTATTGAGCGCTTTGGAAAATCTGGCAGTAAATCCACAGCCCACTCCTTTTGTTTCATTAATTGGCTGTGGAGTTTAATTTCTTCATCTCACTTTCTCCCCTCAAGTGTAATGCTATAATGAATGCAGCTGATACGGGCTCATGTCTCTGAGCACAGCTAGATATGCTGCCTGTGGTGATTCACACTTAAGAAATATATTCCAGGTTATCCAATGGGCCCCTGGCCTTCAATATAAATATGCCTCCAAAATTATTTCAAGTCCAAGTAGGCAAATGATTACTTGAATTTTAAATAAAGACACTGCTAAGGACCATTACAGAGATGTTAGAAAAAGACCACCTCTGGCTCAGGGAGTCCCCAAGTCACAAATTATTGGAGGTTGAGTGAAGTAATCTTGTTTGCCTGCCCTGCTCTAATACCCTTACCTTGTACCTACAGCTGCTGTGGGCCATTCCACTATCAGAGATGGGATAGAGGGCTAAAGGCACCTTTGATCTTAAGTTCTTATAGATATTTTTGTTTTTAAGAAGCCATCAGTGAGAAGCGAGGATTGAAAAATTTTAACCCCAATACTAACTGTTTCAAGTTACCATTGCCAGAATAAAAAATACCAACTTGGCAGGCACATGACAAACTCTGACACGAGGTTCCCATTTGACTGGCACCAGAAAGAATGCCTAACCTTGGCTTTCCAATATTTCCTAGCATTTCCAGAGCCAAAATGATTGCAGATACTACAAAGAGTGCGCTGGAAATTACATCTTAAAAGGAGTTTATTTCTCCAAACATCACAGGCAAAAATAGCAAGCTGGATCCAGTAAATTGCGTGGCTATGACTGCAATTCAGAAATAAAAAGCTTCAGCTTATGTCTTCTCACTAACTTACTTCCACTTCATGGAAGCCTGCAGAATAGGCAACATAGATAATTCCAAGTTCTTTCAAGGATTTTAGAAGCTTTTCTTCCCTCCAAAAAATTCTGGCCTCTACACTGCTTTCAAAAAAATAATAACCTGGGCTGTGAAGGTACAAGCTAGTATGAAACTGAAGATCAAACTTTGAAAGGTGTTTAGGTGCTTGTGCTCTCTTTGATTTCAATAAGAGTTAAAAGCTATCATACACTTAGAAACCTGGGACTACAGTCTTGCAGTGGTAGATAAAAAGCAACACTGGCAGCTCCGAAGATTCGAAAACTCAATGCCTAGGCCCCTTCCCACACATACAAGAACAGAAATGAGCTTGGAAACTGTAAGATGCGAGCAAAATAATTCAGGTGGGCTCCTGCAAATGAACTGAGCTTTCGAGCTTCTGTCCACCATCAGGTGAGCTAAAAACTTCTTTTTTCAGAATGAAAGTTTAACATTTGCTGACAAAAGTAAATGTTAATATGAAAAGTATTCCCCACTGTGAGATCTGTGATAAAGCCATGAGGGCTACAAGCAACATAAGCCTCAAAGAGTCCCAGCATTTTAAGTTAGGGCATTGATGTAGGTTTGGAGCCTGGGTTAAATCACAAGCAGTAAATTATCTCATTCATCTCATCCTAATCCCCATCTGTCAACATCCCAAAATCACAAAACGTAGTGGGGCAAAACAAGGAGTATCTCTCCCAAAGTCTCCTGGAATTTCAGTAACAGGATCTCTGCACTCACATCAGCCCAGGATGGAAGGATACTTGCTAGGCACATAGCCGTGTGCCTAGCCGTGTCCAAAACGTGACTTTTCCACTATTCCACTTCAACAAGAACCAGACCTTACATTAGATCAAAACTACAAAGCCAAATAAAAAACCAAGAAGGTCTTGCTGACGTCTGTAAACTATAGGAGGAAAAACCATGAGGGAAACGTCTGAAAATTAAGCCAATGCTTTGAGTGTGCGCTGCAAGAATCCCAGCAGCATCACTGCCAAGTCACTAAAGCAGCTGATTTCGAGGTTATGCTGTCCCTCTTTCTGGCAGGGCAACTCTGCCACAGAATGAGGTGGTGGTGGGAGACACAGGGGAGCTACCTCACTGCTGAAAAACACGAGCCAAAACTTCTCCAAATGAATTTTAGGTGATCAATGAACCATGGTGGAATTTGTTCTATTTCTAGTTCTGCCAAAAACTCAGATTAGAGATGCTCACTTCTGGAACTGACCCTGAAAACCCAGAGAGAAGCAAAAGCCGATTCCACTCTCACACACCACCAATCTCTTGCACATGCCATTATATCTTGTTGGGCTCCCTGGTAATCCTGCACCTCATGCCAGTAGCACACAGGGTAATAATTGCACAGGAGTGTCTCCGAAAGTAAACCAGTAAATTCAGAAAGAAAGAGTGACTAAACTCAGTGTGATTAACCAATACAATAAATTGTAATGACCAAGTAGCTTGGACCAATATTTACCAGCGCATGCTGTTGAATTGATCCGAATACAGAACTCTTTGTGCATGGAAGAGATAGTCTGTTATCACGCCGCAGCTTGTCTTTCACACCACATGCACCACTTACTACACAACTGAAGCACAGCTTAGCAATTTTATTCAGCTGGTCTGCCACAAAAACTCAATTTAAAAACTGCATTATTGTAACTTGTGGATATGGATCCCATTAACTAGCTCCTTGTCACTTCATATAAGCACCATTTCTTCACATTTAAGGTACAATTTTAGTAGGAGTTTTTCTTTTCTTTTTTTTTTTTTTTCTCCCTTCTCTCTCTTGTGTTATCTCAATCTGACTAAACTTTTCCTATCTGCTTTGCTGTACTTTTGCCATCCCTCTGGCATTTTAAGACAGGAGGTACATTTTTAGAAGCCTGTTCATTCACTGGAGAGGCACATCCTTGCTTAATCTGAAAGGAAGGAGGGAGGAATCCTTGCAGGTACCATGGAGGGGGTTTAAAGACACATTGTTGCTCTTCAAAATTCTCCATTACTCAACAACACAGCATGAACACTAAATAGAAAGCTCAAAAACTGGCATTTTAAGGTTCTCAGTTCCAGACAGATAATTTCATACCATCAGAACATGAGACACGAACCTCCGTTAACATTAGGTAGCTTCTCCAGTGAATTGGGTGTTTATACTTTGCTCGCCTCCACACCATCCTGTTACCTCTGCTCCCCTCTCTCCTCATCTATCCAGTCTTTTTTTGTAGGAGCTGAAGCTCAACTCCATGCTAACTCCATTGTCAGAGCTCTGCCAGCCCTTCCCTTTCCAAACTCTCTCTCTTTTTTCTCTTTTTCAATCTGGAACTTCTCTTTCAGCTGATCTAAAAAGAGCTGAAAACATGGGAAGCATTATCAATCCTGTAATATTTTCATCCACCAAATATTAACTTATTTTGAGCTTTGAAAAATGTACTTCAGCACAGTTTCAGCTCATACATACACTCAGCAAGGCAGAATCTGGCCATTTTTATAGTCTTCATGCTGTGCCCTTTTCAATTTCCAGCTGGGACAGTGGCCTGAAGGCTGCTTCAACTTGCACCACAGTCTGAAAGCCAGGGAGAAGCGGAGTGCCAAAGTGACCTACATTTCTCCTCACAATTCCTTAGCTTGACAGAAAATCAGCCAGACTTGAGGCAGGATCTCAAAATCCCTTGGCTTCACTCTGTGTTCTCTGAGAACGACAGTGCTGAGTGGGGAATAATAAATAAGCAAGGTGCTCTGATAAGGGGTGTCCTGGCAGGCAGGTTGCACAGGCTGGAGGGTTTGTGTGAAGGGCAAGACTTAGTGCCAAATGGGACTTAGTCCCTAACAGGATGCTGTCGGCATTTTTACAGGATCTGTAGCAAACTAAAAATAATAGAGTAACACAAGTATTTATTTGTATTATATGATTACATTTTTCAAAACAAATGCCATTAGCTGAAACCTGTGTGGGTATGGGGAATGCCTCATTCATCCTAATACACTGTCTAGGATAACAAGGCCAATAAAAGTCAATTTTAAGTCAATAATATTCGCTCTTCCTACTGTTTCCTTCTATTTTGCCCAGCTGAAGCACTGACAGATCAGTTTCCAGTTATAGACAGGTTGTCATAATGCTACCGGACACTGGAACATGCCACTAAAGCCATGTGAAGAAATGTCAATCCTGGCAGTTAGTGACATTTCAGTTCCAGATTAGTAAGACTTGAGATACAAGAAAAAGGGCAAACAAAGCCTTGACTCTCAATGCTTGTTTACTTTGAAAGAATTTATGTAATATCTACCCATTATGTATCAGTCATGCCCATTTTTGATGATTTATACAGCTGAATAAGGAAGTCTGAGATTGCTGACCTGACTTCTCTCCCATAGCACTTGGTTCACATGGGTAAAATTACTGTTGTCAACAGGACCATTCCTAAGTTAAATTAAACTGAAACCAGAATCATACCTTATGTTATGATCCTAAAACACTGTGCTTATGTGTATGGCAAACCACAAAGAAGACAAAGCCAATTCCTAATTGTTAAAGTTCATGAAATCATACTAGTATGTATGTCTTATTGCTGATGCTATTGAAGATCTCCTGAAGGATCTGCAATTACAAATGACATCGACAAATGACTTTGAGATCTTGAAAGTTCAGAAGTTACAAAGTTATTCACAAGAATGGAGCTGATTTTTATTTGCCACAACACCACAGCCAGCACATCAACAGCTTGACCATATTCATAACACAGCAAAGTTAACAACTTCAAAGTTACCAATGTGACCACCTGTGTGCCTTAACCAAAACACCTACTGGGTGGAACAGTGCATCTAAGTTTTGACAGACAAAAAAATGCATAAAAGTACTAAAAACTATGATACGCTGCTCTAGGGAACCCCTTCTTTTTCATATATTTGATCTCTTACAAATATAGGTTAGTGCTTGCAACACTTGGGATCCCTCTTTTAAAAATACCAGTAAACTGAATGATGCAGCCAAGGCTATATATGACTTCTTGCTGAAGACAATGGGAATGCCTTCACTGGGCAGATAATGCTCACAGCGATAAAGCCACAAGGCTGTAAGGAAGAACCCAAGAGTCTTGGTTCCCACCCCTGTATTCTACTCATTAGACAGCATTTTCCGTAAGCATTTGTGCACAGAGAATTTAAAGCACCCAGACTGCAGGTCAATAGGCATATACCCTGGTTAGAGTGGAATGTAACAACAGTTAAGAGTAAAACATTACACAGGTGAAACTTACAGCAAGGTAGTTCTCAACATGGTCATATTATTTCCGGGACATTCACAAGATAACTTTTATATGGGACAACTAAGGGAAAATATTCTGTGGAATAGAATTTGTAAAGTCTATCTAGGTTATCTAGCCCAATACAGTCTTAAGATAGTCAAATGGCTTCTAAGTGATCCCCATCTCCTGGGATACCACATTGCTTGAAAAATTCCTTACATTCTACAAAAAATTCTCCAGCAGTTGACCACTATGATGAAGTATCAGGGACTTCAGTATACCTGCTCAAGTTCTTCCATTATCAGTCTGCTTGGAATAAACTGCACACCCAACAGTGACAATTATTAGTGATACATGTACACAGTTGTCCTACCTTGTGCAATTCCTTTATCAAGTGTCTCATGTTGGGAAAAAAAAAATCAATTTTCTTTCTTGAACTTAATTTGCTCATGTAATTACCATCAGTGTGTGGGATTAAGCAGCTCTCTTGAAAGGGTAAAAAAAGGTATTGCAGTACTTTTAAAAATAAACTTTCGGTATCCCATGAACTAAAAGACAATATTTGAGCATTCCTTTTTGCAAAGTAAGAACTGCTTTGATCTCTTTGCTGCAGTTAATTGATACATTTTGGCATGTCAGAGAACCTGGGGGGGGGCAGGGAGGGGTGGGGGTGGTGGAATAATAAAAAGACAGCTGAAATTCTAACAAAGGCCTAAGAAAACCTTTTCTCTTTCTACATCCTTTACTTATTCTTTCTATGCTGGTCCTGAAAACAAAAGTCCAATTTTCAAGGCAAAGGACACCTAGGGGGACTTTATAGGCAAAGTATTTATCTTCTTAAAGTCTGCTTTCACAACATTAAACCAATGGGTAATATTAATTAAGCTGTACAAAACCCCCTCCAAATCTGTTCCCCTCATTAAAGCAGTACAACAACAAACCATTGGTATGGTCTGCTGATATTTAAGAATGTACACAAAAAGGCTGAGTCTTGATACAAAGTTTGCTGAGACTTTTACAGTATGGAAGCTAATGAGATGCAGCCTTGGGCTGCTAGAGGGAACATGCAGCCATAATCACACTAAGGAACTGTTACTAAGGCAGATATATTGCCTTGCCATTGTATCTATTTAGCAGCTCTACCCTAGTCTGTCTCTACATTAAGACAGTTTTAGAAAGGGAAAGCTTTCTGGTTTAATCAGCTTAATGCAGTGGGCAGTTAAGAGGGTGCATAAAAATGTTGCTCTACAGAGAAAAAAAAAAAAAAAAAAGAGTTACAGATTCTTCTCACTTAGCTTTTAATTAAAGGAAGGAGAGGTGAGTTCTTAGATGGGAATGAAGCAAGCCTGTGGGGACACGCTCAGGACCCAGAGCTCAGCATTTAGCTGATGTCTTCTGTGCTCAAGCCTGAGGATGGACTGTGACCACTGGGGTGCTGCTGCACTGGCCTGATTTACTACGGCTTCTGCTTCAAGTGGTCGTCAAAGCAAGTTCAGGCACGGTTCATCATTATTATTTCATCAATTAAATGCACTATGCTCAGCTGGCAGCCAGTGAAGTAGGCTGTCACAGATGCATCCAAATCCAGGTCAAAGGGGGTCTTTGTTCCTCAAAAAGAAAAAAAAAAAAAAAACCACTGTGGAATGAGATGTTCCATACTAATGAAGACAGAAATGGTGGAAAAAACCAAAACCTTAAGATCTAGCCGAAGTTGACCAAGGGGAAAAAATAGCATACTTTTGTCTCTCTTGTTATTCACTGGAAACACTTTATCTTCTTGCGTTCAAAGAAACTTCCATTAGGCAAAAATTCAATACTCGGCACTACTTCAGCAAAATGCCCTTGCTGCAAAAGGCTTGGAAAAAATCCCAGGCATCTGAGGAATTTTTTTCTTCCCAGAAATCTTATTGTGTTGTTTTGAATGCGGGAGACAAATGAACAATACTGCCCAGTCCCTGGAATGCCCTCTAAACCTCGCCGCAATCCAAAGCCTCTGCTACAGGCAGCTTTGCTCTCCCAGGGTGCTGATAGAGGTGCAGTGACCTCAGCAGACCCGGAACACACAGGTTTTCTTCTCCTCTGAAACAGCCATCCACAAAATTCCTTTACGAGCTATGTCACCACAACTGAAGAGCGACTCAGGCACTGCTGCTATTTTTAAAGCGCACCTTTCCTTTGCTCCAGAATCTATTTTTATATAACCTTGATACGGATATGTTGAGTGGTCAGCACTGCTGGCCTTTGAAATCTAGCAGCTTTGGAGCTGTTTAATGTTAGTGTAGTGTCTGTTCTTGCAGACTGATGGTGATTATTTGAGGCATCAGATGGATCACAGAGACTTTTCAAAGGAGTTCTGTGTATTTTGCACCTCAGTTCTCTTAGCTTATATCATGGATATTCTCATTTGTTCCAAGTCATTATATCTGTGGCTTTATACAACATTGATTGTAGGGGTGGGTGACAAATATGTTTTCTTTTCAGAGGTTATCAGCTGACAAATAACTACCATTAATCTTGGCTCTCCATCTAAGACGTAAGGATTTAGCCCCCATGTCCTTCAGAAATGTATATTGGAAAGGAGGTCAGAAAAGGAATGGGTGTATCCTTCCTTGAATGGCAGCCAATGAGCTAAGTTCCCATGCAGGAGGAGGGGAGCGCAGCTAGCATCAGCATGAAACTAAAAGCCCAACCCACACGGCTGACAGGACTTCATTTGATCATGAGCAGCAGCTTAATCTTCCCTGCAACGGCAGAAAGGCAGGCCAAAGAGGCCCTGCTCTGCATTGCTGAGGAGTCTAGGTATTATTTTTTTTCTAAGTGGTAAGATAGTCGATACTGAAAATGACGATAATCAATAACGGTTCCAAACCTAATTACAAACCATTCTCCACCCATACGAAACTGTCAGAATCATTAATAAAAGCATAAGTGCTCTGATTTTGCTCCCCTTTCAATCAATGGGTGCAGCTAGAGTTCCCGGTCACATGTTGTTCTTCATCCTTTATTCCTCTTCTTTTGCATGAAAGATGGCATTAACTGCCTTGCTTCTGCTAGCTACAGAAAAGGTCTGGCCACAAAAAATTGTGATATACTAGGCATCTTCAATATTAAAAGAGAAAATAGCATGTGCAATACCTTGGGTGGAAATTATATGGCAGCCTTTTCTACAATTGCCTATCACAGCATTTGCACATTAACCATCACATTAAAGCAGAGTTTGACTATCCTCAACAACAGCCAGGGACACTAAGGCCACAGACATGTAATAACTGAGATGAGAAACTGGAAGTTGGGCACAATGTTGGAATGCACAGTGTTTTGCTTGCGGTATTGTTTCAATCACAAGAGCCACTTGAGAGCCCTTCCTTTTTCGTACACACAATACACATTTATCTTCATATTTTCTAGATATTAAGCCAAAGATAAGCATGACGTTTGCTCACAAAATTTGAGCATGGCCCCTTTGGTAAGGGTGTGAGAAAATCAGCACCTTCTGTTATTCTGGCTCCTAACGGAATAAGGGGTTATTCAAGAACACCTACAGGATTGGAGCAGGACACTGGCCACTGTAAACTGCTGCACTCGAGTGAGGTGTCCAGTTTCCCTGCAGGGGAAAGGGAAATGAGAAGCAAATTCTGCTGAGATCTTTCTCTAAGCAAGAGATATGACAGGTCTGAACATAAGATGTGAGCTGAAAACCTCTGGAATCAATAGGATTGGCTTGCCCAAGATTTGTATCTCACCCATCCAGTGCAGCACCTCTTTTAAACCACTACTAATGTATTCAAGAAATGTATTAATGAACATTGTGCTCAGGACAAGTTTGTGATGTCAAGCTCTGTTCGCTTAAAACACACAGTTTCAACTAAGCTTATCCAGCTAGAGCTTGCTGTAGTACACACTGACTACAAACTCCCCAGTGGAGAGACAGCATGATAAAAAGTCACACAGCACAATTACCAGTCAGCATTTTCATGACAAGCTACTACTCCTTGACAAAAGACTTCAGAATACCTAAGACTTTACTGGAGTTTCAGTATTGGCATTTTCACAACCGCAAAGAACATGGTTCATTTTTCTTAATTTAAAATTCATTTTATTATTCATGTAAAAATATATTATCACAGTTGTCTAGAAGTCCATTATAAAAGTACCTCCTTGCATTATTTCAGATATAATAACACTGTGTGCTAATTTTTATTATAAATTAGGGTAACTTCGACTGTAAGATCTTGCAGCTGGATCTATCCTTTTTATTCTGCATTTCTGTAAAGAGCAGGAGAAAGGATCTTGAGCTACGACTTACACTCATAGGAACTGCCACAATAGTTATGAAGTAACACAAGAAAGTACCAGTTCTGTGCTCCCGTTATTTGTGTTAAAATGCCACAGCTGACACTATAGCATCTCCCTTGTACATTTTAGCATGCTATATGACAGAAAATCAAGACACCCTTACTCTGTCCTGAAGTGATAACACAACACAAATACAAAAATTAGCAAAGGACAAAAGCCCTCACATGTTTTGAAACAAACCAGATCAATCAAAACTAGTGCTACAAACAGTAAATTGTAGCAATCACAATTGTATGGTTAAGGCCAGACACTGCTTGAATGCAGAGTTAAGAACATCCATGTAGTTAAATTTTGCAATTCCATATTAAAACGTGCTTGATACTCTTCCAAACCTTAATCTTTTAACTCTGTGTATGCGTAATAGCTATTTCTGGGATAATTACAACAACCCTGCAATGTTTTATTGATTTTGAAATACGCACCAGATTACAGGATATATTAACTTGAACTGCAAAATACTAACATAATTAATCTGCATGAACACACTGAACTTCGTAACATTTAATAGACATCCACAACCTTTAGCACTAAAGTAGCTGTACACATGCACTCAAGATGGTAAAGGACTATAAAATATGTATCTTGTCAGTGTTTCATTTCAATTTACTCTAGAAAAAGAAATATCTGCTGGTTCAGAGTTCAACTACGCCATGCTTTTCAAATTCCACAACAAACTGAAAATTATAGTCTCAAATCAGAATATGCTGTCTTTCGACAAATTGACCAAAACCCTCACGTATTCTTTTTCAACATAAAGGAATTGTCTGGTGCCCATTAATTTTGCAAAACTAAAACAAAATTGAAACTCAATTAGAAAAAGAGCTATTCCAATCTTTTAGAAGAAGCCTACCTTAAATATATATGGAAACTGTAGTACTGCATATTAAACACAGAAGAACTGGAATTAAAATACACATTAAATATTCAACAAAATGGCTTCAAAGAAGCAACTCCTGTCTCCTGGATGAGGACACTCAGGTAACTACATTTATTTAGGGACTTTTGTGGGCTTCCTGGGCAAATAATGGGCTCTAATCTCAGTTATTCATGATGAAAAGAAGGCAAAGTCATAAAATGGCATTAAAGGCACATTATCTGCCAATACAGCCTGCTCCAAATGTGATTATTACTTGTAGAACATCAGCTTTAACAAGAAACCCATTTGAAATCACTAGATTTTTTTCATTAGTGTTTGTCCTGCTCTAAGTCAGTTACTTGTAATTCCTGCATCCCTCTTGCTCTTAATAGCATCAGAGAGGCCGCTGTCGCAGAGGGGACATGGGTGGTACAAGACCTGGCAAATAGCTTGGGTGCTCCACAGGGCTCTAGTAATGCATGGGGAGAGCTTTCCTGCTCATGGCCAGAGCGCTTTCCTGAAGATGGGTCAAATTAAAGACTAATTCAGAAGTACCTGTTATTTACCAGAGAGGTCTCTTGGATATCAGATTAAAAGGCACTTTTCTTTCTTTTTTTTTTTTTTTAAATAACTCGACTATTCAGTTATCAGTCCTTCATATACTTATAGAAATATATATTTTTAGTATTGCTTTTATCATTTACATGTTTCCAGGCATATATCTACATTCTTTTTCCAAGGAGCTCTCTCTACACAATCATTACTAGTTAGGACTGGAAGGTGAAGCTTTGGCAAGACAGATCTCTGGTTAGACCTCCCTTGGCTCTTTTTATGAGGACTTGTTACATGCAATATATACATGAAAGCTGCAAGTCTTGTACGGGCCGCCAAGCAAGGAGCTAGATGAGGCAAAATCAAGACACAATAATAGAGGTTTACCTGCTACATCTTTATTTTGCGTGTAAGACTGACACAGATTAAAGGGCCTGAGTTTTATAAACCATCAAGTACCTATCCTTTCAAGATGAGGTGCACAAGCAGGTTTATGACATCTGGCTTGGGGTGCCCTGAGGGCCTACTGTCCAGCCAATGTGTGGCCCCCCTCCTGCCTCCCCCCCTACACTACATGCATCCCTCCCTCTCTCGCCCAGCAGTGCAGTCAACTTTATGACCAGCACACAAGAATGCTGCACAACTGCAAAAGCTGAGAGTCCTAAAACTCTCTGCTTCTGCAGATGATGCAGATCATCCTCACACCATGCTGTCGGCAGAAGCTGAATGCAATAGCATAGCTATTAAAATATTTCAGCCACCAAAATATATTTCTTTTCATCCTTTTCCAAAATTCCAAAGGCCAGTAGACACTATGATATGCTAAATGTTTCCCCAAGTACAGCATGGACCAAGTTTTTACAGCAATGTACACAGAAGAGACCCCTTAGAAGAGGGGCATTCATGTGCTGACCCACTTGGACATAACAGTGACCACATAAAGACAACCCTGCAAGACATTAAAAGTTCTGGAAGCCAACAGATATCCCAAAGAGCAAGGAGAACTCTAACCAGACCATGCCTAGGGGGAGTGGGACTTTGGGAAGTGAAGGATTGTTGGCTCAGGTTTACTGAATGACAGCTGTGGGTGCAATGGCACCCAAGCACTGACCCAGCCAGCAAATTCTGGCAGCTTGCCTCTGTTCACTTGACAGCAGAGGAAGTGTCCTGGGTCTTACCAACCCAACTGTGGTGTGTGATCCCAGGAATTCCCAAAATAGAAGCCAGTCTGCATGGCTGCATTTTGAAAAAGGACACGGGTTTTGGGATGGTTGCTGTTATTCTTCTGATACATTATCACTTTAGCCAAACCAGAAACACAAAATGCTGTCATGATATGACAGCATGGCTCCTACTCGCTCACCTTTGCAGTTGGCACCATTTAAAGAAGCTGGATGGAGGCTGTGAGCCTTTTTTCTGTTAGTAAATAAAAGCAGCATCCATTTGGGACTTGATTATCCTGCATCAGGACTGGATTATTTTATACTGGATTAATGAAACAAGACTTAAGTAGAAAAAGATTCCTAATGATTACAATCACTCTGAAGTCTCTGTGCTGTCTTGCAGTAGATGAAACTCTGAAAGAAGTTTAGAGGACTTCACATAGCACCCTCAAGCTGAGTCTAGAGCGCTTTCTCTTTCTACACATTACACACACGCAAATGGAGAGGGACAGTCTATGAGAAAGCTGCAGGAAAGCAAGTGCAAGTGCACCATTCAATAATGACACCAGGGTTACTGTCACTTTAACAAGCTTCTACTATAGTGCTATTATCATTCAAAGCTCCTTATCACACCAAGTGCAAATATTATGACTAGCTGAACATCTAGAGTAATCATTGCTGTAACTGTGTACGTATATTTGTATTTAATATTGAGGGCTGTTGCTGTCACCAGGCTATAAAAACCAAACTGGCATTAACATCAGTGCCGAGGATTTGCATAACGCTGACAAGGATAAAGACTGGCACATTGCTTGATGTGCACTATGCAGGCAGCTTCTCATTGCAGCGCGGAGCAAATGGCTGACCAACACCGGCCAAGATTAGAGGGTTTCTCAGCAGATGCCAACTTGACAGCAGACTGAATAAAAAGGGGCAGAGCAAACAAGCACCGTTCAAAACAGAAAGAGCCCCATCCACGAAGCTAGAAATGATCTTGTCGCTGCCTAACTTAGCAATGATTAAATAGAGTCCGAGTTGAAATTCCAACATGTCTGGCAAACAGGGGCCTTCTCATGGGGCTCTTTCAGGAGGGAGGCAGGCTACTGCAAGGACCCTTTGAGGATGAGCTGCTACTAGATCATGTCTACTAAAGCTGCCAGGGAGAATCTGAGATCCTACACATAGTCACCAACCAGATGCTCAAAGATGAAGCGTAGGGTCTTATTTCACAAAAAGATCTACCAATTGGACTTTGATAGATTTTCAGAGCGTGAAAGGTTCCAAGCTGTGCCTTAGCAATGGACCACTGACATTGGTTAGCCCTTTATGACATTACCCAAGGACTCAATACAAGGGGTGCTGTGGTCACCTCTGCCACAAAGCTTCATCTTCCAGAGTGGCCAGGGGTTCCTATTGACAAGAGTTGGGGAAAGTGCTGGGCATTCCTAAAAATCTCTCCATTGATCTCTCAGTGCTTCTCTGTGCAAAACAGTAACATCTTACTGCCTGGGAGACTACAAAGTTCAGATACCACAGAAAAGGAGAAGAGGTACAGTTACTGCAGTGACCCCTCATTCTCTGAGGTAGTATGCTCCACCGCCAACCTGACCTTTATCTCCCCTAACCCTGACCAAGCGATAACCACTCGTGGTGGTCATAATGGGTGCGTGTAGTTGTGATGGCTGCATTTGGCTCAATGTGGCTTCAGGGAGACAGATACCAGCACAACAGCCAAGGACTAACTTGAGCAACATGCTCACCTCACCAGAATACTGGTACTGTGCTCAATCTGCAAATATGACTATAAGTCAATCATCTTACCCCCATAAATACTGAACAGCCCAAGAGCTCTTTGAGCTCTCCTGTATGGCAGCGAGCTGCACACCAGGATCCCCCCCTTGAGTAGGGATGCCTCTTAAGATTATTCCTTGAGATTAAGAGATTCCTTGCCACAACAGATCCTTTTTTCTTAGCATGCTAAACTTTGGAATCTTAGCTAAGTGATATAAAGGATTGATTGCACATATGTAATCCTTTAGACATAAACCGTTAACTGAGTCTGGGACTAGGATTGGATCCAGCTGCACCTAGACTCCTCTCTGAGAACGAGTTTAGAAAGTAAGGGGGTCCTTTCTGAACCTCGACTCAACAGGAGCGTCTCCCTGACAGTTCTGCCTGATCCTGTTCTCTATGCAGTAAATAACCAAGTGTGTCTTGCCATTGAATCTTGTTAAAACACTGTCGCGTTTACTATCAAACTTTGTTAAATCCCTGTTTCATATCAATAAGTGTCACTGCTTCTCTGTATGACTGAATTGCATCCCTCCACCCACAACATTCTCACAACTACTTCTCTAATGAATGCAGTGCAAAACTGCCTCAAACATGCACAGGTCTTGTACCATTGTTCAAATCTTAAAGTACTGGAATCATATGTGTTAAATTTACGTCCAAGTTAAATTCACCGACTTATATCAGAGGCAAACACAGCCACTGGCATTAACTAAACTCTGGTCACAAATGAGGTCGATTTTTGCAGCTTCAGTTTCTTACAGAACAATGAAAGTGGAGTGTTCTGTGAATTAATGTACAGTAGGATCACAGAAAACTATATCCACAAAGAAATCATGGACATATGATCACCTGTGCAACACCTACCATTACTGACAGCAGCATGTTACTAGAGCTTCCATTTTTAAGAACTCGCTTTCCAGAAAGAAAACTGCATGCAGTAAGGCAGATTGAAACAGAAGAGGAAGGAGTATATGCACTGCGGCACTGGGTGTCTATAACAGAATATGGGCTCTGTGTCACAGAAATATACTCTTGTTTTGGCTGGATTGTTTCTATCTTGCTTTTCACTGGCACTAAACTCATCAATATGAACATACAAAGTTGAGAGCCCTCAACAGTGGCACTAATTAATTTTTTGTAAGTGATGTTAAATCCTAAATGAGATTTTGCAAATTGCTACTTGGATCACTTTTGCTGGTACCAAACAAACTGAATGATTCACAACAATGGCACTAATCAAATTCTGAAAAGCCAACTGACCCCCTGCTCTTGCTTGATAACTGGGAAATAGCGCGAGAGAGGGCAGGAGGCTGCGAGATTAAAGTTAAAGAGGTTCAGGAGGAAATTGCAACCAGTGATGCTTTATGTTGCTACATTGTATTAGGAAAGCAAGCCAGCAGATTTGCTGTGCTGGAAAAGGAAACGGAATATGCGAAAGTTTCCAGTGCACGACCTCCAGAAAGCAACTGCTCAGATGCAATATATAAGAACACAGCTATATTTTGCAAATGTTTTAACGTACTCAAGTCTTTTGGATATATACTTGGATGTTTTCAGTGCTAAAACACAACTGCATAATTTCTAATAACTTTGACTTCAGAATCCTGAGCAGAGCAGTAACTAGCTCTAAAAAATATCACCAGTGTAATATTCCCTATCAGTGAACAGCAGCAAATGTCTGCTCCAAGAGGTAACTTCAGACACTTCTAGGTGTTTATTCTTTTGCAAACAGATAGACAAACATACACTGAATACAGCCCTCATTCAATTTTCTAATACAGCTGCACACAGACTTCATAATGCACCTGGCTGCAGCAGCTTATGTCTGTGTTCATTTGGTCCATGATATCACCCAGTGTGACCTAGCACAGGACACTGGGTATGAAACAATACTAGAAAGTAGAAGAGAAAGAAAAATGGCTCTTTTAAATACTAGGCACCGTTCCATTCCATCTAGAAGGGCACTTTAAATCAGTATTTCCTAACTATGATAGTAATTGAAATTTAACAGGGCAAGTATTATATAGTGAACGCCGCTAAGTATGTTTTATATAAAGATTAGACCTAATAAGACACTTGTCATATATTCCACAATTGCCAAATGATTTTTAAAAACAGATTTATTGAGGGTGACCAGCTGTATAAAAGTCTGTATGACCTGTAACACTGTAGTTAAAGAAACATTACCAGCTTCAAAAAACAGTGAAATTACTTTATCTATTATGGTTACAAATGGTGACTAACTCTGTTACAACTGAACCACGCCAGCAAAAGGAAAACCACTCCCTGTATTTTTTTAAGTAAGCTTCATTGTATATTCCACAGCAGTTTGTGTCTAGATGGGTTCAGAGTTTTGCTTTTGATTAGTTGTATCGGGCAGCAGCTATCTGGGGTTGCTACGCTCGTATCCATTAACTTCCTCTTGGCAAAAGACTCTTAGAAGCATTACAGCGGATGCAGAATAAAGCTTTTATATTTTAAAATTACATATTTTAAAATAACTCAGTTGGGGCCTCTATTTTTAAGGATGATCTGTTAGTCAGTTTCAAAGACTTAAAAATTGGCAGTGATGCTAAATTCTATGCCCAGGCTGAGGTTACATACATACATATGTAAAAATACATGTATGTATATACATACACAAAAATTAATACACATAATCAAGTTATGAAATTCAAATTCAAATTCAGACTTGGATTTTTAAGATACTTTCCTGAGTGGCTGAGGGACTGTCATTTGGCCAAGCAACTAAGAAAAGGTGTAGTTGTGAAGTTGGGCTCTAGGCTGATTTGGTTTCTCCAGGCTTTCTACCCACTGTCTGAAATGAGTACTGTAGGCCCATTGCAGGCCCTTAATGCAACATTCTGATCAGTGCAAGAATCCAAGTGATGTTGTTAAAACCACAGTTTTTAATACCTTGGTATACAGCTGTCTCTAATTTCATTTTTAGGCTTGTCTCTAATAATATTTTTTCTCATTCATGAAAACTCATGCTCTTATGTTTCAGAGCTTTCAAAGAAACAGTCACCAGGGTTGATCACTACAAATGTACACTGTCAGCATGATACCATTATCACCTCTTCTTAAATTAGTATCAGGTAGTTTACTCCACCTCAAGCATATATCTCGAGACAATCAGCTTAATGGCTTATGCAGGTGCACTGCCAAAATCAAGACAGATAGAGCAAGACAGCCAGAAGGTTACCTTATGCCTTTTCTAATGCCTCATTTTAAGTTACCTTTAATTCTGCAAATCAATTTTTTCCGTATTTGAAGATCCTTGTAACAAGATTTATATCACCTACCCTTTTTCTCCTTCATTTAAACTTCCTGCTTCAGCTGACCAATAAATATGCCACCTTCTACAATTCCAGTAAAGGAAGTTCTCTATGGGCTGCTGTCATGACGTTGTAGTTTACATACAAATGCTCCAAGGAAACCACGCATTCACAGATGGCTTTCAACTCATTATGTCAACCAGCTAACTATAATCATGTAAAGACTCAAGGTGGAGAAAAGTATTGTTTGCACTGGGAACAGGCAGGAAAGCTCATATACCATTTAAGGAGATACTGTGCAGTTCCTGTTTGCTACAGCTGCAAAGCCACATGAGCATAATTATTTCAGTGAAGTCTCTTCTGCTGACTAGGTAGATACTCAAAAACAGTGCAGCTGTTAGAAATAAGGTCCGTATCCATAAACATATCTGAAAGCTTCAAGTGTCTAAAAGCTGCAAAATGCCTCCTACAAGTCAGGAGATGTCTTCCCACCTCTGCCACAAACTCTTAGTGTAACTTTTGTCACATCACTTTAGCCTCATCCTTTTACCTCATCTACCTGTGAAACGAGGAAAGTATTATCTACAACAATGGCTTGGGGAGTTTGGTGTTAATTTGTGCTTATTAATTGCTTGGAGAGCTGAGGAAGAAAGGGAAATGTAAAAGCAACGTCTTTTTATTAAAGGAAGTCGGAAGACAAAAAGTGGGACAACTTCTGTAATCCTGAAGGGAAGTTCCCAACTGGGGAAGGGTGCACAGAGGGAGGCATTGATTGCAGGAGGGAGCATTGTGGCAGAGCTGCCATCAGGCTTGCAACTAGCCAGCCTTCTTCCTTCATTCCTGTCTTCTCCACGCTCCCCCCACTCTTTGTTTCTTATGTTCTCCTCAAATTTATTTCATTTCACATTTTGTGTACTTATTCCAACCTCTGTAATTGTCTTCTCCTCAAACAAGATCAGAGCTGGCACTTTGTTCCTGCTGCAGCTCACTGCAAGCTCTGGGCTCAATCCTGCCAGGTGCTGAGCTCCCCTGTGAAACACCCCACAGCCAGAGAATTCAGCAAGCACCAAGTGAGGGTGCTCAGAGCTTTGCAGAAAGGCAGGATCAGATGAAAAAAAAAAATCATCAAACAAATCTCTGCTAACATTTCTTGACAACATCAGTTAGCTGATACTGCCTTACTTGCCGTACAGTTACCCTGATTTTACACAAACTAACAACAGACCTGGAGAACTGTACAAGGTACAAGTCACCCAGAACGACCCCCAGTACGTCACAATACAGGAAAATCCTTCAATGCTCAATGTTATCAGAGGAGTGACAAGGGACAGGTGATCTGCCAAATGAAATATCCAGTCATACAGTCTAATTGGTAGAGGATGTAAACATCTCTAGAATGATAAGACAGAAGCTAATTTTTTTTTTTTCTAATTAAAATTTGACTCATAACTTTGCTCCACTGGAAATACACACATACTTCTAAAAGAGTTGATAGGCATGAAGCAACTGGTCACGCAGTATTAGCAGCCAAGACCTTTCTTACAGAGCTAGCTACCTAGAAATCTTCAAATGTTTTTGATGGCCAATTCCAGATGCTCAACTGCTGGCTTTTGTTACTATACTAATAAGTAAGTAACTGTGTTACACTTTTAAATGAGCCCTTTTGCTGTGACCTCCCAAGTCTTCCAACTGATGGAAGTACTTTGCAGGGTCTGTAAACCCCTGTTTTGAAACAAGCAAAAGACATGTACAATAACACAAGATGTATGTTTAGGAGAAAGTCAGAAACATTTGGCTTGTACAAATTCATATTTCTAGCTTATCTGTCCCCAAACAGCTCACAGACAGTGCATGGGTCTATATTAATACATACCATAATGCACTTTATTCTGGATGACTGATAATGGGATTATTGCTCATATACCAAAAGCAAGACAGACAAAATTCTATCAGTTTATTCCTAAAGAACAGAGTGTTTGTCAGAGCCTAATATGTTTATCATCATGAGGCTGAATCAGCGGGGTTAGCTCTATGTAGTTCCTGGAAATTAGAGAATATGATTGTGTCACAGGATTCATAATCAGCATTTGATAGAGCAACCGCCTATAAGAAAGGACACCCAATCTGAAAAGTGATTCTCTTTAGAGCGGTACCTGTAATTCACAGGAATGTTTTCAGACCTTGTAACCAACAAAGCAGTGAATATTGGATGGTTTATAGACATGTGAACTATAGCTCCTGAATGCTCATTCTCCTCCCTGCTTGCTACTTAGTCTGAAAATGGAAATTTGGTTTCCGTGTTTCTCTGTACAGGTGGGTTTGAGTGAGCCAGCTGAAGAGGTCATTTCCTCCCTGTGGGACACAGTCCCCCAAAGGGTTTTACCCTAGTTAATCCAACCCCGAGAAGCATCTTTCTGTTACTAATCCTGACAACGCCAGCCATCCCTACTGTGTTTTACAGAGACTGAGGGCTTGAACGGACACTGAAGCTGGACTCCTCTCTGGCTGCAGACATCTGATCCAAAGTCTTCTGCAGTCAAAGGAGAGACTCTTGTGCTATTTAATGGGGTTTGGATCAGACTTTAAGGACAGTGCTGACTGGCAGTAGCAGGGATGATGGGCTAGGCTGTAATTGTTTCCATGGAGAATGAGAGGCCTTCTCTAAGGCTGTCAAGCATCGATATGAGAAGACACACCACTAAGATGTATTTTCCCAGTTTAAACTTTACTTTTAAAAAGAGTACTTGTATTTGCAAAGCCACAAATTACAGTAGCCACAGTGGAGACTTCATTAGCAAACAATGACAAGACAAAGATATCACCATAAGGAAAGCTAAGAACTACCACAAGGATAAAGCACCCTCCTATTTCAATACCGTACCACAGAAGAACATCTGTCAAACAGTATTGCAGTCTGAAGTAATCAGTGCAACTAATTATCACTAATTGTAATATAGTTTCTGTCTTGCTGCTAATACATTTAGACTTGCTAATCAAATCAAACTATTCCACCTTGCCGTGCTGCTTTCAAATAAACATTTCAGCAAGGATAAAAAATGAAGCTTTGTTCCGTCTGGAGAGGCCAGTGGCTTTTTTTCATTTATTTCACACTGCTACAAAAGCAGTAGAAACTGTCATCAGGAAGACTATTCGGCACTCTGGTTTTGTTTAAGAGCCAGAGCAGGTGAGCAGATGTGTGCACAGCACTGCACTGCCTCTCAACCTTAACACAGCCAACGCTGCTGTTGCCCACAAAGAAGGGGAATGGCTCAGATTCCCCCCCAGCAGAAGCGGAGGTGAGCAGCACCTTTGCGGGATGTCCACACGTCCACTCCGCTAAGGAGCTATTAAGAAACTTCTGATTTCAGCGGTAGAAGGCGCTAATTGAAAGACAGGGCAGTGTTGTAGGTAAATTGATAAAATAGACACAGAAACCCTGGATTCAGTTTCCACCTCTGCTGCAAACTCTCCAGCGCAACCTTGGCTGCCTTGCTAAATACCTCTGTGCCTCAGCTGCCTGTCTGTGGAAGTGGGATTATACCATGTCTTTGTCTAAACTGAAAGCTCTTCAGGTAGAAAATGTTCTCTACTGCATTTCCGTGCCTGGGTTAACACAAAGAGACCCCTAACAGGCTTCTAGAAGCTCTTTTAATAAAAATAATTAAAATGTGGTTTTCAGAAATGAAATTTCATTTGCAAATACAGGATTTTCCTTCACCCTGAAAAAAATTAATGAAACTTCTTCCTTTAAAAATTGCACCATTCTATACATTTTTAATAGATTACCATCCTACTGGGGACTTTAATGTGTATCAGAGATCTGCACCTTCTGGAAAGGACTTTCAGGCAGGTGAAAAGGCAGTTCCAGAGTACTTATGCTATTGAACTGAAGTGAACTCTACTATTCCACCCACAGTCCTGCACAACATACAGCCCAAATTACCACAGACACACACTTAACACTGAAGTAAAGTTGGAGCTTATTCCCCAAAGTACTGATACAGCCTTTGGAAATCTTTAAGGTTCCTGAAAGATCAGACTCACAAACCCTCCTGTTTTTTTAGAGGACTTTCTCCCAGCCTAAATCCAACCAATTCTTTGTCTGTAGCCAATAGCTTTCTGAGGGAAAACCAACAGCCAACTTGTTGTATTGTGTCAGAAGAGGCATGTCCTCCAAATGCTGTAATCAGTAAATGTGCAACCACTTAGCTCCTGCTCCAAAACATTAGACGCTGTTTTCACAAATACAGAAAAGACCATAGTTATTGTAACAGTAGAGCTGTAGCTGAATATTTAGCAGTGCCTTAAAAAGCAATAACCAATTTAACTCACAGCTACCATTAGTTGCCAATTTAGCACAAACATTTGACATTCCTAACAAAGAAGAAAGAAAACAACTAAATATTTTATACTAAAGAGTGCCTCAGATTTTAATTAATTTTTAGTCTTTGAACTTTGCAAACAGCTACTTGTAACAGAGTTTACAAAGGCCATTTAAAATTGTGATGTTGATCTAGAAATCAATGCGCTTTCACAAAAGGCAACTCATTAGGAGTAAACATTCATAACTGCCAAGTTTTCCACATACAAGAAGCAGCACCTGGAGGCTACTGAAGTGAACAATAATCAGGGGATTTAAAATTCATCACAAGATGATCGAAATTAGCTGAATAGAGACATAAAAAAATCTGACCTGCCTAAGAAGACTTCAGTATTCCTAATAATCACAGCCTGTATCTGTTCTCCCCTACATTCATTTAAAACAATTGTTTTGGAATACAAAATCTCTGAGGAAGTCTGACTCTGTGTGGCAAGAGGCACTGGCACTTCACTGGCATCCCACTAAATACAAGTCATGCACACCACAGAGCAGAAATGGCTTGGCAAGCTGTAGTCCAGTTCTCTAAGGCGTTTCCTAAGAGGCACTCCACATCCTCACCTCCCTACAGCTCAACAGGAGTGTGAGGCGCACATCCTCTTCCTCATGTTTGACATGAACAAGACAAAATCTGGGGCAGCAGACAGATGTGACTATGGATATATCCTGCACTTTGGAATGCCTAAATTCCAAGACACAGTCTAAGTACCCGTTTGAAGAGATGCAGGATGTATTTAAAAGGCTTTCTAAACAGCAATGTTAGTATCAGTTTGAGCGTATAGCTCAACCTACCAACTGTACTCACCAGCTGGTTCCAGCTAGGAAGCAGAAAAGTCAATTTCTTGTGCTATCACCAAAGACAATATGCTTGGAAAGAAACTGAAGCACAAAGAGGTAGTAGGACTTGTGGTCAGTGCCTACTGGGAAGCTTTATTCCAGAACTACACAGCAAAACCAAAACTTCACCAGGACCTCTGTTTGGCCATGTAGTCATTGCCTCCAGCCCACCAAAATTAACTAAAGTCTATGAAATAAGACACGAGACTAATATTACACTTCAGCAAATCACATAACTTCCAGACAATGCATGCTTTTTACATAGACTCTGTATCTTAACAGCATCTAACTATGCACGGTTAAGAGTCAAGAAATTTAGTAGGGAATCCTTTCAACAACATAGATCAGAGAAAAAAAAAAATCAAGATTTCTCTGGTGGAGGATCACACACTATATCAGAAATTAATTTAACCTAAGGTGTGTTAAGGAACTGGGCTAAGGAACCAATGCTGTGCATGAGAGTTCACAGATGAGTGAGTACAAAGAAATGGTGTGGGAAGGAAAAAGAGCTTGCACAGTACACATCTGTCAGCTCTATCAGATTTCCAGCTAAAACTCTAGCATCAATAGACACCCTATGGATTTTGCATGACTTCTTGAAAGTCTATGCAACTGCAAATTACCACAGTGATTGCACCAACGTATACATGAAAATAGCTATTTCTAGGAGACAGAATATGGATAGTATTCCTTGTTTGATTTTTTTTGGTGATTAGTCACGTAAAAATTGAAGCATAATTTAATATTAGTTACTAAGACAGTTATAAATAGTCTTTAGTTAACTGCTACGGAACATCGTGTGAAAGACAGCCAACTAAATGGTAAGGTTCTATAAGACAGGTCCATGGGATGAATCCACCTTGTGGCCTGCTGCAAACCTATCAGTAACATACCAGGCATGACACGTGTTTTCTGGTTATAACAGAGTTGCCATTATACTACATGTGACATTGTTGGTCTGTGTGCCACCTACCTCTTAAGTATTACAGCCCAGTCCTGCTTTCACAAAGAATAGTTTTAGCCAAATGGCAGCCATAATCCTGCACAGGTGTCTTCCTAGCCAATCAGTAGCTGGGGGAAACAAATAACTCAATTTTTTTGTAAGGTTAGCTTTGGGTGAAATCAGCTCCTAAGCTGGCTCATCACATCACTGCAGGAGATTCATTCCAGGGCAAGGCAGAAGGTGGTCACGCTCTCACTTAAAATAGCACCCAAGAATGTGAATGCTTCTGATAACTGTGCTGTTGCTGAAGAAAAATGAAGCCTTGCCACTAATGTTAGTGACAGCAAGAACTACAATTTGCATGAAAACGGGGTTCCTTTTTGGGTTTCCAGACAAATGAGTCTGCGATATGATGAAAACATTTCTCCTAGCTTCATTTGACCCTTGCTTGACACATGAGTATACAGAGAGCCCTGAATAAGTCCACCAGGTTTTCAGACGTCTCCTCAAATCTTATTTCAAGACTGTTGGCAGAAACAAACTAGTGAATAGCAACGTAGTTTTACCTTCTGAAGGGAAGAAGAGCTTTGTTTTGTATTTTAAAGAGAGAACATTCTCAGTTTCTCTGGGGTTTTTTGTGTTGTAATTCTTTGAGTTTAGATATTTAAATATCTTTGAATTCAGATATTTACATGACCATGGCAAAATCACATTTATATCATTTGTCTGTATAAATAGATATACACTGCAATTGAACTACTCAGCATTCTGATACTCAGCAATCTTGAAGGTTTTTATTATGAAGGTATTTATTAAGAAAATATACTACAGTGATTATTTGAAACAAGAGGGCTCTTGTTTATTTATTATGAAAATATACTACAGTGATTATTTGAAACAAGAGTGATCTGCTACTTCCATTTCAAAAATGGGAAAGGAGGCTCAGATGCCTTAAGGGGCTGGCTAAATTACACACAGGAAGAAACCACCAAAACAAGGAACTGATCTTACATCTCCAATGACCTGAGCCAACAAGCCAGCTACTAGAATATTCTTTCCAAGTCACGTCAAATCTGGGGCCTTTCTATACCTTCTTGTTCCTCCCTTTCTTTGTCACTGTCACAATTAAATTAAGCTTTTACCTAGCTACCAAGTGGCCAACTGCTCTGCTGCCCTTACTCAGAGTTAGTTCCTAGATAAAGGATGAAGATAGTAAACTCTCTGAAGAACAGTCTTTTAGACCTGTATCTGCAGCACGTTACAACCATGCCTTAACTTTGGCTGAAGCCTCGATCTACAAGATTCTCAGCCCTTCCTGGGGACAGTTAAATGCCACTGCTGCCTACTGAAATAAACAGGAAAGCAGAAATGTTGTTCACTAGTGCTGAACAGGGTGCAAAGATTGTTCTTATGACTGGCTAAGTAGGAAAGAACACCAAGCTGCTTATAGCAAGGGAATCTTTTCAGCTTGAAGAGTCCACCACTCCCATCAGATGGCAGATGAAACTTTTAGATAAGACTGAGCTTAAAACAAATATAAAAAAATTGTATCAAAGATATTTAATAAAACCATTTTAAGCTCATTTCCTAAGGAAGCGATACATACAAAATGACAATTCTTCTGTGTGTTACTTCGAACTTATTGTGCAATTTCAACAAAACTGGACAGAAGAGTAGACATCCTGAGGATATTAAGTTACCATAAGTTACCAACAAGCCTCACAAAAACCTGAGGTTCAGTATTTGGACTAAATGAAGGCCAGGCACCATAGACCACCCCTCAACAGGTGCTAGAGAATTAATATTTGAGAACACCTTTGTATGCCCCTGTCACTGCAAAACCTTGAATCAGAGTTTGCCTCTTCCTTAAGCACCAAGATAAGGCATAAATCCATCAAAAACCTAGTTTCCAAAGCATTTATGCTCACAGAACAATACATTTTAGAGAGCAAAAATGCCATAGGACCATTAGGCCTAAATAACCACAGCTATGCATTCACAGGAAGTTGAGACCCACACCATTTTGGTAGCCTGGCTTAAATAAGCCATGTTTCTAAAGCATTTTGAAGGTCAACAATATTACAGAAAGCTTCCTGCGGTGTCTGTTAAAGCAGCAAAACAACACCTATTATATTCCATTTCCACACATACATAACTTGGCCTTGGAAACATCTGTTTGTAGAATTAACTCTAACTCCAGGTTCCCAATCAGATGAAATCTCTCTTTGCTTTCCTTTGCTTTGCAGCACCATTTGTTTCACCCTCATCTTTAGCACTGGGGGTTTTCTCAATCTGTACCAAACCCTTTCAGATGTTCGGGGATTTCCAAGAGTGATTGTAAATACATTCTCCCCATTCAAATCCACATTGTCTCAGCTGCCAAGGACAGCAAGACTGATCTGTAGCCCACTGAAGGCAGTGAGAACTAGTTTAACTGGTAAAGAAGTGGAACTGAATCCGTGCTGTATGCCAGGGCCCTTTCAATTGACTTTGAAATGGCTCTGGATCTGGCCCAGTCTCTGCTAGTGACAGTAACACCGACTAAATCTGGAGAGGAAAGAAGAACATGTTAAAGGTAATTGGTAAAAAAGTAACTTCTGAACATGTTCCTTTAGCAGTTCCTACAAATTTAGAGAAGTTTAATGAGCATCAGTCCTACTGTCTATTGTCGCTTTCCAGTCAGAAAACTCCAGGGGCTGCTGGACTAAGGCAGACACTGGAGACAGGAACTTCACTGATCAAGGGCTTGAGGACAGGGACCAGAGGTGCTGCTGTGACAACGTACACACAGGATTGTAGTTACAGATAAGTTTCAACAAAAGCTCTCACTGTAGAAGCACTTAGTCTGCTTCAGCTGAAGTCAATAGTAAAAATCTATTGACTTCAGCAAGAGATAGTATAAGCCATTGTTGAGAGCTTTTGAAAATCCAATGCTGCATCATTAAGCTACACAGCAAAAAGCAGATCTGTTGAGCAAGAAAAGTGTGGCTGTACACAGACACTTCTCAGAGCAGAGCTGTACTTAAATGTACTGCTCCTTATGCCATAAGGAATACACCAAAGAGCATACATGAGAGGCAATGCAACTACAGATACAGACCTGCATTTAAAACCCTACTCCCTGTATTCCTTACAAGCTTCTGATCGTAATCCTGTAATGTTAGCTTTATACATGCACAGCATTTCCTCCCCGCACTGTGGTTAGTGTAGTTTCGGTTTGAAAATTAAATTTTGTTACATTATCTATAGACTCTTTATACTTGGGAGCATCCCATCTGCAAAGTGGTTCACATGATACTGCAGAGACATAAAATGATCCAACACAATGTTTACTTCTAACTCGTCCAATAAAGCCAGAAAAAAAGTAAATAGGAAAAAAAAAAAAGCCTGATGCAAACCTTTCTTCAGCTCTTTCAGACTGTAAAAATACATAGGCAGCTTTTCTAACCTGCCAACCACCAGGGAGTTTCAGCATCCATAACATAGTCTGAGATCCCAGTTAAGATGAGTTACT
>JAOXNO010000001.1:81053727-81069561 GCA_028565335.1 Limnodromus scolopaceus | reverse complement strand
GCTTTTCTAACCTGCCAACCACCAGGGAGTTTCAGCATCCATAACATAGTCTGAGATCCCAGTTAAGATGAGTTACTGCAAAGAAGTTTGAAATCACTATCCAGTGCCCAAAGGCTCTGGTCAACAATGTAAAGCCTCTTTACACTTCTACATACACACAGACTCTGTGAAATAAACACACACCTGGCTTCAGCATGAAAATCCAAAATATATACCTTTGCAACTCAATGTGCTTCTGTGTATCTCTGCATTAGAATAAAGTAGTTACCACAGAAAATGAAAGACAACACCTCAGAAGAGAGGAAAAGTGAACTAAGTGCACTTATCTGATAGTTCTGTTAAAATCCCACCTTTACTCATCCTGAGCCATGTTCTCTACTAACATAAATGTACTGATTTCAGAAAATTTTAAACCAGCAGAAAATATGACCCATCCCCCAGATGTCCCTGTATGTTCAAAAGTCCCATCTGCAGAAACAGGCCTACAGGATGGCAAAGAGCAAATTTCAAGTACCCCTGTAAGTATTCATTACAGTACTCCACCAATGTCGCAGAGTTATTCCCGGCATAGATCAGAATCAGACCCTGTATACAGCTCTCTGCCTCAAAAAATCATAGAAGACCAAGTCACAGAGTTAAAATCAACCAGGCCTTAAAAAGGAAGTACTAGTCTCTGGATAGCCAATGATTTAAAAAAAAAAAAAATAAAATCAAAGCAGCTATGTACTATCAACCATAACCACATAGTTCTATTAATTTTAGAATGCAGTGGTTATCAGCCACAGCATGCCACGTGCTGAAACAATTATGGTAGGGGAGGTAGTTTTAGCTGTTTTTTCCCCAGTCTAAATTCATATCCATACTAATTAATTTTTTACTAAGACTTTGTACAATTCTTTACCTTTTCATAGCTCTTTATACTTCCAGAAGGCTAGAGAAATATTAACCAATTACTCTGTAATCTCAAACTGCTGCACTGAAGTATCCTTTCAGCAGAGACCTATATAACATACAGTTTCAGCTGTCTGAAAGTAAACTTTGGGTCCAGTAAAGTAGAGGCAATCTTTTTTTTCCTGCATCAGATCAAAAGAAAAATTTTCTTTCAAATGTGCTCCCACACGTTATTGCCTCTTAGTAGCCTCCCTTTTTGAGCTTTTCAAACACCAAAAAAATAATGTGTTTATCTGCTGGCTCAGTTCATTAAAGTGAAATTAACAGCATCTTGTCCCTTCTCATCATACACAGCCCCTCTCCTGTTCTCCTCTTCCTCCCATGGGAGAAAACAAATACACTTCTGTCTCTACTTGTAAAAAGCAGATGATAATATGTGTTGGTCAGGCTGCAGTAACTCAAAGAGCCAAAGCTCCACCAATTCTCCTCCCCCTGGATGACAGCTAGCACCCCTGCGCATGGAAAGGAGCAGCGTGAGGTGTGGAAGCCTCCTCCTCTCCTCCAGTGAAAATCTCAGGAGGCTACGCGGAGCCTGCTAACACTGTGGAATCCCACAAACACGGTTTTAAAATACACTTCCACTTTTTCTAACATTAAGATTGTTAAGGTGGAACAAATACTTCTGAATCTCCACAGTTAGCAGACTCTGGCACTTCAGTTAAGTGATAAAATAGAATCTTAATACCCTGTGCTCCTTACAGCATTTTTTCTGGGAACTGAGGGGAGAGAAGGGGAAAGCGGTAAGTCTGTGCCTTTCAGGGTTGAACTGACAGATACAGAAGAGATACAGAAAGTTTTATGTCAAAATTCTTCAGAGAAGGTGCCATCTTGTCCAGTTACCATCAATACCTTTTTTGGTCAGGCTGACCTTTCTGTGTATGTTGCACCAAGATTACATTACACTTGCTTTCTTCTCATTTCTGCCTCCCCTTTTCTGTGCCATCCAAACTCAGAAAAAGATAGGTGGAAAGGCTGGGCTTCACTGCTGTCCCTTATTGGCAGAAAGAAGAAATAAGGATTAAGACTGCATGATGCTGCTTTTCTTTATGACAATGTTTAACACCCTATCCAAGATCATTAATAGCAGTTTCACAAGCTCAGTCATTCACTTTCAAGCATGCATCTGTACAAACCATGCCATCTTCTGGTGCTTCCTGGCAGCAAAAAAAGAAATACCAGTGTCAGAACTTAAACTGTCACCTCCATCACTGACTGTGTAGGGGAGTCCTCTCTTTACCACCCTGTGTCTGACTGCAACACCGCCCTCCAGAAAAATGCTTCACTGCTCTTCTAGGTACCAAAATCACAAAGATAAATGAAGCACCAGAAACACTCTGACTTACTGTGAGAATACCAACTCTGTCTTATGAACTAAGTCAGCAACCTCTGTTTTAGAACAAACTCTGTATTCAAGTTATTCTAAAAGACACTCCTATGACTGATGGTGTAAGACCAAGAACAGAAAATAATTTTGAAATTGGTTTCTTAATATGACAAAAGCATCTGTGCATCAGGAAATTTATGACAGCTGGAACTGACTCCCCATATGCAGTAAATAGAGATTGGCTAACATATTGAGTTACCCTTTCATCTCTTAACATTTTTTTTTCTGTATCCTGCAGAAATAGTTGCAAACGTTATAGCTCACAAACAAGTGGCTGCTATGTGTTTTCTTCCTCTGCAGCCAGCCAAGGCTCCTCAATGCCTCTGCATGTCACAAATTCCCCTAGATATTACAAGACTGGTTGGTTGTTTCCACTTTCTCTCTTGGAAAGTTGTTCCAGAACCTCATTCTTCTTGTCACTTCTTTGAGGCTAACACAAGACCCAACCTTTATTTCTGCAGTTAGAGGACCACTGTATAATTTATTTTACACACCATTTACTTCACAAAGTTCTGAAGAAATTTGTTTTACACACCAAGCACACCACTATACGCTGCTCCTTTAGCATACACAGTTCTCCATCTAATTGTGTGATGTAGTCGTATGTTTCTATGCAGACTCATTACTGTGGAGGAGGAGTGTCATGCCACTGAAAAACATCCTGACAGCATGAAATCATGACTGCGTGTCAGGCAAGAATTGTATAAGCTCAACTATACCTGTGGTATCTGATCACCTGCTGGGAGAAAAAGAGTGGTCAGTTATATTATGACAAAACTCTCATACTATCAGGTCAGTGTGAGAACTAACCCAACCTATACGGTCCCCAGTGTGGTAAGTGAAAGCACCACTGGCATTTTGATCCCCTACTAGGCTGCTTACAGCGCTCCTAGTAGCACTGAAGGTCCGCAGTGGTAAAGTTTTGTGTGAAAGAATGCTACTTTTTTTTAAAAAAAAAGAATATTGAAAGACTACTCATTTGTTCCCTTGTTTTATAATAGCCAATATTATTTAACATTAATGAATAGCACTAGTATACTTTCTTCCAATTGTGTTGGAAAGAGTTAAGAGTAAACGTTAAGAGTAAACTAAGCCAAGTAAGTTTCAACTGTGCTTATGAATCACATTGGTTTTTTTCTGGGTCTCATGTTCTGGATAATGGTACAAACATTAGGAATCTGAAAAGAAAGGGAATATTTCCTACTGAAAAAGTGAATTTGTGACATTTTCTTCAAGAAATGTAAGGAGTTCCAAAGTGTCCCTCTAAGGTTATATCCAAGGAAGGTAACAAAACTGACAGACACTAACTTCTGTTAACATAGATAGATTGATTGCAGACTGCAACCCAAAATACTGCTATGCCATGGATGAGACTTTCTCCTTGAAGGACACTGTTCCCAGCCATAGTGAGGTAGAGGTCTTACCTCTGAAATAAAAAATATGAAAGCTTTAAGTAGGATTCCAGATTTCCATTAGACCTGAAATGGCCAAGAGCTCAGGGATGTAAAACATGTCTAGCCCTCAAAATAGTGTGGGAAAAGATAATAGGAGTGGGTTCTTCATTCTCTTTCCCTCTAGCATGCAGAATACAAAGGAATACAGTTGATACACCCATGTTCACAAGGAGGTCAATTGTCTTCCTCCCTTCCCTCTGCTCATGGCCTATGACATCATTATGAAAACAGAAGGGCTAGAGTGATGCTAAGTGTCAGAGGTACCCATCAGCAAGGAATACATCTTGGGTAAACCCACATTAATTACCACTTTCAAATCAAGAGCTCACTTCTGAAGCAGATCACCCATTGATCTGCTCAGAGCAGATCTTGTACTTTGGTTTGCATTACAAAGTCATTTTGGAGTAGACCAAGTGGATTCCTTTTGGATTAAACACAATAGAAGAGTACACTTCTGGAGCACACTTGACATGTTCCATGCAGTAACAGACACTCACGGCCTGGGGCCAGACTAGGGCTAGCCTGAACTCTCAGGATGTGTACAGTGTCCTCAGCACCAACAGGTCCTCAGCACCAACTGTTATACGCTCCGGATCTCCTTCCAATGCACTGCACTACTCGCTGACACGGGCATAGCAACCGCCTTCCTACAAAACCCAAGAGACTAAAGAAAAGGGTATCTTATCCCAAGAAGGTATGTCTTTATGTTTCAACCTAAAAATCCTTCAGGGTGAAGGAGGCAAGGCCATGCAGTGAAGACAGGAAACCAGTTGGGAACCAGTCCAACTACCAGGGACTAGCAGAAGTTCAGTTTTCACTGTACAATTACTTCTACTAGTCAGAGAGCATTATCAATATCCACATTAGAAACAGATCATCTTAGTCATGGCAAGTGATAGCATCAGATGTGAACATCTCTCAGACAACACTGACGTATTTTCTTACTTACCCAACGAAAGCTGAGGTAGATTTACCTACCTAAACAAAGAGGGGGTCTCTCATGCATTTTGCTAGATCATCTTGGTATACAGGTAAGGTAAGAAAACTGACTCATCCATTCTGTGAGTTAAGAATATGTTCAAATGAAATGGTTAAGTTTCAAACTACTACATTGAGCAGAGACATTGTAACTTTAACTTGAGGGTTAATGAAACATTTTGACATGGACATCTGAATATAGAAATACTAGTAACCACACTCCAGTAGAGAGTATCAATCACACCTCCAGTTATAGCTGGTAATTACAAAAAAAAGCTGGAATATATTAGCCTTAAGAAATAAAAATGCACAGCATTTTGACAATTCCAACCACTACTGGTTTTAGTAACATTAAAACTCATCTCCCCACACATTCCCTGGGTACACACTCAGGAAAAGTTTGTTCCGTGCAATACTGTTTATTTGCATGAAGTTGATGCAGAGTTAAGACTGAAAAGCATGCATAGGAGTATCAATCCTCATCTTAACTCCTCATCTAGCATGAAACTTGCAGAACCAAATTTCTGTCTATCACAATTAGCTAATTAGTCTTAAAAAGTTAGCTTCTATTTCTTTTGGGAAAGAAGCAAATGCAGGAAGAGGAAACTGCTCAGATCTATGCCAGCTCTGAGTACACATACAGTCACAACCTGCCTGCTGTTCTGTTCCTCCACAGAAGCTCCTCAGCCTCCCCTACACCAAGAACTGGGAAAGACAATCATCTTCCCATATCAAACTTTTATCTATCCCTCTTGATTTACCATCTCAGTACTGGGGCCTCCCTTTTGTGTTCACAAGGAACCCATAAACTTAAACTTTACTCCCTTTGTTCCAGACACCATCTCTTACTCCTGTTTCTCATGCTCTTTGGGTGTTTTGATGTCTGTATAGTCTGGAAGCCTCTTCTGCCAGGTGGAGGGGATATTTTCCTCCTTAAAATATGAAGGGTGCTTATGCCCAAATGCTTGAGTTTGGCAGAATCTGGTCCTTGAAACACAAATCTCTGTATCTATTTTTCCTTCTAAGCCATTTTCACCAAAAAACCATTTTGGATGCTCTTAGTCTAGACAGCAGACAATTCTCTCAGAGTAACATTGGATAGGCTTGTAAAGCAACAAAATATTTTTTGTTTAAGACTGATTCATTGCACATTCAGCATATCAAACCAAATTCCAGTGAAAGTCCAGTATTCCATTAATGCTAATTTCAAGCCTAAATTGAAAATAGTGTAAAGAATCGTTCCTAGCTAACAGATCCTTAAGCTGGGAAGGTAAAATTCCTTCAGCGGATCATAACCTAACAGAGTGTAAGAGCTCTGAGTTCAGTTGTGTCAAGAATCTGCATTTTAATAAACCTCAGGTCATGTATGTGTCCAATCTGGTGAGAACTATGCATTTTAAAAACTTTATGTATTTACATGATAGGTTGCAACAGCCCAGCTGATGAATACATAAGTATCTGATGATCAAAACATCTTTTCCAAGCAATAGTGAATTTTTAAGTAAATATGTAGTAACTTTCAGCTAGTTATTTGTTCTGGAAGAATATTTTAAAGCTATTTTTTAAAGAAATAACTGCAAGTGACAACAAAATGTGAAGGTTTAGCCATAGTCTTTAGAGAAAGACCATCAGCAAACTAACAGTGGCTTCAGTTGAAACTAGTTCAAAGAGAGTAAAAATCTTGGGGATCATGTCAAACATTTTATCAGTGGTTGGCAAATTTAGGAAATTTTTGTAATAAAGAGTAGTTTGGGGATGGTGGGGGAAGTTATGTCCAACTGGCCCAGATGCTCCGGAAGTATCAACACAGCTCAGCTGAACCCAACAAAACTGCAAAATCTTAATCTGACTGATGTTACACCTTTTCCTTCTTTTATTTCTATTTTCAAATGGTGAGGAAAACTATCAGAAATTGTAACTATGGACAAAGCTTTTGCTCGCAATTGTGCCCATCTAACACTAGTAGAATTAAAAGGTGCCACACAGTAGAAAGATTTTCAGGAAAAACATTAGTGTTTTCCAGCTTTCAGAACACTGGATCATCTTAAAAAAATCCATCATTACCCTTTGACGGTTTAATAGGTGGCAATTTCAAAGAGTAACCAGGGACCGAACTGCAAAAATACCCAACAATTCAACTTTAAGAAAATAACTATGTATATTATTTTCTATAAAACTACGAACATCTTTATAGGATAGCAAATCCGTAACAGTTTATTCTGCCGCTGTGTATGGTTAAACTTCAGCTACAATTGCCTTCAATTTATTACTCACTGTTCACATTACCTTATGGTCTGGGCATCCTGGAAGAGAATCTCATTAAGCCAAACACTGAATGCACACAGGACAAAGACAGACCCAAACCCAAAGAGTTTACAGTTCAGCACTTTTAGGAGAATTACTTTAATTGAGAAAACAGGGGAAAAAAGGAAAATAACCAACTATATTTTTTCCACCAAGAGACCTGAAATCCAACGCTTAAATTCAGATTTAGTCTCATAAATAAAAATGATGTATCTAAAGGTGCCAGAAATATGAGTTCATAGTGAAGGCCTTGTAAGTTCTCTGACTTAAAAACTCACAAATGCAAACAAAATCAGACTCGCAGCCAAGAATACAGACTGACACTCAAACTCTATTCCTAAAACAAGTCTTTGGGTTTTTCTTCACCTACCTAAGGCGTATATTAAAGCTAAGTGTTGGCCTAGATTTCAACCTAAGTTCCATCAGTTTTATGAATTTACAGTCGAGTCTCAACATTACTGCACAGGAGCTGTTGATGACTTCTTTCTTTAATCATCAGTGCCAGTCCTCTGTGTGTGTATGTTTGCACATACACATGTTGGGGGGGAAGGGATGAACCTCCAATGTTGAAAAAATCAGCTGAATGCTGCACTCCCACACTGAGTTTGGTATACGAAAATCATGGGCTTTTCACAACCCTCAGTTATATTATTCATGCAGAATGCACTCAGCTTTCTATTGTTCCTGCTCTCATTGTTTATAAATGAGTCTTTGCTTTGGGGATGGAAGTTCCCTTAGTAAAAGTACTTCTGTAATGAGGTGCAGTGCTAGTGCTCAGAGGGTTAAAGAAGTTTCTGGAAAAAACAATATTTTCTTTCTTTATTGAAGCAAAAATTAACAACTTGAACTGGTTGATTTATTTTGGCCAATCTGATACACAGGTTCCCAATTGCTTCTGAAATGTTTCAGAAAATATTTAAGTTCTTCATCTAGTTCTTCGTTACCACAACATTTGCAGAGGAAATTTCTAAGTATGTTACGACTCTTGCTTTTACACCTCACTTAAATATTCCCAGCACTACTATGTTAAAAAAATGACCCTTAGACATGGTCTTCAAATGTTGTGCATGGAATAAATATTGTTTCTCATGACAGGACATGAATTGTACCAGAAAATGCTGGTCCCTTCTGTTGTGGCCAATACAGCTGCAGAAAAACACATAACCCCTTTGTCTAGCAATATTGCGAATTTCATGATTTAGCTTGTTCGACAGTTCAGCCTGTCATCATTAATCCTGGTGATTGTGCAAGATTCTGATGCATTCCCCCAGCTTAGAGTTTTTTCAATCCAATTTAAGTTAATAAACAGTGGACTGAATTGCAAAAGAAAAAAATAAGTTAATCACATGGCAACTTAATCGCTTTTGGCTTCAGAAGACATCCTTCTGTTTTGGGTCTAATACCACAGGGTTTTAAAGGTAGATGGAACTGTGTCTTTTACTCCTCTGTTTGTGGTGCACTTTCTGTTTTTAAAGTTCAAAGGACTTCTTTTATGCTCCTAATAAGGCTGAGACATTGCAGATCCAAAGAGGACAACAGGCAGCCTCTCATCTGACATACTGAAAACAGAAAACTGCAGACAAATCCATATTTTGGAGTGAAAAGAAACTTCTTTTTGAACTAAGGAGTCGAGAAATGTAACAGTTTGTCAGTTAATGGAACTACATTTGCATTTAACTAATGTTAAGCAAAGAAATAATTCAATCTCTTTCAAAAACCATCTCCTGTCTACTTGAAAATATCAATGGACTTTATTAAACGGATGGGTTTTGTCTTTTTAATATTAAACCTTAGCATATTAGCTGTTAAAAGAAGTTTTACAAAACCTTCCCCAAGAGCAGTATCTTTAAGCCAAAAATCTCCATCTTCTGTGGGTTCTCCTGACAGTCTGGACTCCTTTCATCCACCCTCTCCCCTTCTCACCTGCTTTTCTCCCTCTGGCCAGATTCTGATTTTTATCACACCAGTGCAAACTCTGGGTAACTCCAGTAAACTCCAGGGAAATATATTTCTGGATTTACACCTGCCTAGCCAGCAGAAAATGTAAATTGAGCTGAATGGTACTTAGTTTGCTCATAAAAGGCATGTTTTCCCTTTAATTTATGAGAAAAAAATAATGAAGTCGAGATTCTATTGCTCATACACATCTTCAGTAGTATTGCATTCCTCACCAGACCCAACTGAAAAGAGCTACTCTCAGACTTTTTCACTCTAAGCATACAAGCAGAACTTGGCCTGCAATTAGGAGAGAACAAAAAGTATTTCTTTCAACAAAGATAAGCACTATAGGTCATTTGAAGGAGTGACAGTAGCGCAATATTTTAATTGGTTTTAAAACAACGGTTATTTTATATATATATATATTTGCAGCTTAAGTGCCAGGTTTTGTCTAAGAAAGAAAAAAGATTGCAAATGTTCCTACCACTGCTACACTCCAATTAGTTTTAGAGGAGCAAAAGATGATACGTTAAAACAATCCCAGGTTAACAGTAGAGAGTAAATAACCTACAAATCTGGGAACTAGTCTGTGTGCGCAACGAGGACTAGCGCTGAGTGGAACACATACAAGGAAAAAAGTGCATTGAAAGAAGCTTGGCTTGTTTTTAATTTAAATCCATGCCCATTCAGAACAGTCATATCTGAATTTCTAAGAGCAAGCAAAATCACTATGCATTTACCATACTAAATGCCTTTTTCATCAACTAACAAAACAGAACAGATACAAATGAACCAATCAGGGATTTCGAGTGAGCTATCAGTGTTAGAAAAGCTACTCTGCACATTCCAGTTGAGTCACCACAGAGAAGTAGGGGAAAAAAAAAAAAAAAAAAGGAAAAAAAAGGGGGAGAAATAAATTACTGTGTGCAACTCCATCTGCAAACTGCTTCTCCCGCACTGGTATGTAATAAAATGTGTTGCTAAGATACAAGCTGCTAAAGAAGTTCATTAAAGGACACTTTAAACAAAGCTGCCAGACTCTTTTCCCTTTAAAGACTGCTTATTTGGTTCTGTCCCTTGTGTTTATAATTAGATCCTCTATATGAGAGATTGTGCTCCATTCAAGCCCACTCAGCAAAGAATGTTAATAAAATAACGTAAATAAGGCACAGCTTAGGTTGTATATATTTATGGGCTACGGAGCTGTGGATAAAAATACATCTGGATTCCACTTGCATTTTTAAATGCAAAATAAAGCTTTTCCAAGTAGCTTCTCCGCAAGAGCAGAAATATCAGGTTCTGCACCCTAACTCCACTCTAACCTAACTTTTAGGAAATACTTTCAGGCAAAAACTGGCTTCTTGTGTAAAGTTTGGAGTTTCTGAGATGCCTTCCATGGAAGCTTTTAAGTGCGAGCCTTTGTTTTCTTCAATGAAATAAAGGCTAAAATTATTTACGTCTTTCACCTGGCAATCTTTACCTTTTTCCATCTGCACAGGATTCCTAGATGTGTGTTAATGATTGGCAGAATTTCCTTGATCTTACTATGTTAAAGACACAAGTAAGACTATTTTATCACATTTTATTGCCAGGAAAGATATGTTATCAAAAAGGTCTTCATCTGACCCTATATAAAATACTTTTAGTCTCTGTAGTAATATTTTCATGGCAGGTGTATTTTGACTTTTGTTTTGGTTGAAGGAAAAGAATGAGCAAGACATACTTTGCATTCCCTTATTGTAGTGAAATTATATCTAAAGAAATAATTCCAGTATTTATCTGTTCGGCATTTAATAACATATACGATGCATAAATCACAGATGAGAGTTAGTATCAGTGATTATATAGGAAATGTTACTTGTCACTTTGTAACCTGCATCTCATATTAAATTCTGCATCACAGTCTCCAGTATGTATATATTTTTAATTACATTTTCAGGCTCATTTACATGCGCATATTGGCTTTCTGCCTGAATGATATCAAAGAGAAAGACCTTATGCTCACACCCAAGCACACACACACACGCGCACATTTATACACAGAGACACTCAAGTCTGTACATTTCTGAGAACGGAACCTTCTCTCAGCTTTCTCATTTTTAGAAAAGCTTCAGTTAACCAATAAATCTTTAGGCAATCTTAGCTGATTCAAAGCGCTTTAGAAAAACAGAAAATTACAGAAAATGCAGGTTAATCTCTGCTGCATGTCAAAAGTATCAATGATTCTCACTTGACTCTTGTTAATCAAAATGTAATATACATTTTCACTTTCTGTAACCTTGTAAGATTTGTCATCAATAGCCGAGTTTGCACAGAATGGCTGTTCCATTCCTTCTCCCTGGGTAAGAGGTAAGCTACATCACAAGTACCAACACGATCAAGTTAAATCAATGTGGAAAGGAAAACAACCTATACGCTATATAGATTAAACTTCTGTTTCAAGACCAATTGTATGCTTCTCTTGATTAAATGCAAGCAATCAAACTTTCAGGTGAACACACTGTTCTTGCCACAGCCTTAACACCCAGGCTCTTAGGACTAAATTCCAACTCTGAAAATAAGATTGCCTCTCAAAATCTCAAATTAACACCGCCCATCATAGCTACAGAGCTCCCAGATACTTCTTGTTGTGATTTTACTGCCGCCACATTTAGGGCCAGCTCTCTGGTTTACTTTCATTCAGTCAAAAGGGTCATTTTGTAGTTAAAACTCAGGCATACATATTTAACTCCTCCATGGGTTAAAAAAAGAAAATACATCGTCCTATTTTTCCACTGTCTCTGTGTATTAACCAGAAGGGTCTGCCTGTACATGTGCAAAAATACCCTGTGATACATATTAGATTCCAATAGATGCTTACTATTGGCAGTCGCAGGTTGTAGCTAGAACTAAGCCGCATCAGCAATTTCATATGACACTCTGGAAATTGCTACTACATAACAATAAGTAGCTGATTCAAAAAAGAGGAGGGGGGGAGAAAGCATGTTTAAGGAAGTACGTTTTGGCTCAAGAATAACATTTCCAAATAAAAAAGTAGGACCACCTTAAGTTTAAAAAAAAAGATACACATACATTTATATACAGGCATATAAGGGAAGTGTGTTTAAGGTGATTCAACAGCAAGGAATGCATAGACCAAATATGAGTCTGTTACATTGAAATAACTGTCTACTTTAATGGCAGAAAGAGAAATTTGCATTTCAATTAGTCCAATTCTTTTTTTGTTCCTCTTTGTTCTTATCTTAAACTTGCAGCCCATTTTTATACTTCCCTTACCTCCAACTACCCTGCGTGTACAAACTGCCCTCTTTGACATGTGTGGCCACACATACACTATTTACCACGGCCTTGTCTTATTGATTTGCAAACTTCTACCCTTTAACTCTATTGATTAGAAATTGTGTTGATGCTTCAGATTTTGTTTTGGGGGCGGAGGGGAAAGGGAGGTATCATTTTATAATCAAGTACAAAAATACTGCATATTTTATCTTTGATCACAAAGAGAAAGGCATAGAGGGAAAAGTTAAAAGTAACTCTGTATTAACGTGCCTTTATACGCCTTCATGCTTTCAACTTGAAAATCAAATCTGGAATGAGATGAAAAGGGATTTTCTCTACTTGAACATATCAGAAATGTTTAGAGTGATGCAGTATCCCATTGGAAATGTGATTTAAAATCACCATTCAGAATCTCTTCTCTAGCATCATGCTACGGAGACTTTTAGAGACATATTCCCCTTTTCTTACACAAGCAGAATGAGTCCATGGACCAGATCCTGAAACAAGATGAACTGGTATAAACATCTGACACGGTACACTGTTCTGGATGAGCTGCACACTGCATGAACCAGTGGAGAACTGGTTCCATTAAAACAGAGCCCCAGACAAAGACTCCTGCAGAAGCACCGCTTTTAACTGCTCAAGCATCTCCTAACAATTAAAACAAATTCTAACTCCAAGAGGTAGAGTTCCTATATAAAACTAAAGTTTCTCTGACAGGATCTCCCTACCAAAGTAATCTGAACAAATACCTGCTTGCTGCAAGTATAAATTAGATATTTTACAATGTGTAACAGGTAGCAAGTACCGTTAGTGTAAAACCAGAAGTGAAATAAAAAGGTATTGTTGGCATAATTCCTTTTTCTGAATAGACAAAGGCATTGTAAGGAAAAAATTGCTAAATCACAGGGATAATCATCATAGCCAGCTCTTCTAATGAGGCATCATGGGATTACTGGAGTTATTATAAGAGTCATCTTATTGAAGAAATTCAAAGTTAATTGAAATCAATTGTACTGTTCTGACAGCAGGTGTTTTAAGTGGCTAAAATATCAAAGTGAACTCTTTAAAATGGTTAGAATGAATGTAACATTCACTTTTCAACTCTTAGCCTTGCCAAGTGATATACTGTACGAGTACAGAAAAGTGTATGGTCAAAGAAAAATACTGGAAAGAAGTAGCATTTCACATGCCAGTGAAGCAGCTACCAAACAAAAGGTGGTTCTAACCTTCTCCAGTACACATTTTCACTACAGATGTGCAATTTTCATGAATCTTATAAGAGCAACCTAATGCAAGGCAGAAAGTCACAAGTATACATATTTCCATTGTATTTCACCTCTATGAAAACGTACTTTATTATACTTTTCCCCCAATACAAATAAGGAATCTCAATATGGTATTACTGAAAGGACAAACAGAATTGCCATTATGCAAACTATATTCCCAAGTTCATCCTCCAAGGAACTCAAGGTAAATTCTTCCCTAGTTTTGTCACTTTTTCTACAGTTGGCTAAGCAACCAATAAATTACTAACCAATTCTAGAAGAAAACAAACAAACAAACAACAACAACAACAAAAAACTCCAAAACATGAACTTAAGCTTTCTGAATTACAATCCAGAACTAATCTTTACTTTGATCCAGTAAGTTCATTGGATTCTGCAGTTGTTCAGGTTTCCCAGCAAAGTCAGTGAGACCTCAATGTGCAGAAGAGGTGCAAAGTCAAGCCCATATTTAATACCTGTTGTCTTTGTGTTTAAAGACTCAATGCAGTGATTGAAAAGTGTAATACTTCAACTGGGAGCTCATCACCCTATCTCCCTCGACTTCAGCGAGTGCTCAGTAAGGTCCTTCAAACCAAATTCTGCTGGAATGAACACACAGAGACACAATTCTTGCCACAGCAAACGGGAGTGCTGTGTGTAGCTTGGGACAGAGTTTGACATTGCGTTCAACATGATTTGGAAATGCCTTTCAGGTGTTACCTCAGTTTTCATTGACGCTTATAACCCTTATTTTACTTCAACAATTTTGAAAGTACTCAACCATATGAAATACTGAGCTTTGGCAAATGTCAATAATTTCCCCTTTAACATGTGTAAACAATGCTGCCATTTCCAGGCACAGCACCGCATGAATTTCAACAAACCAAAAAACCACTTCCTCCTTGTCCCCAAAACAAAGATACAACATCAGTAAAACCAGACATCTTGAGCTAAATCGTTTCCAACAACTTGCATAAGAACTGTATTTAAATTTTAAGAAGTCTAACACTTTCCACAAACAGGCTTTGCTGGTGATCACCACAGGCAAAATACAGTCAGCGATTTAATTTCAGATATACTACCCAAAAATACAAACCAGCAATAACACACGCTGGGAGAGTCGCCTGAAACTAATGTTGATTTTCTGCATAGATAGTAAATTATGGTAAAGAAATGAGGCAGTGCACAAGTGAATGGCATATACATAATGTCTTTCAGGAAGACATATTTTTATTACTGCGCTCCAGGACAGGCTGTCTGAATTCAGAGTTCATTGCAGTTGAAAATATAGTAGCCCACACGTGTTCATTGTTAATTTTTAAGACCTTTCTTACCACCTAATATTTATGTCAGTAACAAGTAATTTCTGACTTGAGGTTAAAGGTTTGTTTATTTGTTTATCTTGATCTATTAATTAATAAGAGATAACTTTCTAAAATTAAAAGACCCTTAATGACTCTTTAAGGACATAAAGAAAGCAAGAAACACATGCAGCAGGGCACCTCTGGTGTGCTTTTAAGGCCAATGCTGGCTCTTATGATAGGTCTTTTATTTACATATAAATGCTTGTTGCTTGACAATTTAGATAAAAATGTTACCACTGCTCTGCATGTGCTGTAGATTGAAGGTGTAAAACCACTGGACCAACTAATGGAGTCTTCACACATCATATCTTGTTAAAGAAGAGGTAACCCACTCTCAAACGCTATTACAATTCATCAAAACTATAGTATACAAAAGATACACTCCTAACAAAAGTCCAACTTTTGTCTTTCTAAATAGGATGCCAAATTAAGTATTGATTGAAGCTGCACTGTTTCAATAATGAAAATGATCACTCCACAGTATGAAAACACTGGGAAAATATTAAAACTACATTTAATTCCATATTTCTCTAAACCACCAACATAAAAGAAACATCGATAACCGGCCAGGGATCTTTAATTAGGTTGCAACTTAAAATCCAACAGTGCATAAAGTCTACTTTATACATTTACCTCATGCACCAAAAGTTGAGTTTGTCATTTGGTTCTTTCTGCCTTTATTTGTAACTTTCAAGAAAAGGAAATATTGCCACAAATGCCGATGGCTACAAGGGAAAACTGATGAATAGGGGTACTGAAAAATAACACTCACTTGTGCTATATTTCTAACAGATGTGGATGATGTGATCATCCATTCATTTTACTATCTGCTTCATCATCCACATGTGCAGTTAATTGAAATGCAAGTTTAACATCTTTTGAATTCAGTGCATGCACAATCACAGGTCTACATT
>JAOXNO010000001.1:81017921-81047748 GCA_028565335.1 Limnodromus scolopaceus | reverse complement strand
CCCCAGCTCCCTCAGCCTCTCCTCATAAGACTTGTTCTCCAGACCCCTCACCAGCTTCGTTGCCCTTCTCTGGACCCACTCCAGCACCTCAATGTCTTTTTTTGTGGTAAAGGGTCCAAAACTGGACACAGCACTCGAGGTGAGGCCTCACCAGTGCCGAGTACAGGGGGACGATCACCTCCCGGGTCCTACTCACCACGCTGTTCCTGATACCTTAGTTCCTAGGTCTGCAACTAACTGAGAGCACAAGCGCCCAAACGGCCGGTTGCAGCAGCCGACGGGGAAAGAACGGGATGGGACCTGTGGGACGCTGGGGCGAGTGAACCCGCTGCCAAGGGATAGCAACATGGAACCACGGCTTCACTTGAGCTGCTAAATATCAGCAGCAAGACTTCAAACCGGCACGGAAGGGTTGGCTTAAGTGGATACTCCAGTTCAACCAAGTCAAGCCCCAGTTCCCTGGCTGTCAGTAACAGGTACGTGTGCCACCGGGTCACCCTGCGCCACAGACATGGTCTAGATCAGGTACGGACACAAATTCATCACCTTTATATCACTTTTGTTCCGCCAACATGTGACCCGGCTTCAGGTCATACGGACAGACACTACCTGATCCAGCATCAAGCCTGCTGTCATTTTTTTGTAAAATACATTTAAACCAGCAGCACGAATTTATGGGAAGCGTTTTGCTATGTAGCTGCGGTGGGTTTGATGCAGTAGTAGGAGCCGTGCAGCTAGATTTACTGTCATCTTGACACACGGCCGGAGGAGGGTAAGAAGCCAAAAATAATGTTCAGAACAATTTTATTGATGACGGTCAATATTTAGGGCACATTTTAACAAGCAGTAAGATGACAAAGTGCTGGGGACAAAAACCTTAGTGCATGCACACACCCATTCCTGCAACAATTGGATGCTGCTATTTTATTTAAACTGCACTAAAACATTAAGTTGAAACTCACACTAGATTAGTCAGTATTTAAAACACCACTGTGCTCCAGATGTGCTTGGATGCCAATTTTAATAACTAATTAAATTAATCTTAAAACTAATTAAAGGCACCAATATACACCAAAACCGACTTACATCAACTGGACTGTAATTAAAGCTGTTTTGAGATGTAACACACTAGGAGTCCAAAATGATGTATCCAATTTTCATTAAACTTCTCAAATATGTTCTCTCCAAACATAACACAACTTCTGAAATTAAAATAATATAAAGATTCATGGTGAAATATTCTCAGCTTGCCAAAATTAGGAATAAAGACAATTGAAAATTTCTATTAACCTCACAATGAAACAAATTATTTTGGAAGAGCATTATTCAATTTAGTGATGTTTTATAGTAAAATACTACATTTACAGCATTTCATAGAATCATAGAATTATAGAATGGTTAGAGTTGGAAGGGACCTTAGAGATCAGCTAGTTCCAACCCCCCTGCCCTGGGCAGGGACACCTCCCACCAGACCAGGTTGCTCAAAGCCCCATCCAGCCTGGCCTTGAATGCTTATTTAGTGTCTGCACATGGCTTGAACAGGTAAAATCAAGATGCTAGTTTCACTTTTTCTAAAGATAATGCCTTAAGTCAGTTTGTTTTCCATAGGCAGTCTACTTGGTCTCCGAATTGAAAATATCAGAGGGGGTATTTAATTCTCAATCAATAAAATGGCTTAACTGTATGGAGGATTTTCAAAATCTAAACTCTACTCACATTTGTAAGGACCAGTAGGTCAATCCTGCAGATCCTGATGAATATGAAACTCTTTCAATGTAGAATCAGTGGAACTTCTCACATGTTCTGTACAAAGGCTACTGCTAGACCAAACAAAAGCAGGGCTTTGCAAGGTAAGTAAATACCTGATAAAACCTGACATCTGAAGTAAGGTGTGTGAGTAGGCTAAGTTTCCAAGCAGTTATTCAGAGATTTACAGTGGTTCTAAACAAGCTAATGAATCATTTGAACTAACTTTTGCAAAAGGGAAGCCTGAAGGATTTTGCAAATTGGGAATGTTACCTCTGTAACCTCTGGTTATATCAGTGCAAGATTTCTGTGAGTTTAGAATCAGGCCATCAATTACAACTGACTAAAGTAGTCAAGTATGATTTCTTTAAGTATCAGTTGTTAATTCATTGACATTATGCTGGTTGATTTGTTTTAATGCATATTTCATTGGTAGAGTGAAGAGACTTTTTCTCAGCATTATAAAGCAGTGACTTGTTCACCAGAATAAAAGTGGCAATTACTGTTAGCCTAACTTCTTGCAAAGAAGCGTACAGTTTCATGAAGTGTATTATTTTAAGACATTACCTGCAAGGGGCGAGGTTCTTGTGTTGTCCTTCCCACACCAGTGAGATGCCAACAGGAAAAGTTTAGACATTTGTTTCAACCTGTCCACTGCTCAAAAATCGGTTTATTTGTCTACAGGTCACAGATTTTAATATAAATATAAATTATAAAACATAATGAAGTACATTGCTTTTCATTTATTGATACTGCTTATATTGTTTTCTGGGGATGTCGTGTAAAATACATTAATCTGTCAAGTACATTTATGCAATAACATTATGCAGTCACCTATAAAATTGTTAACAGCTTTGTGCAATTTACTTGGAGATTATGATGGCAAAAGTCATCCTGCTTACTGGAGGGACATGAGAGCTCAGTGAACTTCCCTTCCACCTATGCATCTGCATAAGGGACACTTACAGTTTCTGGAAAATGCTGCAAAATGCAAAGGGAATGGGAGACCAAGTAGAGCAGCTGGCAGTCTTGCAGTGGGGTCTGCGTAAGCATGAAAATTTATGGTGGGTGCTAACCAAAAAATGTCATGTTGTATGTCATGTGATTAAACACATCATTTCTTATAGAAGTTGTGGAACTTCAGAAATCCTCCAGAAGAAACTGTACTCCTCCTTTCTCCTTGTAGCGGAGATCACGTTCAGAGCCTGGATGAGGACTTTTACATACAAAAATACGCTGCAGTTCTGGAGTAAAGGTGTGTGTTCTACAGTGAAATGTAAACGTAACCTCTCTGTTGCCAAAAGTATGACTCTATTTGGATGAATAAGGACCAGGAGTCCGATTTTGCAAACACTTCTGCTCATGAAAAGCTTTCTGCATGTGAATCAATTTGATACTCCTTGGTAATAGAGTTGGTTATATGCACAAGCATTTCTAAATCAGACTCTTTTTCTGCAAAAAGTTATTGCGGAAATGTATCTGACAGAATGACCTATCCTATAGGACTACCTAAAAACGCACTGTACAGTATCAATAGAGGACCAATAAATGTCATTTTTTATAAGAATATTTCCTGCATACAGAGACTCAGGACCAATCATTGTATCAAGAACACATGACACCCAAAAGTTCTTTCTTCGAATGCATCTAATTACAGATAGCCAGGAATCCAACACCTGGGAGCTGAATCTCACACTTTAAATCTCCACAAGAAGAGATGATGTTCCTCCTTTATCAGATACTGTTACTGATCCAGAAGAAGAGACTTGCAAAGCTACAAAGGAGAACAAGGCAATTCATTGCTTCTGGTAATGCCATATTTTTATTACAATTAACTTGGAAAATCCACATCCCCACATACCCTTGTGTACTATGCTCCCTCTGTTTCCTACAAAGGTGTGGAGGAATAAAGCACGAGACACTGATTTCTGAAGACCATAATTGGCTTTATTGCAAATTCCATGCACTTTGAATTCCTCTTCCCAAAATGGCAAGGAAAATTGTCTGAAGATAATCAGATCATGGGCAGCTGAACAAGAAAGGAGCAACTGCTCAACACAGGCTGCCCTGGGAAAGTACTTGAAGTGAATGGCAAGTACTTGAATTCCATGCAGGTTCACAGAATCATGGAATGGTTTGGGTTGGAAGGGACCTTAAAGATCACCTAGTTCCAACCCCCCTGCCATGAGCAGGGACACCTCCCACCAGACCAGGCTGCCCAAAGCCCCATCCAGCCTGGCCTTGAACACTTCCAGGGATGGGGCAGCCACAGCTTCTCTGGGTGACCTGTTCCAGTGCCTCACCACCCTCATAGGAAAGAATTTCTTCCTGATATCTAAATCTTCCCTCTTTCAGTTTAAAATCATTACCCCTTGTCCTATTGCTATGCTCCCTGACAAAGAGTCCCTCCCCATCCCTCCTGTAGGCCCACTTCAGGTGCTGGAAGGCTGCTCTAAGGTCTCCCCAGAACCATCTCTTCTCCAGGCTGAACAACCCCAACTCTCTCAGCCTGTCCTCATAGGAGGTGCAGAAATGGGAGTGAAGTTATTAAGATATATGAAATGATGCTTCTGCTCTACTCAGCATAGGCAAAGCCTTAGCTGGACAACTGTGTCCAATTTTGAGCACCACACTTCAAGAAACGAGTGGCTGAATTAATGAGAAAGCAGAGGACACTAGGAAGAGCAATCAGAAACTTGGACAACGTTTGATCTACAAAGAAAGTGTTAGTAAAAGTCTTGGAGTTACTTAGGTTAGCAGGAGGACCGAGGAGTGACATATTAATAGTCATTTGACATATAAAAAGAGGAAGGGACTAGCTGGTTCTTCTCATCCAGAAGGATAGAACAGGAAGGCTTAGATTTACATTGCAGTGAGGGAGAGTCAGACTAGACATTACCGAAAACTAATTTAAAGGCAAAAGTAGGTAGTGCTGGTACACATTCCCTTTGGAGATGCTGAAATCACTGGTATTGGAGATCTCTAAAAAAAGGTTAAACAAACAACCTCCAGAAAGGATAGGAGTATTTTTGATACTCCTCTTGGAGGAAGAGAAGAGGCAAGATGACCTCTTAAGACCTTTTCTGGACCAATATACTATTATTTCTCTGATAATATAGCTAATGCATCATATTAGGATACCCTAAATTGCATCTACTACCAGCTCTCCTTCCTCCTCACAGGGTTTCTCCTGTTGATACTCAGTTGCCCTGTCTTATATTTCACTTTCTAACTGGCCACGTACAACTTTTATTCCCAGTTTCCTCATTACAATAGATATATTACCTTGCAGTGTATTGCTGCTGTTGTTAAAGCATCATAAGCCCAAACTTCCCAGTGATTACTTCAATAGGAAAAGGAGAAAAAAGTGATTCCCTATGACCATATTCCAGTTAACAGGATTTTTAGAATTATAGTCACCTTCATCTGGGGAGGGGAAAAGAAAGAGAGCAGACACATTTTCTTTGTAATAATTCTGAATGTGAAAAACAAGTTGAAAGAAGTCTAAAATACTTCCAGTCTTTCAAGAAGATCAGGATTTTTCTGAACATGTTTATCTTCTTGCTTTACTTTTTCCACATCCACAGAAAGGATTTACACACGCTGACTTCTCAGAAATACTCTTAAAATCAGTCAGGACAAGCACAAGATCCTCCCAAACTCAAAGACTCTAGAGGCTAGTGGGTATAAACACAGTCTCCTGGCTTTCTTAGCGAGAGAAGGATCACATCAAAAACTTTAGAAGCTACGCTATCAATACAACAGAAGACAGGGTGTTGTTCTAGGATGTAGTCATAATCTAAAAGCAGATATGCAGCAATTTTAGAGTGCAACCAAAAGATAACAATACTCACTTTGGCCTGTCTCTAGAAGTTAGTTCTACAAAACTGGCATCCACAACGGAACACCTTGAGGCTTTTCCCCAGTCTTTGTCCTATCATTGTAAAGACAAATTTCCTTCTCCTTGTTCCAGTGAGGCATTCAGGATTTGGCTTGTGGGATTTTTCTGTCATGCTACATTCATTCACATCAGTATCCCAGTTCTGGAACATAGATTTCCTCAACACAGAAGGTTTGAGGGCCCAGAAGACCAGATTTGTAAAGGTATTTACACCTCTGACTTGGATACCGAGCAGCTTTAGAAGTCTGACTTGTCCTGCTCCAATTTGTTTGATTGCAGAAGGTGTTAGGTGCCCATATACCTTTAAAATCTGGTATTTCCCTTGAGGCAGGAGCTCTTCATATTGTAGTCTCAAATCCATTGTTTGCAATTAAATGGTTTCCATTATCAGCTCTAAGCATTTCTCTAGTTATAACACTATACCTTGTTCTCCCACTGTGTTAGAAGCGCTTTCCTGTTCTGCCTTTCATCCTGTCCTTCCATCTCTCTCTCATATTTCCCCTGATGTTTCCCGGCTATCTCATTTTAGCCTTCTATCTGGATCACAGGACCAAGCAGGCCACAAATCTCAACATAGGATGAAATTCTATTTTATGTGCAGACAACTCTTACTGACTTCAATGGAAAATGACTGATTACATCCACAGAAAAGATCTGGCCCTTTAAATGCAAAATGCTACCAGTATTTTTATGCATTGGACGAACTATCAGTGGGTTACGTGACAGTGTAAATCATCAACTGGGCTTTTGCTTTCATTTCAGTCCTTGGAAAGTCCCGCCCTGTGCTGTCGTACCCATAGGTAAAAGGACTTCTGAAAAATTCAGACTTTCCAGTGCAAGAAAAAAAAAAATAAATTTATTAAAATCAAAACTTTTGGCACATTTGCAAATCTCAGCAGCACTGCCCCCATGGTGGTTTTATGAAAAACAGCCGCATCAGTAAGTGTAACATAGAACTTCAGATAAAAGGGGTAAACAATACATTTTTCTCTCATCAGGAACGATCATGAAGAATTGACTTAAGTTCTGTTACTCATCCCCCCAAAATCACAAGTTAGGCACACACACCCTATTTGGAGGCAAGGAGATAAAGCCAGCTCCTTCTCTACCCAATTGCTTTTTATTCTAAATACCAAACTTAGTTTTTGTATGCTGCTTCTCACATATCACGTACTCTAAAGTAAATTAGTTACTTTCTGGAAGCATGATTCCCTATAGGAGATTTTTGTGTTAATTTTCTCTGGGAAGAATTAAAACAAATAGATCTCAGCTGAATTCTTGTGTGTGTGTATTTTGAAAGAACAACATTTTGAATCTCTTTAAACAGACTTTTATATCCATGAAAATGACCATACAAAGTGAAATACTGTAAAAACCCAGGCTCTGGTACTGTTCCCATATTATAGAGCAGCCTGTGAGAAAGGTAGCTAAGCTCCACATAGTCCTGGATATTTGGGAAAAGCTGGTCAAGAAAACGTTCTTTCTGCAAAAGGCAGGGAATTTCAAGGATTTGTGTAGTGCAACCAGTGCAGAAAGACCATCAAGTGTCTTACTCAGAGGAGGAGATGTGCCTGGGCTGAACTGCTGAAGCAAGTCCTGAGAGTGTAACACACTCCTGATTTACACCTGTGGTGTCAGTGCAAAGTATAATCGCTGCCTGTGAGATTTAAATCAATGCAGTGTGATTTTTAAAAGCTCTCATACTGGGCTAACATCACGAACTTTGAAGTGAAGGGTAAAATTCAAATGAGGCATAATATTGCTGAGCGCCTCTGAAAATCCCTCCCATGACCTTGAGGCTCAAGGAATACTTTACAATTTGATCAGCAAATTCTGGGTGTTTATCTTCTCCTGTTGGAAAAAGTGCTTCCCTCCCACCCCGGCCCCATCCAGTCACTTTGAGAATTATCAAGTTGCACACCCGAAAATAAAGAGTAGCCAAATTCGCTACCTATTTTTTTTTTTTTAATTAGGCTAGAAGCATAAGAACTCAGACATATTGCTGCTAAAACATAACATCGTGTCAAAGTGCAAAAGGTTTAGAAAAGAAACTTACATCCTCAAAGTGACTTAGTCACTTGGATTTACGGTGCTCCATTCTTTTCAGGATGTGTGCATTCACACTTTAGTTCCATTGAGTCATTGAGACTGGGCTTCTAATCTCCTTTGAGAGAAGAGTCCTATCTCTGCTGAATATCACCTGCTCACAGACGTTTCACATTAACAAGGAATTCAACAGGGTATTGAAGTTCATCACAAGTTCTCTCCTCGTTTTTAGTCGATCTGTCTCCTTCCTCGGGAATGATCAGTCCATAGCTTCCAGCATCACTCTCCAGAGCGTGTCTTGACCTCCTTTTCATGCAGGACGTAATGAGCCAACTGTTTCTTACAAAATGCTTTCTGAACAGGTTCAGCTCCCAGTGCACATGGGAAAACTTGGGCAGCTTGATACCTAAACCTGGCTGGAAATCAGAGTCATGCAAAAAACACCTCACACTAATTCTGAGGTTTCCCAGGCTGCAAAGGAGATTTAGAAGCCTCTTTCCAACAAGTGTTATGAATTTAAATCTCTTGGGTAGCTTGGGAAATCCTTTATTTAAGCTTTCTAGTAAGGAAAGATAGGAGAGAATAACCAACTATCATCTCAAACTGACTCACGCTTCAGCCATGCTGTTACGGAAGATGTACCTGTGCCTCTAATGTCTTCACTCTACTAAACAAGTCATTTGTCATGGGGAAATTCTGTGTTTGTCCAAATACCCTAGAAACCAGGCCTGGCCATGGCAGAGGCCACCAACTTTCTGATCTCCATCTTCTTGTGGTAAGTGTGGAAAAAACCCTGGCACCTGGCACCTTGGCTCCATCCCAATTGACTTAGCTGCCTGATGCCGCATTTTGCTCTTACACAAAGTGCCTGCAAACGTATTCCCAAGGTTTTGTTCCCCCGTGCGCTGGCAGTGATTTAGCCCAACACCACTGTTACTTCAAATAAAAATATTAAATTAATTTCTGTGGCAGAACGCAACAGGGCTTTGTAGTGCACTGAACAGACAGTGACCCAGCAGGGAGCAAGAGGAGTATTACAACGAAGCCTTCACCTCTCTTTGGCTCTGTGCAAAAGTCCCCAGCAGTACTGAGAAACATTTCCATGGGACAGTCACATTTCTGCTGAACAGGATGAAAAGATGAAGAAGCCCATTTCACTGTATTCAGCAGGCTTCTGCACACAGAAGCCCTGCTTAACATTTCTGCTGAACAGAGCCCTAGGGCAGAAAATACATTGAACTCCCATAGTGGAGTACCAGTAATGGCTTTTTAAAACTATATCAATTTGTATCATTTGCAAAGCACAAATATTTAATCTGGTTTTAATTACAGAAGCCTCCTAGATATTGTATTTCTTTTTCTCTCTGCCTCCCCACCCCCTTATTCAATTTTGCTGCTGCTGCTGTTGTCCTGCACTTCCAGCCTCACTCTGTTTTGCAAGGCTGATCCAGCCACCAGAATCCTTTTATCACTCTGCTGTGAAAAAAGAATTGAATTTCTTTTGTACATTGGGGTGAATTTGTAAATAACACTCGTTCAACAAATTTTGCTCCAAGGATCACTCTGGGAATATATCCAGATCAATATCATCCCTGTTAATATCACTTGAAAGTAACGCTGTAGAGCACCACAGCAAGGCGATGGGAATATCATCTTCAAAATAAGGGGTCTGAGAAAGCCAAATGAGAAGTGTTGAGGAACAGGATATTGCACATGCAGTCCATGCACTCATTCTCTGGAGCAGGAGATACTGATTATCTCCTAGTATTGCAGCAGCACACACAGGGGCTTCCCAGTATAGACAAATGTGCTAGGAGCTGTACATGCTGATGTTAAAAAAAACAAAGTAAAATAAAATTAAATAACATAAATAACAGAAAGTCCCTGTGTTCAATGCAGTTATTGGTTGTTGTATCTTACTTAACACGTAATCATGGGGAAAAGCTCCAAAGCATATTAAAATGTACATTCTGCATTCTCGTTTTTTTTTTTCTCTTCTTTAAATAAACATACTGACGTTCTTTAAATAGTCCTCTCTGTACTAAGCATAAGTGCAACAAAAGATGTGCAAAGGCTGCAAAACACAACAGAGCACCAGAAAAAAATAGATTAAACCCCTGAGTGAATGAGTCTTTCTCTCCTGACCACTAATGTTCTGGTAGGGTATTAAAATACTCTCACCTCACACATAAGCTCCCCTCCAGAAGCGAGTAAAACAAAGGCTTTTGAGTGCTTTCTAACAGTCACTGGGGCTGTCAAAATAAAGGAGGGGGTATATACACCAGGTGTGTACACCTTGCTCGTTCTCCTTTCCCAGTTGAACATAAAAGTGCCTCTGGAGGTCACAAGTACAAAGGTGAGAAGATACTGTCCCCCAGCCATGGCGACATTACATAAATAAGAACAGATTGGATTAAACACAGCTGGAAAGTTGATGCAAATCTTTGAGCTGCAATTCATCCAAGTTGAGCAAAAAAGGCCACTGGTGTCCTGATACTTACTATGTATTTCTCATGCTAAATTTCCAGCCTATATGCTTTCCCTGTCTTTTTCTGGGCTAAATGTCAGCCTCCCTGTCCTCGTCCCAGTTAAATACTAGGTGAGTTGTATAAGGATGCCAAGCAATTCATACTACTGTGTTCTGTAATGCCCATTTTACTCTGTTTGTGTCTTGGCAAAAACTTTTTTTTTTTCCAATTTTGCCCATTCTTGCAAAAGTAGCATGTGACTTGCTTTTTTAAATGCCCTTTGCTCCGGACTTAAATCCCCTTCTAGTCCTTTTATTTATTGGGAAAAGCTTGCAAATATATCCCAGGCATATGACAAAACCAGAATCAGAAAGTGAGCAAAAGGAAGCCCAAATTTAATTTGAGAACATCTCATGATTTTTTTATTCAGTCTCATGATTAGCTAGGAACAGGCTGACTCATGACGTTTGAGTGCCCTGGATCAGCAATACTGGGTTTTGCTGTCAGAACGCCTGTGTACGTTCTCTGGTCCCCGTGCTCCTTCATCTCACCCTCAGCTGATTTGCATTGCTGGGGAAATACGTGATTACAAAAGTTAAAGGACAGTAGTGAGAAATAATTTGGATCTAAAGAACATGACTTCAGGTCTTTCCTGTACTGGCTGGCTTCTGTTCCTAAAGGTTTCCCTTCAAATTCCCAGTTGTAAATCCACACTGTACAAAGGCATCAGAAAAATAAACGTGATCTTACTAAAAGGGCTGGCCCAGCGACTTTCTGTCCTCATTTTCCCTCAGTGATGAATCCCTTTAGGACTACTTTGCAGCAAACAAGTAAACAAGCAAACAAGTTTTGCTGGGATCCAAGTTTTCCCTTGCTTGATTCTACAGGACTGGAAGTGAGCCCATTGGTCTCTACTCTTCCTTCCATTTCTCGACTTGTGTTGACTTGTTACAATGCCAGTGATAGAATACTTGGTGTTGATCTTTTTTTCCTAATTATCTTTATGTTAAGCTCTGAAACACATGACTTACCTTGCTGAATGCTTTCCACCTTCAACTGCTCTGCAGTGATAGAAAAATACAAAATGTATTTGCCACTAACAATATTTTTGTACCCACCCGATGTAAAACATCCTCAGTTATTGGGTGAAATGTTATACATAAAATACCAACGGGAATCCAGCACTAATCACAAGCAGAATAGCAACCAGAGATCTAGCTTCAGGTCTGGGCATCGGTTTTACGGTATGAAATACCAGCGGTTTTGAAACATGATTCTGCAGCTCACATGAATAAATCTTGACACATGAGATTAGAACCACTGAAATCAATGAATTCCTTTATTCAGCCTTAACGCGCGTTGACTTCAATGAGGCTTGCCTAAGGACATGCAGGGTTTGTTCCAGCCGTCCGGCTTGTTTGAGTGCGAACTGCAAGACTGGGCTTACAGTTTGCCTTTCATGCAAACGGTAGCCCTGATCCTTCTTAAACCTAGTGGATCTTTATTTTCATCAAAGCCAGATCTGGGCTCGGTACACCAGCAAGGCAGTAAAATTAGCTTTTTAGCTATATAATGACAAGAACTATTAATAAAACGATAGGAGAACAAGAGAGAAACTCACCAAGAACAGGGTAAGAAGAGCAATGTTTTCATTAGCCACATGTTGAAAGGGAAAAGTTTATATTTGGGCCCAGTCTTGAACACCTTAGAAACATCATATTCTCACTGAGCTCAGGAGGAATTCAGTGAGCAGACATACAGAATGGATGTCTTGACAAGCTGCAGCCGCATAGAGCGAAGAGCTGCAGAAAAAACATCTGTGGCAAAGGTGTTGAATAGGAGGCCACAAAAGAAACTGTTTAAACCAAGCTCACCCAACTCACCTATAGAAGGCTGCAGTGGAGAAACTCCACTTCTACTCAGTTCTGCACTCAGCTTTGGGAAATCAAAGAGTTACAGAAATGAGTCCACTCTAATCAACAAATGGTTTAGAAAAATGTATCCTTCTTCTTTTTTACCTTATACATAATCTGAAGGCACCTGAATACCTGAACATAGAATCATGGAATAGTTTGGGTTGGAAGGGGATCTTTAAAGGTCATCTAGTCCAGCCTTCCTGCAGTGAGCAGGGACATCTTCAACATCTTCTAGCAAATGTGGAAAAATGTTCTTCATCTGGCTCTAATCCATAGTTCCTGTACCAGAAATGAAGAAGCTGTCAAACTTATTCTATAGAGAGGGTATATCTAATGCTAGCCTCAAGATGGACTGAAAAATGCAGTATAAATGTTCACCATTCAAGCAAACATCCTACCAGAGCCTTGTCACTACTAGATGACTAGACTGTGACTCATACTACAGCTCAGCCACAGGAATCTGAACAAACCCACCATTACCACCACACACGCACACACAAAACACAACAGAGCTTGGAGTTCAAACAGCAAATAGGAAGCTCAGATATTTCTCCACTGGAACAGGTGGAAAGGTGAGGATGAAAATCGAGAGAAGCTGCCACCATCCCTCTACCTCTCAGTGGATGGGACCAGGAGGTGTTTGCAAAAGGAAGGAGGTAGCAACATGTTGTTGGGGGAAACGGTACTTGTTCTGAGGAACAAAGGGGATTTGGGAAGAAAACACTTTCCCAAGGGGCCCATCTGAGATTCAGTGCCTCCTTACCACCTCCTCCTCATGGATGGGGCTTGAAGTTACAAATCTGGCTCAAAACTCTGTTTTACTATGTATAATAAAAATATAACAACCATCTAAGCCCTACTCTGTTGATATAAAAATACTACCTTGATATCGATTTTAATTTCACTGAAACAATGCTGGTTGTTAATATATTTTAGAAATCCTCAGTAAGGTTGAAGCCCAGACTTCAGAGACAAAAGAGAAGGTATAATGGAGTGAAACAGCTTGGACTCCTACCTTTGGTACAATTCAAAAGTGAACAGAAAACACTAATGTGAAAACTATAGACTTAGAATTATTCCCTCCAGAATGGGTATGTACTGTCAGCAGCACAGGAAAATATTTTTTTAGTATGTATATGTAAAGATCTTTAAAACGAAATAATTATGACAAGGTATCCTAGGACACCAAGGACAAAATACCGTGATGAAATCCACAGCTGAACAAAAATAATTTGCTCTGCCAAACCATCCAGGAAAGTTAATCTAATTTACCATTTAAAATAAAATTCAACCTCGTGTATATTGGCATTACATTTGTCTTTTGCCACCCAGACAATTGTGTATATTAGCATTATGTTTACCTCTTATCACACAGACAATACACAGTGGATGCATAGTATTGGTATTTCTGTCTATGTCTACGCACACACATACGTGAATACCTGTGCACACATACATATATTCACACACCCATATGCTTAAATGTAAGGTCTATTACCAAGTTTTGCTTTAGTCATTCCAATCTGGCTTCTAAACACACGCACACGCTGTAGCACACAACTGTGTGAGTTGAATCAGCTCCCCAAGGAGCGGAGGCTTGGCGAGCAGCTTCCTTAGTTCATTATAATCACGTCTTCCAATCTCTTGTTAGAGAGAAGCTCTATCGCCAGGATTCTTTAGAAACCTGAGGCCAGCCTCTCTTCATTTAAACTGGCATCACTTTGCTAAAGGCAAAGGTATAACTGAGAGGGCAGTGTTTATAGGAAGACCACTCAAGCCCAGCAATTTTTAATGTGTGTGTGTGCGTGTGTTTAAAAGCCTTGGTAAGGTTTCAGCTTTCACCAGATCTCTGTTAGCACTAACCACTCTTACCCCAACAGGTTCGGTATTAATTAAACAAACTTCCTTCTCCCCAGCGTAAAAACACAGGGACTAAAAATAAATCTGTTACAAAATATGCATTTTGTTTATACATATTTACACAGACCTCAGATCTGAATATATGCAGTACCAGAAGGATAAAGCCATCTGATGCAGAAGATCAGTCAAGCAATCTGTAGGCTCTACAGGGGCCAGAAAAGAAACATTTGTACGGTGGCAAACAACATTATGCAAGACATGCATGTGCTTTAGTTTGTGAGGGAGAAATAGTCGCGTAAGTCGCGTGTCAGGAGCCACTGGCAACGCTGTGGTTCATCTCCGCACACCAAAGAACGGAGTATCATCTCTCCTCTGCGTGTTCATTAACACCTCAAAGCTCAGGACTACCTCCTTCCTACTTTAGGATTTAACTGGTTTGGTTTCTTTTCCCCCATGTTTAGTTTTTGGGGTGTTCTTTTTGGTGGTTTCTTTTTGTTTTTGTTTTTTTTTTTTTTAAATGCGTCCCTGGAGTTTGATTTTGGACGCAGCAAGTTCCCCCTTATTTTCTGGGAGCTGCCTCTTGCAGCCCTGCTCCTCTTGCACGCTCAATGCACATGATGTGTCAGCAAAGTGAAGAGGGTCGGGGTTTTTTTTCCTCATTGAGGAGGAATGTGATGGGGGAGGAGGAAGGGTGGAAAAGCCTTTCTTCTCCCACCCCCCCCACCCCCGGTCTCTGTAAAGCCTGCTGGGAAACGTAGTCCAGCTGCAGCTGGCTTGGAACAAAAGAGAGCAGGGGCTGCTGTGGGGAGGGTTTCGCTGCTGCGGTCCTTTCCCGCACACACTCACGCACCCCCGCAGGGTCCCTGTGCCGGGCAACTTGCCCAGGGCACCGTGGCAAAGGGGGCGACTGGGGAGGTAAGAGAGGAGGCCGCAGGAGAGCTCGCTCCCTCGAAGTACCTTGGCTTCATTGTTCTTGGGGTTTGGCCAACTTCGTCCAACATGGGAACTGCTGCGGGATGCTAGGACTGGGACGAGGACGAGACCATGCCACCCCACTCGGTGTGCTGGGACTCGAGGAAGGGGAATTGCTGCTCCTAACCCTAGGGCTGCCACGAGGGAAAACTTTTCACCCTGCTTTTAGTTTGTATATGAGGTATTTAATTTAAAAGGGAGCAGGGAAAAATATCCATGGGATTTGATTTCATTTTTATGCCTTCAATTTAGCATCTCGCCAGAACACCACAATATTCTCAGCTTTTAGCACATTCATTTAAATATTTCTAAATGAAAAATTAGGGGCATGTTCTTTTGCCGTTATTGCTGGTATTTTTAAACCTACACCCAGCTGCATGATTACCCTTTACACCACTACTACTACTCGTCAAGTCTTTATTTCTGTATTTATTTTCTGGCGAGGAAAAAAAAAAAAAAAAAAAGTGAAGTAATTTCTTCCTTTCAGCCTCCCGGGCAAGGAACTGTGGGGGTAGAAAATGCAAATTCCTGGAAGCCCTCTGGGATTTTTTTTTATTTATTTTTTTTTAAGTCAATCAGGTGCTCAGCCCCGTGCTTTTAAAGGAGAGGGGCACTGGCTCTCGCAACGCAAAGGCTTTTGCTAATGTGTAGCCGAGAGTTTTCCTGGTGATTTTTTCCCAGCGATCGCAGCACACGCCAAGGCAAAGGCAACAGCCCGGATTCCTCTTCTGTTGCGGTCTCTTTTGCCTTGGTAATTGCTTTAAGTTTCAGCTCCCCATCCCCCTTCTCCTCCCACCGCCCTCCCCAGCCCCCCCGTTAACCTTGGATCCTTAGTTTCTGCTGATGACTCTGTGCTCCTTCCCTCCAGTACATCAGCTGCTACTTTTCATTTCATGGCTCGCTGGTGAAACTCTTGAACTCTTTTTCTCTTTACATGTCCAACCTGTTTTCTTCCCCAGATGGTTTTGACTTTTCTCAAGGTCTCGTCTTTTATCACATTAAAGCCGCTGGGTGCGTGTGTTTTAGCGGGGCGAGGGGAGGAGGAGGAGGAAGGATGAAGGACAGTCGGTGTGCCCAGCCAGCCAGGGATGCCAGGTTGGCTGGGCAGCAGGGAAAGCGGCCGGAGGAAGGGGAGGGATGCTCCGGCCTCTCCTCCTTGCCTTGCTGTGGGAGGTGGGAGAGGAAGGGGGGGCTTTGTTCTAAACCCAGGGCTGGCAAAGTGCGCCCAAGTTCAGCCTTCCTCCTACGCACCGACACCGCGGCCCTGGGCTTGCTCAGGACTGCTGCAACTCAAAGAAAGCAGAGAAAAGAAAACCCCACCTCCCTCCAGGTCCACAGGAATAATTTTACACCCCCCCCATCCTTCAATCTCAGCCGGAGGGGTGTGGATGGGCCGCCAGAGCCCTGCTATTCCTACCTCTGAGGGTACCGCTGCGGCCATAAAGGTGGGAGCAACACTAGGCTTGCTTGGGTTGGGTTGTTGGGGGGGTGTTTTGTGGGGTTTTTTTGGTTTGGGTTTGGTTTTTTGGGGGGTTTTGTTTTTTTTTTTTTTAATAACCAAAGCAGCAAGCAGCAGAGACTACATGAAAGGAATGATCAGCAGGCACTCATCGTCACCGTGTCAGGTGGGGGAAGGGAGACACATCCAACTGATTTAGTGACTGGCTGGGGAAAACAGGCTTTGACTGGGGAAAGGGTCTGTTTGGGGGGGGGAGGAAGGGAGGGAGAGGCAGGGTTAAGGAAGGAGCATGTGCTGAGATGAACAGGCAGCCCTGGACTCTGCCTTGTGCTCCCTAAAGGAAGGCTCCACAAGGATGCCTGAAGCAGCTCTGCCTCCCAGTCACTGCTTGAGATGGTCTCCCGGTTCCCCCCAACACAGAGGTCCTGGATCTCCGTCTCAGAAGAAACTACCAAGGACTCCCACCGACTTCACCCATCAGAAGAACCCTGCCTCGCTCAGAGTCCCAGCAGGCAGGGTGGGTGGGTGGGTGCGTACCACCCCCTGTTCTCATTTCAGGACTGCCCCAATTTTTACACGCACTACAGACCCTGTAGTCAAAAAGGAGTTACAGATTAGGATTACTCTGTTTGCCACACACAGGTGTACTCTGAAAACCACTGCTGCCATTTTTAACGTATACTTAGATACTTTTTTTGTTGTTAACCGGTACCCCTAGTCTTTCTTCTCTTTCCCAAGCCAGCTTCAGTCACTCAGGGTCCCTTAGAGATGGAAGCCAAAGTCATAGCCTGCCTGTAGAGTACAGGGACACAGCGGTCACCACGCTGCTCCAAACCATGGACTTTGGTCAGGAGTGGCATCGAACACGCAACGGGGAAATTGCCTCCTTACGGGGCAAAGGCCATATCTCAGTGTGGGAACAGAGCAGAAACGGAGGGTCGTTGTAGGGGTATTGTGGGAGAGGGTGGGTCATAAATCCATAGGGAAATAGACTTCAGTATTTCTACCTTCCACAGTTTGCTGAAAGAGAGACTTTAGATGTCTGTCTCAAGAAGACACTTCCAAACTGAAGTCCAAAGGGTCTTTAATACTGCTCAAGACATCCTGGACTCAGACAGGGATGGGATTTAAGAAGCGCCTTTCTCCTCAGAGCTTCTTGTTAACCTTAAGCAGATTCTGCTCTGCTTGCTGACTTTGGTGGATTTTGTTCAAACGCTCCCTACTTCTTTCAGTCCATGCTGCATTTGTAACCCATCATTGCTCCTTAAAGGCTACAGGTTCCACTCTGTAGCCGGCTGGGCCCACAGAACTGAGGTATGGCAGCACTTCCTATCGGAGAGTCACCTCCACCAGAGGTGGGTGACGCACCGCAACAGCACCTTAGCTGGGGGCCCCGTGCTCTGCTTTCTCTCCTGCTTCCATCCACAAGCTCCTGTTCCCCACCACCACCTTCCCTGCAGCAGCACCTACTGCTGTTGTGCAGGTAGCCAGCTCAGAAAGCTGATCCAGCCAACCAGTACCCTCTCAGCAAAATAAACTGCTACTCAAAGCAGATTTATCCCTCCCCCCCCACCCCGTCCCTTTGAAATGCCTAACATTAACAGTAGCCGTGGAAAGGTGTTCATCTGGGGAATCACCAACTGCGGGAAGAAATTGCCAGTTACATTGAAGACGATGGTTCCCTCGCTGGCCTTAAAGGAATTTCAGTCTCTTCCTTGTTTGGTCCTTTTATTCAGACGCGTAAAGTAACACGCTTCCACACACCAAGGTGCTGCTAAGCGTAATGTGTATTAGCAGCCTACAGTACTTCATTATACCTTATTCTAATTCTGTACCGCCCTTAAGATACAGCTGTACTTTGGTGACAAAAATAAGAATTTCTGAACACAGTGTTCAGTACACATGGCTACAGCGTTCCAAATGGTGACAGCAAGTGCAACCTTTCAGCAGAAATAAATGATAAGAAAAAACAGACTTCCCATGATTATAACTTAGAGTTAAGAAGAAAAAAACCTAACAAGTTTGAATCCACTTGTCAAGTGGGTCCAATAAAGTGTCTCTGACATTTTTTTAAAGGGGCAGAAAATCATCTTTCAACTGGTAGACCAGCCCTCTGCATGCTGTGGAAATAAGTGTGTATATGATAGATCTAATAATAGGTAGCTGTCATGGTGATGGGTGCCCAGAATATCTCGTATACCCCCTCTGCCTCTCTGCTTTCCTCTCAATCTCCCACTTATTTCGCCTATGTGTCCGCCCAACCTCTCCTCATCGAACTCCGTGGTGACTCAGGACTGTCTCTTCTGGCCCTGTTTGCACAACTGGATCCTAAAGGGTGAGGTACTGGCAGTCAGCCTAGCCTACCAAAATAAACTGGGCACAGGCTGCCTGTGTAGGGATAAAGCACGCTGGCACCGTAGCTGAAGAAAGTCACAGAGCGGCTCCGCTGGATGGACGCTCGGTGGATAGGAAATCGGCAGAGAGCAGGTCGGGCCGACCAGCCCAGCCTCTCGCTGTTGGGTGTCAGAGCAAGAGAAGGAACACGCGCTGTGGAAATCGGGCTGGGGAAACTAAAAAAAAGAGTAAGGTTTCCTCTGGCGATCCTAAGGAAATGTCTTCCCTGTGCCAAGACAAACTCCAGTGCACTCTTTGCATTTTCCTACAATATCACCCAACTCCTACTTCTCTCTCTCTCGCTGTCTTTTAAGGACATCGGTATTTTTTCAGTCATAAAAGAGTCTTTGTAATGTACTCATTTTGTGAGTCCTTTTGTTACCTCCATATAATTCTCCCAGACAATTATTATTACAGCCATTGTTACACAATCCAGTTAAAGTAGTTCTTCTCCCCCTCCTTCTTTTTCTCCTGCTACAAAATGAAATGTTTGAATGAAGAGTTACATTCCTCAAGATAATGAACTCTCCAAAAGGAAGGTAATGGAAAGTACATATTAATTAACAATGCTAAATTGTGGGATGGTATTTATATCACATTGAGAGATTAGGAACGGAGGAAAAAAAAAAGAATTTAGTTTGTTTTCTCTGGCACAAGCCATCTTATTAAAAAAAAAAAAAAAAAAGAAAAAACCCAACCCAAACCAGGAATACACAAACCTTTTCTCCTATTCAGCTTCTCTGCAGAAATGAGTAAGTGTACACATTTCCTGTCAGTTGATGACTCCTTAGAGGATGCTGCATCACTGGCCACTGATAAGTGAGAAAATTTCAAACCCTCTCCTAGAAGTATCATAATATCCTACCAAGGACGTTTCACTTTGCTTTTTGCATCACTGGAATAGACAGGAAAATTACAAAAGCTTCACTGCCTCTAGGTTTGAGGCAACACTGTCCCTTGTGGTTAGACTTGTAGGGGCAGAAGGTATGTGCCTCCTCTGTGTTTGGATACTGCTCCACACAGGGTGGTCCGAAACTGGCTCCAGGAGCAGCACAGTACAACCGAGTGCAATCACAAGCTTTTTCAAATCACATTAATGATACATACCTGCCATTTTTACTCCATATTTCCAGGTGTCCCAGAAAGTCAGCCGCACCACTGCTGGCAAAATATCTTCCTCTTCCTGCAAGAGGACCAGTCCCTTCAAGGAACACGCGAAGGGCATTTCAGGCTCTGGTCCGAAAGAGACTGCAGTCAATACAACTGTTAACATCCAGAAGTTTAGATCAGAGCGGTGCTTGAAAGCCTTGTCCACGCCACAGACCACTCTTTCCGCACTGCTCTGCTGGCGTGACCATATTGCTGGAGCATCCTGCCAAGAGAAAGAGTAGCTGCAACCACACTGGTAGTTTCCTCAGGACTGTGGTGTCAGCACCCCCCCTGCACACAAAGCAGCTTAACATAAATGTGAATAAATTCATATTCACTTAGCAAACCAAAAAACTTCCAGATGATGACTTCAGAACCCAAAGTTGTCATGTTTAAGCCATTTTAGGGTTGCGGTTTCAGCTGCCGTGAGCTCTTACTTGCCATCTCAACCTACGGGCTTTTTGAACACGAAGAACTTTGCTGCTACAGGTGTCTCGGTTTGGGACACACCTTCAGATGTTTCTTTTATTCAAGTTTGCCTTTTTTCACTAAGCTGTAAGCAAGCAACTATGTTAAGACATAACTCCAGCAAGAAAAGGCTTTAAAAGCTTTAATGACTTCCACGCTTAAACTCAGCAATTTCTTAGCCAGAAAATTTCAAGAATTGGGGAAACGCTCATGTGCAAAAAACCTCCCTGGTTTCTCAATTACAGCAGTTATTCTGAACGAAGATTCTGTATCAAGGTTATACACCCACACCGGGTGACAATGCCATAGCTATAACATGGTCATAAACCACCTTCTCCATGTTCACAGACTGGGTAACTATTTGTGGCTATACATTAAGAACTTGCATGGTTTCAACCTGGCTCAAACTCTACTTTGAAGCCTTGTCTGAGCAGCGGGAAGCGGATACTACTTTTCCTTACACCAGGCAAGTTCTGTGATGTGACTCCAGATTCAATCCATCAGGAAAACAAAACTCTGGTTTGTTTGAATGCCATAATTACAGTCTTTCTGAATGAGGATGATCCTGATGAGTGTAGCTGCTATAGATGTCAATCTAAATATAGACAGGCCCCATGTGACTGTACGGCAGATGCCAATTTACTATTTAAACTCTGCTCTCCCCGTGACTTGCAAAGAAGAAATAAATGATCAGAGGAAGAGGGAGACTCCGAGATCTTACTCATTTAATCATATGCAAAGTTAAGTCTCCTTGCAAAAGTCGCTAAAAATCAGTGACAGCAGTTGAATAGCGTGGGGAATGCACAACTGAAGAGCAGAATAGAATGATGACTCTGATCGTGCCATCTTAATCTTAGAAGTCTATTTGGCCCTCAAATAAAAGGAGAACAGGATCACACGCAACTCTGTCCGCCTGGTGTTCACGTGGACCAGCTGACAGTTAGTGCCACCTTGAAGAGGAGCTGTCTTGCTCCTGTGGCCCAACAGCATGATTCAAATAGAGCAGAGCCAGAGGAGATCACGCACCGTAGCATCAGGGCAGAAGTGAAAGTAGGGATGGAAAGTTCCCATTCTCACTGCTATTATCTCCAGGAAGCATTGCAGCACATTGACTTAAATTAAGAATAAGTCTAATGGTAAATACTGGGGGAAAAAAAAAAGTGACCCTAGGGCTGATGTAATATGGTAGAATATCCCGGTGATTTTTAATCTATATGCCTTTTAACCTGAATTCCCAAAAACAAGGTCTCTTACTAGAGACAGTAAACAAAACAGATACTAAGGCAAATAGTAAAAGCCTGCTATTGATCACCTTGATATTTATTTTTTTCTGCTAGGAAATACTGCCCTGAAGCAAATGCCCTCTGTAAAAGACACCCTATCTGCAGGTCAGTTTTAGAAAGAAACACATTGCTTTGCTGTAGAGAGGCAAATTTTTCATTGCCTTATATTTCATCCAAATATATTAGCCTCAGGGCTAGTCAAAATCTAGTCCGGCAGGATTTTCGAAGTGGTGTATTCCAAATCAGACTTGGCAAGAGGAGTGGAAGAGAGGATGGTATGGGAGGTCCTGTATCACCTGTATACCTCTCTGGTGAGAGCCATGGCCACTTATTCAAGACACCACGGGTAACAGTAGCAACAAAACGGTGGAGATGAAGTTGTAATTCCTCCTTACAAGAGACTTGTGTATCCACAGTGCCCAGGAAGACAGATGCGCAGCTCTGAGACGGTGCCTGCCCCGGCTTCCTCTTAGTGGACGAAGAAAACATGCCCGAGAGCAACACCCACCCACTTCTCTCTATGGACAGTCTATTCCCTTGTCTTTTTTTGTATGAATAATCACATTGGCTTCATGGAGTAACCAAAAGGGTTGCATCAGTGATGTGCAATTCCCCCTGGCAGCGTTGAAAAAGAAAGAAACAGGACCTACTGCCTGCTGTTTGTTCTTCAGAGTAGTAAAAAAAAGTGGGATGGCACCATGGAAGTTATTTTAGGTTTACATCCAACAAGAATTCAAGCAAAATCTGTCCCGTTGTATCAGACAACCTAATAAGCTACAGACAGTGCTGACATTTGTACTGTTTATTCTTTAATTTTTCTTGTCAAGTTACCAGCCAATAAAACAGTTCCTCTACTGAAGAAATTGCCCAAAATTGTTTTCACTGGTGACTCCATCATTTAAACTTATTTTCCAGCACTGATATAAAGTTACTATTTTCATTTGGATATCAAGTACTTTCACTACTTCTATATAGTGTTATGAACTTGTATTCTAATGCGTCGTACCTGAGCCTTGCCCAGCTGCACGGATGCTGAAGCAAGAAGCGCTTCTCTACCTACTTGACTCAGCTTTTTTTCAAAGACTTCATCTGTTTTCTTTGACATAGCCTGGAACTGCAAATTTTAACAAATTTGCAGTTACAATTTGCAAGTAACAGCTTTGACTTGTTACTGGACATACCGTAAATGTTAATATATGTTAGCAAAAAATATATGTTCTTTTTCCTTAATGAAATTTTGCCTGTGAGCCCCTTATTCTAGGTACAGAAGTTATGTCGTTAGTGGGAATCAATACCATCAGACTTATGGCTTACCTAAACATGGAAGTTCAGGCACTTTAATTTAAAAAAAAAAAAAAATTATGGAAATATAATCACAAACAACTAAGTGAAAATATCTTAAGATGTTACCAGAACAGTAAATAGGATTAGCTCATTTTACCTTGCATTTGAAACAGGAAGATACACATGGTCAATTATCACATCTCAACTTCTAAATTTCAGTTCCTAAAACACTTGAATTCAATTGTTGAGGACCATCTGACCACATTATTATTTTTTTTTTAGCATGATAAACAGAAAAAACCAGGCAAAAACTTGTTGTGTGTTCCCTCAAATGAACACTGTTTACTCATCAAACCATATCTCCAGAAAGAAAAACTCAAACTGCACGGAACTGAAAACCATCTTTCGGTTACCAAACTAAATATTTAGGTCAACCTGAATTATTTTGTTTTTCTGACACATTCATCTTCTAAAAACATGCTCAACAGCATTTTTAAGATGAAGCATTACTTCTAAACACAATATAATAACTTTGGTAGTTAAAAAGACACAGATTTTTTTACTTTTTCAGCCCAAACCCCACTTTTCAATGAGTAAGCTCTGTGTTTTAAAATTTTTACTAGTTCTACCCCTGAGAGATCTTCTATAAAATACCATTTTTCTATGCAAACACTTTACCTCATTTGTAATCAAAGGAACACTGGCCTGAGCTGCCAGTCAAACTTAAAAGGGCCATTTGTGATAATATTAGAGAGACCACATGGGAAGATTTTGTCATTCTGGTAACAAAGGCCTTGAAGCATGACTTTGCCTTAAGAATGGGTACTTTTAGGATTGAATTTGGGATATACATTCTCTCAGATGCGTTTATCAGAAATGCTTTGTTTCAGGTAGAATAATCTTGCTTTCTATTTCTGTAACTGCACAGAAATTATAAGGTCCTCCAACAATTTTTTCTATTTGCTTGTCTCCTTTCTCAACAGATTTTTTTTGTAGGGCTTTCAGCAGAGAAAAGCGAAGGAAGATTTAAAAGTATTGACACTGAGCACGCTGGTCATTCTTCCTGAATTGCTTACACAGTCATTTAAGTGCTAAATGCCCAACCTTCAACATGAAAATTGCCTAAACAGATTTACATAGCCTCCCTTCTTAGTGTATACAAACTTGCCTTGCTCCATGACCCCCCCACCTGTTTTTCTGCTGGGATGGCTTCTAGTCAGAGCACAGGGAAGCGGCAGAAAGGAGTGGTTGGAAGGGAGATTAGTAAAATTGAAAAGACCCATTATCTCGCCTATATGTCTTATTGTGGAGGTGTGCCTTCCCTGTTTTTCGCCCTCTTCCTCCCCTCCCCGGCTCCTGCTCGGGCCATGGCCATCACATCAGTTGTGATAAGTTGAACCTGGGCTTTGGGGGACAGCTAGCCAACACGCTGTCTGGAGTGGGGACCTAGATATCTTGTTCCCATGAGAATATGACCATAGGTCAATTATCTTACTCTATAAGTAGTGGACAGCCCAAGAGCCCTTGGAGCCCTCCAGTACGGCAGCGGGCTACACACCAGGATCTCCCCTTGAGTGAGGACACTCACTTAAGGTTCTACTCCTCAAGGTTGAGAGACTCCTTGCCGCAACAGATCCTCGGTAAGCGACTAATAGCATGCTAAACTTTGAAATCTTAGCTCAGTAACGTAAAGGATTGATTGCGCATATATAATCCTTTAGACATAAACCGTTGACCAAGTCTGGGACTAGGACTGGATCCATCTGCACCCAGACTCCTCTCTGAGAAGGAGTTTAGAAAGCAAGGGCTTTCTGAACCTTGGCTCAACAGAAGGGTCTCCCTGACAGCTCTGTCTGACCCTGTCCTCTATGCAGTAAATAATCAAGCGGACCTTGCCATCAAATCTCGTAAAAACACTGTTGCATTTACTACTAATTTTGTTAAACCACTGTTTCACCTTAATAAATATTTCACTACTTCTCTCTTATGAGTGAAATCAATCACTCTGCCCACAACACTTATAGACTGCTCTTCCCCCAGTGCTGTGGTAAACCCAGGAATAAGCAGGCCACAGTTATGAGCAGCAGGAAGAGAAGAACATCTCCCACAGCCTGGAGATGACAAGTCCCTTCCCAGGTGTCCGTGGGTCTGGAATGGGGGACTCCTAAACAGCTGTTGGGAGCAGCAGTCTCCAAGCCCCCAGGTAACAGCCTCCATGGGAGAAATGGGGAACGGTCTTACACCATCTCAGGGGGGTGGGCAGCACACCTGGGGACTCCTCACAAAGCTGAATAAGAAGGCTTGAGAACACTGTAAATACAACGGAACCACCAGAGAGAAGGAAGAGAGTTCAGACAGCATCAACGGGAGGGAAGGACCCAATCCAGCCCCCGTGCACTCAGCTGCCAAAACTCCTGTGGACGCCAACAGGAGCAACTCTGGACTCAAAGGAGAAGAGTGACTCAGAACACTCTCTGCTTTATGAAAACGTTTTCCCTATCAGCAGTTTCACAGTCCATTTGCTTTGCCTTTTGGGGTGGGTTTTTTCCCATCTTCTCTTTCATGTAATTTTTGGAGTTTTTCCTACTTCAGCTGAATGGTACGAAAAGCTGAGGTTGCGTTTTTTTTCTTGCTTGCAGAACAGTTTAAAATATTGCAGGGCAGGAGCCAATCGGAGCAGAGGGGTTACAACAACCAGTCAAATGAGAGAGAGTCACATATTTTCCATCTCATTAAAAAAAAAACAGCAAATCCCTGTGCTCTGGCTGTCTATTAAAGGTGCCAGAGCATCAGGCTCTCACTGGGAGCTACACAAATTAAATACAGAGCTACCTCCGAGAAAAAAACGACCAAACTCAATGCCTTTGGTAGCGTCACAGTCCCTGGAAGAGCCACAGCAACTCCACTTCTGTGCAATCCCAGTTGTTCTTGCCTCTCCATCCTCCCTTTTTATTTAGTGTGGGAAGCCATACTTAGCTGGAGCGCACATCTGACAGCCTTTCCTACTCCAAGGAAGTTTACACAGCAGTGGCAGCATCGCCACCTTTCAATCTCCCTGCAAAGCTGGGAGACAACACATCGTCTGAAGTGTCCTGCCCTCACGGCCAGCCTTCACGCTGCTGTCATCCACTTAGATTACAGGCAACTGGCAATTAACCTATTCCTTGATTTGACAAATACAGAATAACTTCTTCACCTCCCTGTGCTGCTGCAAAACATGAAGTTGCATGAGAATCCGCAAGACAGCTTTTGGTCATAAAATGTCAGTCATCAAAATCAAAGCTTTTCCCAGCACTAGGCACGTTGCAATGAAAGGAAAGACTGCCCAACTCTCCACGGAAATCCTGGGAGGACTCTGGCAAAGTCAACAGCCTGGCAGACACCTCATGAGTGAAGGAGGAGCAGAACCAGACTAAGCTCCAGTCTCTGCCTTTCCAGGGATCGCTCCAGCTGGTGGGATGTTCTAGGGAAGCATCATTCAGCCCCCTTGCTTCTGATCTCCCCTCACCTATGAGGAGACAGGAGTTTTTCCTCAGACACCGTTAAAGTGAGAAACAATAGTCAAGACCAGAAAATCAAAAGACTCCCTGGAAAAAAACCAAACCAAAACAAAAAAACCACCAAAATAACAAACAAAACCAAAACCCAAACAACAAAACAACAAACCCCCCCCCAGAAGAGGGGGGAAATCTTGTGGAGACAGAGCTGGCTAAGAGAGGACCAAGGGTGTTGGTTGCTCATAACCTCCTATTGTTCCTGTGTACTCAAGGAAAATTAGACCTGGTTACCAAATTGTGTAATGGTACTTCAAGTGTATAAATGTGCTTATTTGCACAATTTCACTGATGGGGGAACAAAACATGAGTCTTCAAGTACACTATTGAAGTGTAGAGCACAGTCAAGGTCTCTTAAAAACAGTATCCTAAAGTACATCTTCAGTTTTGTTTGCAGTGGTCTTTTTCTTCTGTACAGCTCTTCTAGACATCTATCATTAGTTATTTCTATTAAGTATTTGTACTGCAGTAATCCAAAAGAACATATTTGTGCGAGGTATTGTTCAAACACACCATGAAATCAGTTGTCCCTTCAGAAAGCTCCAGTGAGTTTAAAAAGTCATATACTCCGCAGATAGAGACTGCCCTTTGAATGGAAGATTTTTGGAAAGATACGGCTTCCAAAGCAGTCTACAGACACTCTAACTGAAGACAGCTGGGGCCACAAGCCCCATACTTGCTTCCAAACTGGCAATATTGTCCACCCATTCGTACAGGCCAGACCACACACAGGGCTGCCACTGCTGCATTCTTCCTGCAAAGCCTTGAAAATGCTACCCATCCCCACCCTGCTCTGCAGAACGCGTTTTCCTACCCTTCTGTTGGGCTCATGCTTGCACCAACCTCCTAGGGAGGCACAGGAGACAGATAGCTGGTCATCATCTTCTTAAAATCCCCCTCTGAGCCACCTCAGCTATGTGAGCAACATTGTGATGGCTGAGGTGGCAAATTCAAGGACATTTCTTTTTTCTCACAGTGATGGCAAACTTTGGCATTGAGGCTATGGCACAGCAGATCCCAGGGGCAGGCTGAGATGGGTCAGTTGGGATCCTAGGGTGGCACAATGGGGTCCCAGGAGGTGTTGCTGGTGGCTGTGCATGAGAAGGGATCTTCTTTTATCCTTTCATCCTCTGACACCCTTGTGACTCAAATGGAGGCACAACAGGATCCGCTCCTGAAAGGTGGCTGTGTTTGGCCACCAGGGAGGGTAAGGAGAGGTACCCGCTCCTCTTTCTCTCCTCAAGCACTGCTGCCCCAGCCCCTTCCCTCCCACCTTGCCATCTTCTCATCCTAAGCTTTCCCTCAGTTCACAGCTCAGACAACCCCAAAATTACTGGCATTCTTACAAACCACCTGCTCTCCAGTACATCCCCATAAGGCTGCAAAACCCTTTACTGTGTGGACTTCTCTTTGTTAACCTTTTATGTGTGTCCCTTAAACAGATTTTTATTCTCCCTGTTATTATTTCTCTTTACCTCTCATTTATCTTTGTTTTTTTTTCCCCACCATTACTTCTGTGTTCCAGGACTTCTGTACAGTTCTAAATTTGCCTACGCATAGTCTGTTTAAGAAGAGTATTTTTAAGGTGCTAAAATCATATAAGTTCATTATTAGAAGTGTAAGGGAAAATAATCAAGAGAAGTTTACCAGCTGCTCATACTTCTGGTCCTTCCAAATAATTTCTAGTTAAAATAAATAAATACACTTGGCAGGGTTATTTCCTCTAAAAAAATCTAGTAGCATTTAGTAGTTTCAAACTGTCTTCCTACAGCAAATGAATAGGAAATGCACATATGCAATAAAATAATTTTTCATATTTTTGTAACTATTTTGTGCATAAGGACATATTTTACAGGACTGATTTTGTGGGTCTGAAGCCACTAATGAGCCACAGTTATTAAGTATGTATTTTTGGATCTGCGTGGGGAGTACTTGCATATATACACAAATAAATGGGCTAGAGCAGAGCTTTCCCCACACGGACGTTGTCTTCTCTTAAAAAAAAAAATCTTAAAAAAATTAAAAAGTATTTTCAAAGCTGTCATTAAAAATCCTATCAATGGGAGCTGAATGGAGAAGATATTCTTCCCCAGATGACTTTGGTCTGGTTTAGAGAAGACCACTGGACAGGGACAGCCCAGTGCAGAGGGGGCTCTGCGCTGGCTGGTTTGGAGAAAGCCATTTCCCCTTATTTCCCTATATTTAATGAATGACATGTTTCCTTTTGTGATCTACTGATGAGGAATGCCATGGAGGAGATGAGTATTCTTCCAATTAGCATTAGATATCCATATCTCAATAAATCTTCACCACGCCCCAGTTTCAGCCCCCACACAATGATTATATGATGCTACTATAAGCAGAAACTCCCAGCTGACCCAATCTTTCCCCACAAAGACAATGGCAGAAGCCTCTAGTCTCCTATAGCACAATGACTGGATTTTACTATCTGAATTACGATTTATTCCCCATATGTACTGGTCCATGACCTACTTCTTCCCCCACCATGGTGCATATAACCACACTGCTTCAGCTATGGCTTCTGGGGTCAAGGAGCAATTTGTCCACAGAGCTCCCTGGGACTCCTCAGCCTAGGTGATGGCTTTTCTTTGGCTTTGATTTCCCCAAGCGTTGCTTCTTGACACTACGGATGGCTGGTATGGACTCCAAAAGCATCTTTTATCCCTTATAATTCTGGTTGAGGTTGCTTAAATAGCATGGATTGCAACTGTGGCAGGAACTGCACAGTGTCTCTCCAGGACCCCAGTCCAAAAGGAGAAGTTGTTTCACCTTCTATATTAGGTTCATACAGCAATGTAATCTCTGGCTTCCCAAACCTAGGGCCTGGACAAGACTGATTATCCCTTTGTGGGGCTTCTGTTCCCAGCAAACACACACTACAAGAATGTCTGCTTTGGCTTGGTGAGCTTCCTCAAGCCCTGACACAGCTGAGACCAAGCAGAGCATCCTCAAGTCCAGCTGTTCAGGGTCAGCTTTGTAGCCCCTGCTCCTCTGGGGCTGGGAACTATAGAAAAAGCTCCCCGTCTTTGAAATAGATTTCTGCCTTTGATAAGACCCAGAGCACTGCTTGCACTGGGAGAACGGTTTAGGTCAGCTCATGGTAAGAAATTGCCCACTGGAGAGTTTGTACGTATGCTGTCTGGCATAGCACAGCCTTCCCTAGGTTAAGTGTGTTTTGGTAGCACTTGATGAAGAGCAGAGGACTTTTTAAGTGTGAGGGCGGTGATGACACTGAATTTCACTGAATTTTTTTAGAGTTGGAAGGGACCATAGAGATCATCTAGTCCAACTCCCCTGCTGAAGCAG
>JAOXNO010000001.1:81001754-81015822 GCA_028565335.1 Limnodromus scolopaceus | reverse complement strand
ACAGGTGTGACTTAATTCACAAGCACAGACAAGCAAAGCAGATCTTCCAAAGTTACCTGCAACACCCTTTGGTGGTACAAAGGAAAGTTCTCCTTAACTTGGGAAAGCCTCCATTGATTTCAGGGGGAAATCTACCAAAATAAGGTGTGGTTGGTCAGTAAGGCATTTAGGATACAATTTAAAGGCTTTGGCAGTCAATACAAGAACTCTAGCTTATTTGAGTACATTTGGATCAGGCCTAAGATACCACAGAGAAAAATGCTTATAAAGCAAGCAGAGAATTCATTGGTGAGATTTGACCTCAGAATATTTAGGGTATTCACATCTCTTCAGAAACTCCTTATGTTTCCCATAAGGCATCCTGACTTTTACCAACAATGACGGCAATAAAGACACGGTGTGGTTCCTATAAAACCTTATGTTTTCAAACACTCAAATCTTTACAAAAAACCTGCCTTTTACAGTCAAACATCGCAGGCATGGCCCTTAACGCACCCTTAACCCACAGCTGACTTGTGTTGTTTCTAAAGAAACATCACTGCATTGTTTAAAACTGAGCCGTGAATTGATGGGGATTTGCCTTTTAAAAAAAGTTTGTGGTGACTTTTTTTGCCCCCCCCCCCTTGCTCCAGCAAAAATATAGTCCTGAAAGGGTGTCATTCCTTGCATCCCAAAGGAGATAAAAATGCTGGTTTGAAACAAGGAAATTCAGATTTTTTTAATCATTTATTAATTAAAACATGCAAACGAGCCAGCGTTCTAGAAAAGAAATGCAGAGAGAAGCCTACACAGCTGGCTCAGGAAAGCTCATGCATTTATATTAGGATACTTCAATAACATTAAGCACTTTGCACAAATCTAAATTTTGATTGCATGAGTTCTTCAAAAGGGACTATTGTCCACAAAATAAATTATTGACCTATAATAAGGTGTTTATGGCTGCTGGATCACTTAGGCCGAGCCACCTTTAAAGGGTCTCTACTATATAATCCTATTAGTTAAAGACTTCACATCTCATTTCTTCATGCTTTAACTCCTTTTAAGCATTATAAAAAAAAAATCCTTCAGCTTATTAAAACAACACCTTAAAATGAGCAGTTACGCTGAAAACAGGAGGAAACGTGGCCTGCTGTATCCGTTAGCATGGTTTGGTTTATGCGGTGTAGGGGAAGAGAAGGAAGGATCATCCAGTTAGAGCCTTTTCTATTCCAGCTTACAGGGAAAATGATCCTTTCTGACCTGATATCCTCTCTTGCGCTTGTACTCTTCAAAAGAAACAAGCAAAAAAAAAAAAAAGCCAAAAAACCCATGAAGGAAACTAGGAGAAACTGCCTGGCCTTTTCTTTTGTTAGAAGAAGATGGATCCGACTGCTTGCTCCCGAGGCGCATACCCCGCTCCCCCTTCCTCCCCGTAGCTTTGCACCTGAAGAAGTCAGGTTGCTCTCCAGTCACTCCAGGTGCGATACTGCAAACCCTAAGCCTGCAAAGATTCATTAGCTGGATCCCCAGACTAGCTGGGAATAGTTTACCAGGGATATGAAAAAAGAAAGGGAGATAGAAAAAAAACCAATATCAAATGTGCATGTCTTCTTTAGTTCCTCGTGAGAGTTTGGGCTTGCTTCTCATGTGCTAGAGTTTTGGTAGTGGCAAGGGACAAGTTTACAACAAGCACCTTGGTGATTTAGGAGCCAAAAAATCCCACCAGCTTTTGATTAGCTCAGGGCTCCCTGTGATCTTCGTGAAAATTAGAATTAGGCTCTTAAGGGCACTTCTGATTTCCACTCCACCCCCCTCTTAAAAGTTTTGGAAAAAATGAGAAATGGAGACTCATAACTCCCACGTACACTGGAAATGGATTTTTAATAACAGGTTTGTATTTGGGGCTTAATCCATAATACATAATACATGTGCTGTGAAGATATTTTAGAAGCTGTACAATTAGTCTCAGCTACTGTAGTAATGAATTGTTTACAATTTTGTCTTCATCCCTGGAAGGGTACACAGCAGAAGAAATTTCTACTGGGTTTGTCCACTTTGCTGCATTTCCCCAGCTGACATTGCTCACCTCTACGCACCCTAAAATACTAACCACACACATTCACATCATCAGCCCTCTTGATGATCTTTGTGCTATTCTGCGATGTAACCTTCCCGTAATTGTGGTTGTCGGACCAGGATCACACAGAAGGGGCCACATGCCCACACTGGGCTGGGGCAGGGCAGAAGAGAGATAAAATTGGGTGCTCAGTCCCACCAAACTGCAACGACCATCATACCCCCCCCGATGCTTTGCCTGGGCATGGACTACAAAACTGATGCTTATTCACCAATTGTCTGAGAAAAATTAGGCCCGTTTAATCCTGTAACAGCCGCGGAGATCAAAAACGTACTAGGCAACACCACAGTCCCCATCTTGATCAACGCTCTGGGGGTTGGTCAGGGGGTCCCCAGAGCTTGCCACAGATTTCCAGCCTCTGCACAAACTTAAATCTCTTACAGACCGATTGCAGAGGGGGGACTCTTAACACACATGGATCAGCAGGATGGATGCAGTTTTGGAAGTTAAAGATAGGAGCACGTTGCACAGAGGGACACGTGCAATTGCACAGGACTTCAGTGTGTCACTCAAATAGGTGGAGGTAGAAGCTGGGAATTTTTTATTTACTCTCTGCAGAGCAGGAAAATTATTGTGCAAACATAAAAGGAGTGCACACCGTCTGCATTGAGTGCACTTACACCATGTTTTTGTGAAACCCTGTGCTTCTGTTACGCTATGTTGCCTAGATGGTTTTTTTCCTGATAAATACATACCTCCGGTGTGGATTCTGTAATACTTTTCGAAAAGTTTAGTGCCAGCTCTGATGGCAGCAGATGACAAGGTTTCAAAGTACAATCTTAAAGATTAAAGCAGGCATTAAACTAAGGCCTCACAATGCAAATACTCAAGATTTTTGTTCATTGACTGAACTAGAGAATTAGGTTAATATGAAACACTTTTGGTTGATTGATTGTTTTTTTTTTTTCCAGGGGAAGTGGAAAAACTGCATATGGTGATTAAGTGAAAGCTGCTGTCCAAACTCCATGGTTTTCAACTTTAAAAATTGTATGTAGATGTCAAAACATTTAGAATATGTCAAAACAAAAACATTTGGGTTTTTAAAGTGAAATTTTTTGGAGGATGAAACAATTTAATAAATTCAGCACTAGTCCACAGAGCATTTTGGTGAAACAGTGTTTACGTCTCCTGACACGTACAATGTGCTAGCAGGAGCTGTTACTCTGCTGTCACGTGTAGGTCCCGAGCACAGCTGGGGTCACTGCACCCTTGATGCTCAGCACAGGCTTACACACTTCACTCTCTTCATTTCTGGCAGCGTTTTCCCAGACCAGCCACAGCCTTTGGTGTCCTCTGCTGTTCACCGTTACAAAAATTTGTCACCCGTGGCCAGGCTTTTTTTTTTTTTCTGCTCAGGTGGGTCATTTCACTTCACTTGTCCTGCTCAGTAGAGACCAGCCCTCTCCATCCTTCATCGCTGCTCGGGAGACACAGCTACAGCCCTGTCAGCATCTGATCTACAGCATGTACAAAGCCTATGATGGCAAAAAACCCGAACAATTTGGCAAGAAGACTGCAAGGCTCTGCAGGGAGAGGTGGAGAAGAGTGACCACTAGATGGCTTTCTCTGGCAAACCTAGCCTACTGTAGGATGACTTTTTTTTTTCCCCCCACCTTTGTATTTTTCACCTTATTATTTCCATCTTAACGTGAAAAAGCAGCAGGATGAGTTTAACCACCTTCTCTAAAAAAGATCACCCTGAAGTTTCAGAGCACCCTTCTTTGCTGTCTTCCTTCAGTGATCTACATGCAAGCGAAATCTTCCCAGGTGTTTCCTTCAGAAAAATCTTCCAGTCGGCCCAGAAGCATTTTAACACTCTCCTGACAGCCAGACAGCTGATGCAGTGACAAGCCAGATGTTAAGAAGGGGCATATTGCATCGGTATTCAATATATTAACTCCCAAATAAATAAATAATTCCTAAATAACTCACCCGGCTCTACCTCCCCTTCACATGATCAGCCTGTATAATTAGGCTAGAAAAATTGCAGACACGTGGTTATTATTATCAGACCTTAGTGAAAGAATAAGAAGGATTTTAGTCCATTCAAAAAAAAAAATAATAAAAAAAAATATCAGGTACCAGTGTTGTGAAAAACACGGTGGGAAAGGCAGAGACACCAACCTGATCTTCCCAGGGCAGCTTTATCTGTCACACTATTCTCAAGAGGTGGCAACCACACTTCGTACTGCAGCTGGCTCTGCTGCAGCCTCACAGCTCTTCCCAGCAGTCAAAACGTTTGCCTGTGTCATGATCACCTTTTGCCTTGAATAATATCATCTCATTTACTCTGATGTCTGTTCTGATTTGCTTTTGGATCAGCCAAACTGCAGTTCTCAGAGTTACGATCTTCTACGGAGGTCTCCTCTGTACCAACATCTCACTGGTGTTACTGGTGGCAATGATATATACATATACCCAAAAATAGGTAAATAATATACAACTGAAGAAAAAATACTGCAATAGGATAACGCTGCAGACAGATTGGAGAGAAAAGGGAAAGGATTGCACTATTGTTAGTGCCATGCCTATTCTACATGGTATTTATTCAATCTTTCTTGTCCTTAAAGCCTCATATAGTAATTTTTATAGACTAAAAAGAAAAATGTCTTTTTGCAAGTAGGCAGAACCCCCCAAAACTCTAGAATCTGAAGTACTTTTCTTCATATAACACTTTAGTACAAATTTCTCAGTTCCACAGAATTTATTTAATACTTTACGTTAGCTGCAGTGACTGATTGAGGTGACCCAGGTAACTCAGCCGAACCAAACTCCCTCCTGAGCTCAAAAGCAGCTGCTGGACCTGTGTGATTTCTGCTGTCTTTAGGCAAATGGTTTTAGCTACATATATGGACTATTAAGATGTTTACTACAACAGCAGGCAAGTGACCCAAAATGGAGATGGAAATGACAGAATATAAGAAAATTGCGTACCACTTCGACTGTTTGCTTGCATTGGTCTTATCCCAAGGGATGATGAGTTTTTACAAGGCTGATTCCTGCTGCTCCTACTTCTATATTTCATAATTTGTTGCTCCACCCTCTCACCTAATTTCAGCTGTTTCAGCAGAGATATGCCAGTTTCTGCCTGCTAAGATTTGGCCCAGTAGGATTATTGCCCAAGAAGACAGAGCAAGTCCGGAGGATCAGGCTGTGCTTATATAAAGCCAATGAGCAATAACAACTCGGGTACTTTCAGGCAATAAATCTCCCCCACCAGACAGCATTCGTCCAAGTATTCTTAGTACACTGAAAACCAGAGTATCTGAAGGCATCAGCAGATATCAGAGCCTCTCAAGCCTTAACCTTGTAAGCTCATCCCATGAGAAATTAGCTGAACTCGTGTGCTGGGGCGGAATAGTTTATAGGCCCTGTTATGAAGCTGTGAGAAGTCACTGCAGAGGCACCATGGTAAGTATTATGGAGAAGAGACCCAAAATAATAAATAAGAACAGACAAATGTATCTCAGCAAGACTGTGGTTCTGCATACTTTTCTGCCAGTGACACTGGTTTAAGTTGCCCCAGTCCTTCTTTCTGCCCTTGTGCCTTTTGAGTAGTGGGGGTAGGTACATCCATACTCTGAAACCAACCAAGGAGCCACTCCTGCTAAAGAAGGACTTGGGTTTTTGGCAGATTATTTTTGACTTGGATCAGTTCCCTGATCCGGAGTGATTTACAGCACAGACTCTTTTTGCTGGCAAAACTGCAGTGGAATGTGGGAGCAGAAAGGAGCAGCCTGTATGCAGGGGGAAGGCAGCGTTTGGTGAAGTGCTCTCGAGATTTCTTTGAGCAAGTGCATTAATTGGTAAGAGACACATGGGGTAGAAAAAAAAGATACTGGGATCTTACAAACAGCTTTTTTCAAAGCTGCTCAAAAGAGCATTTATCAGATGCGCATTCGCTATCTGTAGGTAAAGACACAACATGATTTGAATGACAGAGATAATAAAAAGATACATAGCCAACAAACAAGACTAAAAAGGTTATCCCAGCATTTGTTAGGAGATGATCAGCATGACTCCTCTGTGGAAGACCACTTGTTATATGTATTTCATATGATACATTACTTTACTGCCAAAGGATTAAAGCAGGGAAATCTTTGGTCTCTAACAGCATGTTTAACATTTACTGCTGACTATCCTGATTTTTAAGAAGGCTGTCTCTGGCTTGTGCTTCCCAGCGTTCCTTGGTGCCTCTTGTTCTTGCAGCCGCCACACTGAGCAGACTGAAGTAGGTACCCAAGCTCCATCCAGCCGTTCGAATTGCTGGCATCTGCTCTGTAATATGCAGCTTTTCAATATGATAATAAGCAATTAGCCAGGCATTTATGAACACGGAGAATGGAAGATTTGTACATAGTGCAAGATTTTCTGCTGAATGCACCGATAGATACTATGGGGATAATAACAGGCCAGGTACCTGAATCTCCAAATGTTTCAAACTGCAGCAAAAAATGAGAGGTCATTGAGTTAAGTAAATTATCAGCCACTATTTGATTGCCCAGTAGTTAACAGGAAGCACAGTGATGTTTATTCACCTCTCCCGATTTATATGAATGTCAACAATCTTAAGTTAACCCCCTTTCATGTCTCAGATGGAAAGCTTAAGCATAAAAGCTCCATTATATACCATAATAACAACAACAGAAAACAAACATCGGAAAAAGCAAGGCAGAGACATTATTCTGTTGGATATACCCATCCAAACAAAGTGTTCTTTATTCAGAGCTGAGTGGTGCCATCCAAGCCCATTTCATCATGTTTTCCAGACTGAAACAACTTTTCTCCCCTGGATTTCGAGATTTTACAGAGAAGGAAATGGAGGCCTAGAGGGGCTAAGAGCTCGAGGGTCTCCAGGATGGCTAACCAATGTTTTCTTTTGGCAAGCGTGCTTGTGCACTGCATCCCCACAGTAACCCGATGGGTCCGTGAAGATCAACTACTTAAGGCAACAGCAGAGATAACCAGCTTTTCTCCCAGAGACTTCAGACACACATATAGAGGGCAGAAACACTAGCACAGGTCCCAGGAGCAGAGGAACATTTTCATACAGTCCTGTCCCTGAGGTGATTAGGTCTACTGAGAGCACTACAAGGAGCAGAACAACTCCCAACACAGCAGCACTGCACTGAAGCTACCAGGTGCTTTCTGGGATGCAAACTCACTTGTCCGCCACCGACCAAGGACTCTCCATACTGCTGTACCTTGCTCCCTATGGACGCGCTTACAATCCCTCAAGAAAAACACATGTGATTTTGGGGGCAAAATAACATTCACAGGTCTGCGTCATCTCCACTGTTCTCCACTTCCAAGATGTGGAAGATCTAGATGCAGAATTCAAATACTGCTCCTCAGCATGGAGACATATTATCACCACCCTGCTCCTACTCACTGCTCTCCCTTGGTGGGGCCAAAAGGCCTCTGTTTTCCCTCTCTACCATTTCACACTGGATGCTTGAGGTCATGCATTTCCATATCTCCTATAAATCCTTTCCATAGTTTGTACCATGGGGAAACATGGGTTATCCCCATCCCTTGGTCTTACACATTCAGCCTAGCATTTGCCCTTGGATAAAGACACAGGTTATTTCAGTGAGCCCTTGCTTCACAGCAGCCCAGAGGAACCCGGCTGCCCAGTCTTTTTTGCCACCTGCAAGTTTTAGCAAGCCCACAGAGGACCCATGTGGAGCAGAGGAAAAGAATGAAGAGGAAGAAGCAGCAGAGAAACCACTGTGTACTCACTGCAAATTGCTCCATATCCCCTTGTGCTCCTCCTCTCCTCACCAAAGGGGCTAAGTGTGACCTACAGTGATAACAAGAGCAGAGGAGAAGAGTCTCCAGTGAAATTGATCCTGGGAAAGGGGGAAGAAAGGCGTTTTCACCAAGGATTTTAATGCTTGTGGTGGTGGTTCGCTTTAGTTTTTGTTCCCTAATACCTAAATCAGTAATTAAATATACATTATTTGGCAATCAATTAAGTTAATTTGAGTCTGGTTTGCCTGTGATGGTAACTGGTAAGCAATATCCCTGTCTTTACATCAACCCACAAGCTTTCTTGTTCTTTTTCCTATCTTCTTGTTCCTCTGCTGCTTTAGCAGGATGAAAGAAGTGAGCAGCTGGATGGGATTTTGGTTGCTGGCCAGAGCCCACCTGCCACACCTTGCATTTTTCCTCTTTTTTTTCTTTTATTAGCACACTGTGCTTATCTTTTCACTGTTCTGGAGTTTCTTTGGGGGTCAAGATATACTGAAAACTAATCAATTGAGATGTCCCTTCAGAAATTCTGGGCAAAAGGTCTTTCCACTGGAATTCATGTTTCCCTCAGAACAGAATAACCACAGGATGAGAACTGCTGATGTAGTTTTACTTCTTGTGTGTTTCTGCCAGAGTTCCTTAGCAAACAAGCATCTTCACCTACATCTGAAACCACATAGAGACTCTAAAATCACTGAGGTTGATGGAAAGACCGTTTGAGTTCACTTTAGGTGGCACATAGCTCCAGGCCTGCTTGCTCCTCAGGTTTCTCACTGCCACGGATCATAGCACAAGCCAGTGAAAGTGGTACGGGGCTAATTTTTGTACTACTAAATAATATATGTATACGTACACATATGCATACGCACACTGAACATAAGAATTGGCATGTTTCTTCTAATCGTGCACTGTTCATGTTCCTAGTGAAAAAATTGTCATAAGCGTTTATGAAATCCTCCGTCACCATAATTATATCCAGAAAAATATATATTAACCCACCAAATTTCAAGTTAACTGAAGGAAAACACGTGCTTAAGTGGATCTAGTATCTCAGATTCAGGTGTTAAATAACACCAGCACAAGACCATATTGTAAAGTTTAAATGCTACGCCAGTAAACACAAAACCTCCAGTCACAGAACTTCAATTAAGGGAACAATTATTATTGATTTATAAAGCGGTGCTAGTGTACAACAAAATGGAACAACCACCAAGAGGAAGTGCTGAGACAGCAGCTCTGCCAGCTCCCAGCAGAGCATGTCAAAGAGGAGAGCACCTTCAAGTCCTAGACAGTGGTACCTACTAGAGTATTACTGCATAATTGAAGTGTAGCAAATGCAGTAAAAATAAATAACTATTCTGCCATAGAGGAGAAACAGTGGAGCTGTTGGGCAAGAGGCTGATGTTTTAAGGTTACAGGATGGGAGTGTGGAACCTGCTGTGTGATCATCTACCAAACAGTCCAACGGGTGAAAGAAGAGGGGGCCAGTCACTAGACATGGTCAGGCTGGAAGCAGAGCTGCTGACTGGGGTAGAGACTCCTCCAGTTGCTGAATTACTATTAAAAGTAACAAGAATATTTTGTAACTGTGATTAAGTGCAAATGCTTCATATCTTATTTTGGAAACAAAGCTGTTTTCGTTTCTCCCAACTAAGCTTGTTATTTTGAGTACGTGTGTATTTAGAATGAAGATGCCAACATGAACAAAACCTTTCCTTTTAAAAGAAAGCTTTGAAAAGAGAGCTGGGTACTATTTCTTTATTTAAGTGATTTTGACATTGCTGTGGAACATGATGAAGCTGATCTTTTAAAGGTACTCAGAAATATGTTCTTAGATGACCAGCCTTTTTCCTGTCTTTAGGTCATATCACAGCATTGATTTTAAACTAGAAATCAATTGAGAACTTAAAAAAAAAAATCAATGCTACAACATGGTTTGTGAGCTACTACCTTTTCCAATGCTTTCTCAGATGGTCAGTGCACTAGTTAGAGTCTACAAACTCACCTTCTTTCCAGGGATTTCCTGATATTAACGAATAAATTAACAAGAAGACAACAAATAAAACTCAAAATCCTGCTCGGTTTCCTCCAGGGCAGCTCCGGGAGGGCTCAGCAGTTCACTCAATTCATGCCTCGCATCTTCTCTACCACAATATTTCCTCATTTACCTCTGTCCAATGCGGGACCAAAGCTGGACCAGTCACCAGGATCCCTGACCCCCTCCAAGCCAGAGCAATGCTTGTTAACAACTAATCCACTAAATGACTGTGACATACTTGGAGGGCAAAATGTGGCTTCTTGGTTGAGGAAAAAGAAAGTTGGTCTTCGAATTTTATTTGCAAAGTGAATCCCATTTTCAAGTGTGTCCTAAAAGTAAAGCCTTAAAGGCAAAGCTTGCTGTGGTTATCATCACCCATAAAAGTTTGCTGCAGTACAAAGTTTTATTTGGGAGACAACCTGAACGCTTTGGTGGACCCCAGCTGCTGGAATCATGCGATCATGAAATCACAGGCTTCCATTTCTTAGCTTAAATTCACGTCTTTCCATACTGATGTTCTTGGTAAGCTTGGAAACACAAGCTCCAAAAGCTTTAAACTTGTGAGAAATTTAAAAATACCATAAATATTCCTTTTAAAGTGGACAATCTGGTTGAAGAGTACTGTATACAAGTTTGGAAAAAATTGGTTGGAACCCCACTTTACCTCAGTTTGGGCTGTATACAGCAAGAATAATTATTTGCTGCTTACCTAGGATTTTGAGATAGTTGGGGCTGTAGGAATGCAATACCTATTTTGTAGCAGCTCTTCTCAGTTCCATTCTCACAGGGCAGCTCATTTATTCTAAGGTTGTTTGTACTTTACTCACTTGAAAGAGAGCTTACACCTGTAAATGCAAGCTCTCGTCTTAATGCCCCACAGCCAGTGGACATGAACAACATTTGTCCCACTCTTGTCAAAGGGGTTTGAGAATAAAGGTGAGAAGTCCAATATCTACCAACAGTTTGGGCTACAAGTTTACTTACAAATAAAATGTAAAGTAGTATTTTTCATGTTAAAACTCCTGCATAAGTTGTGACCTGGATGTTGGGAAAACCAGCCTTATATCTCCTGCTACCCTGCCTGAACCCACTGGTGCAAATGGAGCTTGAGTTGGGATTTTCATACTTTTGGCATGGTAGAAAGGCATCATCCCAGCGGCCTCAATTTAAGAATTTGTAGTGTAATCACACCATTTAAACAGAGCCACTATGAGAGCTGTGTTTCCTGAGCACACATGCGTGGTGTATTTTAGGTTGCTCAAACAGCTATCAGGGTGGTTGGCCAGCTTTACTGCATGGTCACACAGGACACGGTCATGATCTCCATCACAAGCCAACAGCACAAGTATGCACTGACGGTCCAACTGGGCTTTTACATCCTCTTGGAGGACCATTCCTGTATTCTTCATCACTTCTGACAACTGAGCTAGCTGGTTTAAAGCTAGCGTGTGCATGGCTACCCATAGCATAGCTGCTCCTTTGGCCACTGCATAGCTCTACTCTGATCCCTTTAAATTCTAAGAGCTGCCAAAACCCACCTTTTAAAAATCATATGGCAGGTTTAGCTCTAGAGTTTCGCAGCAGTTATCTCCAACTCATGTAACAGCAACACATAATATAACTCTGTGGATTAAGAGTGTGACTATCTTGACTCACTAAAGAGAGCTCTGAGTGAAATACAGAAATAGCTCATGAATGCAACCCAGGTGTCTTGCGTGCCAGTAGCAAGAAGCAAGTAGAGATGGCTTAATGTCACCTCTGTGGGCTTCGAGAAGCAATCATAATCAGCCTGTTTTGACTAACATCCTGAAGTGACAGGCGTGTTATAGGAGGAGGATTCACATACAAAAACGCTTTATGTAACTGGCTTTTTTCTCTGGCGAATGGAATGCTCCAGGGTGTGAAAAGGGGAGTCATTAAGGCCCACTGGATGTTTAAGAAGAGACACCTCTAGCTTTCTACTCTGAGCATCAATGTAACTGCACTGCCTCTCTTTCAATGGAGCCATCTCTGCTCAAGCTGTTAAATCCTTCTCTGATCTGCCAGCCAGGGAGGGGGTTCAGAGCTCCTTTGTCTCCAGCAGTTTAACTTAATTCCACTGATGTCTCACAGTTTATCAACTACCACCTCTGATCCGATCACCTGGATGAGCGATCAGAGCAGAGTCATCTAATTTATACCAAGAGTGGGAACAAAGCAAAAGGTAGATGCTTGCTGAGTCCTTACTACGCAGAAGCTATTTTGCTAATGCAAATAAGAGCTCCACAATCATTCAGATGCAGGGTCACCCAGGTTCAAGATTGGGCTCTGACTCTGCATTTACATTTGGTTTTTTCCCCCCTCAAAAATATAAAATCTAACATTGTTACAGGAGCTGGCAACAGTTGCTGATGCACAAGTGCATCAACTAAGAGTAGTAACCATGGTTATCAGTCAAGTTTCCGGATCCCAGCACTCAAAGGGAAACCTGGAATTTAAACAACAAGCTCTGACATTGCCATAGGCTCAACTGCAAATAGCTCACAAGTCACCCCCAAATTTAACCCAATACAGGCTATTAGCCAGTTCCTCATCTCATAACCTGGGAAGGTCACACCTGTGGCTCATGAGAGTGCTCCAGGAGCCCACTCCTGAGAAGAACAATACAGCAGTCCGACAAGGCATATGGCTACAATTCCTGATGGACCTTGTTGCTGGTAAGGTACCCACATATAACCAGGTGTGATTTTTAGAGAGGAGAGCTACAAGTATTTAACTCAGTAGAACGGCACTGCAAAACAGCAACACTTTTCTTATGATATCTGGTGAGCACAGGTTGGCCCCTGTCTATAAGGCTTACATGCTTTCTAGTAGTAAGAAAAAAGGCATCTTCACAGTGACCAGGGTTAAAATAATGAAAATTTATTTTACTTTGCTAACTGGCCACATTCCTAGCACACCCTTGAAAATTTAGCTATTACAGCAGCTGTGTAAACCGTGCTGCCTGACCCTTTGTACTAGTGTGCAAACAACTGTGAAGAACATTCTTGCCACCCAAGTCTTCAACTTCATTATCCCCAGGCTTCATAAAAAGATTTCTTCCCCAAATATTTCGATGTTTCCCTTCTGCCACTTTTTCAGCAGGCAGGTAAACATCTTGAACCCCTTCCTGGTCTTAAACCCTACCTGACCTCTCCTATTTCACTTTGGGATCAACTAGGCTGAATTCAAGTAAGGACATACAGCGAAATCAGAGAACATATGAAATTAAAAGTGCTTATGCTCTGGCACTAATGAGAAATAATAGTTCTCCTCACAGGACTTATTCATAAAGCACGGCCTCGTAAGAACAGAAGAAAGACGTTCCAACTCTTTAGCAACCTTCATGAAAAAAAACTTTAGTATTTATTTTCCTAAGGGAAAAGTGTTTTAATTAAACTAATAAAAGGTAACAAAAAATTGCTTCTACATCTCAGCATCCAGAAATTTTCAGCCTGGTTTAGAGGAATTTTTTTTGCCAGAAAAGTGAAAATATGGTATACAAATGTGAAAAGAGACATTTGAAATTATAACCCTGAAAAGACGTTAGAAGAGTCCTGCTACCAGCTCACAGGGATCAAACAAGAGTTGGATGGGGCCTGAAAAGAAGAGTCTGGGACAGTCCAAAAAGCTCCTCAAATAGCATTGAGAAAGTCAGAACAACATTCATATGCCGGGACACTTCTCTATTCTGAAGCTCATTCTTGTCACTTAACTTATGAGGATTTCCAATAAATACTGTTTTGCATTTTTCTAGTAAGCTTTGCAAAGTTTAGTGATTAAATTTAGCTGAAAATTGTTCTACCTTTTTCCCTGTGCTTCCCAGGTCAACAGTAAAAAATCCCATCCTGATCTTTCAAACTTGTGCTATGCAAAATAATAATAAAAAAAAATCAGTGTCAAAACAGTTGAATTCACATTTATTTACTGCTACTTCAAATCCGTATCTAGAAGCTTGGAAAAATTCAGAGCATAATGAAGAGAGAAATATGCAATGGGAACATTGGGTCCGTCTTCAGTCATAGAAGGAGATTCCTTATCATCAAATCTAATCTAAAAAACAACGCCTGACAGCGTTGGCAGCTGGAGCTGTAGATAAAGGCATACACACAAAATCACAACAAGTGCCAATTCAGCCTCTC
>JAOXNO010000001.1:80986581-81000196 GCA_028565335.1 Limnodromus scolopaceus | reverse complement strand
ACCCACCCACCCTTCCAGGCCACTGCCACCTTATGGCCACTAGAAGCTGTTTCAGTGGAAGAAACACGTACTGCTACACCTTAGTGTGTAGGGAGCCGACAGGGTACTACACAGCACATTTTCGAAAGCACGCAAAGCCTTCCCTCTGCAAAACCATCTTTATCACAAATGTATGGAGAGCACTGAAAATGGGGGTCTCCAACAGCCTTTAAAAGAAGCCAGTGCGGGCAGTAGCATGCGTGCTTGCGTGATAATCACATCGCCATTAGCAGTCAAGGGGATTTGGTTAAACTAGCAAGGCTAAAAAGGTTGTTAGCATAAAGAATTATTCTTTCCTACATGCTTTCAGTCAAAGAAAGAACAAGCAAGAAACAGAAAAGTGGGAAAAGGACATTTTCTTATTTTGAATGACTTGGCCATGACACATTACATTTTAAAGCAAAGCTAAGCCAGCGGTGGGCAGGAGCCACACTCATTTTATGTCAGAGCTGAAAGTATACCTGCAGCTACAGGTTAAGTGTCACCTTTGGAAAAAAATACCAAAACCACCTCATTGTCTCTTAGATGGCTACAGCTGCCATTGCCTCAACTGAGGGTCCTGCAATTTTAACATGTTTATCCACTGCACACATCAGCGGTGCGAGACTTTTACTATCACGGTTTTAGAGACAGGGAATGGAGGCGCAAAGGCAAAACCCTGTTTGGTGTTGCCAGCGCTAAGAAATTCTTCCAAGTGAATGCGACCTTGCTTTTCCCAGTCAGTTGTTACCCTGGATGTTGGAAGACACGGGGAGCTGATGCTGGGAAGTGTGGCAAGAGCCCAGATGAGCCAATAAGGCTGCGTAATGGACACCCCTTTGCAAAACCCAGTCTGGCAATCACACCTGGTGGAAGAGCTTCTCATGAGGTTCAGGTCACTGATGCACAGACGAAGTGGTTTTTATTTTAATTCATTCTTACTCGTTTCAGGGATTCCTGGGGCCTGTAGCAGTTCCAAACACTTAGGGAGGGAGGTGGTGGAAAAACAGCATCAAGCCCTTCACGTCCACCTCTGCAGGGTAGACTGAAATCTAATTCAGGCGAGGCTGGCAGAATCCAAACTAGCAAAGGTTGACAAAGCAGTATGTCTCCGTCTGGTTGGGCTCTATTGAAAATAGAATTCCCCACCTCAACAGATAGCACGACACAAACCCAGCAGAAGCTTTGGTGGTGGTGTTTAACACCAAAAAAGTTTAAGAACATCATGTACAAAAATTACCTTTCTCCACTACTTCGCATGTCCTAATTCTACATACAGCCAGGAAAAGAAATGGAAATGGACTTATTGTACCGTGACTTAAACTAAAGGTAGAAAGGATCATATTCTCAGACCTCTAGAACAGCTTGTAGGCCGTAAATGTGCATGCAGTTCGCAGAAGCATCAAGGGACTTGGGTGTCTATTAATCCTGACAGTTCCACACATGCAATTAGAAGTCAACCAACAAAAATAGAAACACTTCACATTTGCATTTACAGGGAGCTATAATTGCCTTATGGATATGGTCAGTTTATCAGCATACAGGAGGTAAATGGATTGCATGGCTTTGTGGTTACCATTTCAGTCTATCTACCAAGTCAACTGTGTGCTTACAGCATCTGCTTATCATCTACTAATCCTTTAAAAACCAGTTAATATAATCTTGACAGGAATCCTACATTAGAGGCAATTCAGGATGTTACCCTGCCAGCCTCTCCTGGCAGTCAACACTGCTGTTTATAAACAATGGTAATTAAGGGCTAACACTTAATCTCATCAGCACCTCCATTCTCCAGGTACCTCAATGGATAAAGAGGTGATGGTCTTTGGCACAAGTAAGAAAGAAGATTCAAACACAATAATGAAATTGCTGTGCCTCCATATTCAACAAAACTAGAACAGTAACTGCAAGGTCTGTGGTTCAGCACCTACTAATTTGCCCTTGAAAGTTTTTTATGTGAGAATTTCCTTTCTTGGTTGATTTTCTCTGGTGGACAACATCACCATCAGAGTACGCAGTAGTCCCTACTTGGGCTTTTACCAGAGCAACCAAGTTTTCAGACTAACTTGAGAGTTACAGGATTGAGCTGTTTCACAAGTCTAGGCTTACACTTCCAAAGGAAAAGGGAGAGTCTACAACCAAATTTGATGAACTCTCTCCGTTGAAAGCCAATTCCCTGCTCCAGCTCAATGGTATCATATTGATGCAACATAGTAGGAAGTCAGATCCATCACACACTCATCACCCACCCAGAGCAGTTCTATGCACAGGCTTTTTTGTATGGATACCCACGCGGGGATATAATTCCTTTCAGGGGGCATTGTCACATTGGCATACTCATTATTCTAGGACAAATAGAGTTAGACCAGCACCAAGGCAATTTACACCAAAACACCTGTTATTCTTTTTCTTTTCTGTATGAGAATAACCAATAGTTGTAAGGAACAATCACACTAGCACACCTGTATCGACAACAAAAGGTCTGCAGGCAATTTTATGATAGGAATTACCTTGCTGTTGAGATGCTTGAAGGCTACAGACAGAAGTCTTCTCCAGGGTGCAGCTAACACAGTAGAAGATCCCAGACAGGATGCCCTTAGACTGAAATTAACATATTCCCTCACCTGGTTACAGAGTAGGCTTTATAAGTGCTTTCTAATTTGCTTCAGGCAAACCTGGATTACCCAAAGCAGTTTAACCTGGTCTGAGTTATCAGCCTGATTTTGCCTGAAGCATTAGGGACAGCTGACTGCAATCAAGGTATTTTTCCTACCGAAGGCACATGGGCTGATGCCTCAGTGTGTTACCTAGGCTATAGAAAGAAGTGCCAATCTTGCCTCACGGCCACGAAGAGCCTCTCATAAACTGAGTGCTACAAAGGTCTCACTACACACGTCAGCTGTTTGACAAAACCAGCCATGCTATGCACAGGATCACTGCATCCAGCAGCTTTGGCTTCTGTCTAAAAGCTACTGATGGTGGAGTGAATCTTTGAAATAAAACCACCAAAATGTTATTTCCCTGCCATCTTAATGGGTTATTAAAAAAAAAAAAAATGTCAAAAGAAGACTTCATCTTAGTCACAGAAAATACATTCTTGTTGGTATATTTGAATCCTAAAGGAAATTTGACACAGCTAATTTCTGACAATAGGTTATAATCTCACAACAAAGAAGTCCTAAGGAGCTTCTGAAGGAAAAGAATACCATTAAATTACAAGAGATCTTCCATTTACCATCCTACATACTGGGCCAAGACAAACCTCACGTAGCCTTTGCTCCTGCCCGTACCATTGGATGCGCTGCGATTCCTCTTTGTTACCCAAGCTTTGACTGAAGTCAAAACTCCTGAAGAAGTGACAGTCTACAACGTTTTGTGGCATAAGTGTTCATTAACTTTTTGGCTGTTTTGCTGTGTTGTTTGTATTGTGGTCATTGCATTTATGTTCTTCTGTTAGAAACTGCCAACCCGGACATTTTAATTTAATTGTACATCTGATTTTGAAGTCTGTCGAGGATTTAAATGTTTCTGAATCTCTCCTAAGAAAGAAGCAAAAAGATAGTATTTTCCCAAACACATACAGGGTCAGGTGGGTCTGGAGAGCCTTAAGCTCCCGCTGCCCTTGCCCGGCTGTGATGCTGATGCAGCCCCTGCTATCATGGTCTTGGCTTGACCTTCTCTCACCCACACAGGCTCCACAGAAACAGAGTGACAGCTGTAGCTGTTACTCAGAAACATGGCCACACCATAAGGGCTGTGCAACAGTATCACGCTCCTTTTCTAATTACCAGCACTCAGTATTTGGAAGAGCCGATGGAGTACTACACCAGATGTGAAAAACCCAGGTTTAGGTTTCTATTCTGAACCAGAGGCAACCTTTCCAATCTTCTACAAGAGTCCCACCCGTGTTACATTTCTGTTCATTCTCTTTCGCTCCCCATTTTTCTATGCCAGGAAAAAACCCTGCTCCTGCCTCAGGCAAGTCTTTAACATAAGGGTCCCTGTAGAGGTGGAGAATCAAACCCCCATTTACAGTGAAAAGGGTTAGTGCCATTGGCTTAAAACAGAGAAGTTTCTCCTCAAGTTTTCAAAATTTCAAGATTTCAAAAGCAGCCCTGACCTCAGCATATCATCTTCCTTGCCTTGGGTGGCAGCACGTGAACTGGTCCTGGTCCCCATCACTTACATGGATCCCATAAAAATCACCACCACTTATACATATGTACAAAAGCAAATATATGCACACACCTATATGCATATATATATATATATATATGTGTTTACCCACACATATAGCTACACATCTAACTTAGTGTAAGGACATGACTCTGCAAACCTGCTGCCTGCCCTGTAACTCAGGGATCAGAAAAAGTAGTCTAACAGAAAGGGAATGGCAGAGCTCTTGGGGGCTGGGCAAACAGCCTAACAAGTGGGTCCCCGTTTCCCCCTGAGTTGGCCAACCTGGCTGGTAAGCTCAAAGAACGGCACCTCGTCCTGTGACCACAGGATGCCGGGGTGAGGACAACATGCTATTTAGCATAAGGCTGAATGGCTTGGTTCCTTTGCCTCAGAAAATTAAAACCGAGAGAAATAACTAACACAAAAAATGTCAAGTCTCCAAGGGAGAAAAAGGAATGAGCGGTGAGGAGAAGAATCGACCTGGATTTCTCAGAGAATATATTTATGCTGTCCCCAGGCGAGGCAAGACACGTTTTCAGAAACCTGTACCTGAGAGCACCCGCACCTATTGGAGGGCAGCAAGTTCAGTCAACGAAGACTAGAGGACTCCAAAAGCCTTAGCAGCCACAAGCAAGGCTTCTCCATCTCTTTGCTGTCTGTCCCACCACCGCCAGAGTGCATTCGCACAGCAGGAGGTTGGAAGGAGACTGAGGAGCCAGACCACAGTAGCTCCTCACCAGAAGGAAGAACTTATGACCCACGAGAGGTGCCTTCAAAACATGCATCTTGGGGCCAAAGCACCTTCTCCCTCTCCAGTATAAAGGCACAGAAGAGAGCTGTGCCCGTGCTGGGGAGGCCCTGCAAAACTCAGATGAGATCCCTGTGAAGCAGGGTCATCAGGGTGACAGGAGTGCCATGCAATGGCAGTGAAAGCTGAAAAGGGGTTCTCCGCTCCGAATAAGCTCCAAGTAAACCGAAGCAAGGCAGGGAGCACCTTGGTGCTGAGAGCACTTTGTGGTGCTCTGTGACGTGAAAATGGGGGCTGCGCTGTGAGATGTAGGGTCACAGGTCCACAGGACAAAGAGAGGTTTCCTTCACCCTTCGCACTTGGCAGTCGCATTTTTTAAATTGTCCACAGAGTGTAACTCTGTGTTCATTACTTATTAAAAACTCCTTCTCACATATTTTGCCACCAGTGCTGAAAGCCTATAATTACCCGACTTCACCGTTCCCTGTCTCCCTTCGCCTGCAACTGCGGTGCCAGCAAGTGTGGATCAATTCCAGCTATCTTTAAGTGAACTGGAAATACATAGTTATGCAAATTGCCCTGCGTGGTAGCCCGATAACACGGGAACTTTGAAAGAGGTGGGAGAAATGAGCGATCTAAATGCTCAGTGTCATTATTTGCTCTTAATTACATATTGCTTCCTAACAGCTGTTTGGCATGCAGCACCTGTTGTTTTAATGTTGCTGGAATAAAGGGTCTTTTAGCTGTTACGATGCCATCGCTTGGCCCTAATTACAGTTATTAGCAAGGACCAAAACTTGACCCGGGCTATAAGGCACGGCTGTGCGGAGAAACACCTTTGGACTAATGGTGTCTGCAATACTCCTAATATTTTTCCAGGATACATCCTTTTTCATTTGCATCACAAAGACTATAAAGTACTTATACATGACACCTCTAAATCCTTTATAACGCATCACGTCAAACAGCCCATTTAGTAGCGACTCGGTGGTATAAAGTAGCACAATACACTGAAGTTGCTATGCTGAATTGTGTCAAAAGATCTGCTTTTTTAATTCCCCCATAATCTTAGGGATGGAAATAGAACATTGTAGCAGTTCAGAAGCTGTTCCAGTGTGGCATGTCAAATGTTACTGCAGCACTATTTTGACGGTGAGTCATCATGCAAGACAATGAATTGAGACAAATATTGATGTGCCACGAAGTTTTCTTTTTTCTTTTTCTTTTCTTTTTTCTTTTTTTTTTTTTTTTCTCCTCTCTCTTTCTCAAATCACCCCGGTGGAGAAAGGAAATAAAGTGAGTGGGAGCAAAGTGCACAGTACGGTTCAGAAGCAGCTGACCTGCCATTAACAAAATTGAAAAAAAAAAATCCCAGACGCACTGAAGCTGTTGGCTTGCGGCAAGTAAAGGAAGAAGAGTTCCCACTGAGACGCCCTCTCATCCCCTCCTGCCAAAGCCTCGCGCTTACGCAGCGTCTGCTCCGGCACGGGGGAGGAAGCTGAGAGCAACGGAGCAGCTCCAATGCAGGATTTCCTCACCACGGTCAAGCCAAGAGGGGCCTTTGACACTGGTTTGGAATATTCTCTGCAAGTAGCTTTCAGCCAAGGTTTGGCTGAAGAGGGGGCGACAGGTTTCTGATGAAGACACTGAACCAGAGTGCAGGAGCTCTGGGCTTAGCTCCCAGTTCTCTGACTGGAACTGGACTGTTCCAAACCAGTGTCCGGACTGGAAGAACATTTTCCTCTGGTATCTAGAAAAAACGTAAAGGAGCAGAAACAGCACTCCAGCCAAGAGACTAGAGGGACAATAAAGGGAATGCAGTGTATCTAGACAACAACCTCGTCGCCTGCAGAAAAGATTTGGGATAAAAATCTTTGCTCCCCTCCCAGGAAGTTCACATTTTCTTTTATGTGGATTATCACAGTTCAAGTTGGTTATGCAACTGGCAAACAAATTCACATGTTAAGACCCAATTCACATGTAGGCACGAAAATAGAGCTGGCTTAGTGAATTCATTTATTCAAGAAGTATAGCATTTATGCGGATTTCAGTGGGTTTTGTGCAACTCCTGGCAGCAAAGAGAATAAACTAATGTCCTGTGCATTATCTAGTTTGAATGAGAATGGGTCTGCTCTGGTTTACATGCTATATCTGCCTGAAGAGAGTGGTCTTTCAGGCTAAACACAAGCTAGTTATAGAACTACCGACAATGGGAAAGCAGAAAAACAGGAGTGACTGCAACGTGCACCTTATACCATTAACTAACGCTTCACATCCAGTTTCTCTTCTGCTTCTCTGCCCTCCTTTTCTTCAGCAGAAGGTGATCACTGCCTGTTTGTAGCTAGCACAGTCAGATCTGTGCCAAGTGAAAGCAATCTAATTATATTTGTTGGCATGCAAATACAGCCTACTAATGCTTAAGCAGGCTTTAAAAATATAGGCATGCTAGTAATTAATATGTGCTATAAAGTGAGAAAAAAGCCATGTGACAGAGAACCTTGCGCTTATTACATGTCATATGGATTACTGGCACACAGACCTGAATCCTGATTTCCACAGCCAGGTTTCTAAATGCCTTCCAAAGGTAAGCGATCAGCTGCTGAGTCCACTTTCACCACAAGGAAAGAGGGTTAAATTAAGCTGAAATACACGAGCAGTGGGTTAAGCCTGTGCACACAGTCACTGACTGGGACTCGGCTGACATCCAGTTACTTATCGTGCCGCAGAAACTTGCTCACGTCTTTGAAGACCTCACTGGAAATGCAAGACGAACTCAGGTTTGGGATCAAAGCCCCTTTAACAAGAGCATCTACCTGGACAACGATGGCGAGAGGTGTCTTTTTAGTGGCTGCCAAAGAATTGTACAGTGAGACACTGTTGCCATTGCACAAATGGCAGGAGGGTGGCATCGGGGCTGGGTGGTGCAGAGGTACTTGTGATCCTGATCTAAGGGCAAAATTTAAGCATTGAGTCGAAGACCTGAATGCAAGGGATTTTTTTCATCACATAGGACTTCCCCTCTCATTCCAGGACTGGGCTTCCCCAAGTAGTTGCCTTTCTACAGCACCAGCAGGTGCTTTTGAACTTGAGAACAGTATATTTGTCCTCATAAATTTCCAAAATAAAATACATCTTACAGTATTGGCTCAACATAACCTATGCTGCTGCCCAGAGCAACAACAGCTGATGATCTTGTCCATCACTATCCATCATATGCTGTCACTGACATCATCTGTAGACGTGGCATCCGTATCTCACTTAATTATACTGCACCATCTGATGTTAGCCAAATTTTTCAAGTCACGTCATCCAGAATAAAAGCGTGAGGAGCACAAAGCAAATCTTTTGTAGAAGTGTCCCCCCCCACCCCGAGGCATGCAAGCTTCTCCCAGTAGTTTTCCATGGTCTCCTGCAAAGGCCACTTTTCTGGCTGTGTAGGAGGATTGCCCTTCTGATAGCTAACAGCCTCTGGTCGAACTGTCCATACAAGGGTTATAAATGCTTATTACACAAATACAGTGAATGTTACCTTGGGATTTCAGTGTGTGTGAAACTCGTTTTTATGCTAACTAAATAGCTATTAATACTTCTGCATCTGTAAGATGTCCTCTTTTCGGTTTAGCATCGAATTTGTTCCGAGATAGTGGATTTCTGGCTCTTGTGCTGTCAGCTCGGTGTTAAACCCACTTCCTGCGAACACAGGTATTTTATGTTTTGCCTTTCACTTGTGGTGATCACTTCATTGTGGACTTACGTCGCGCCTTAAACTTCTTTCGAGGCAGATTCTCTAGCAATATGCCTGCCCTTTTTCAGCTGCGACATCTTTACCATGACAAGCCGCGCATCCAACGCGCCACTGGGCTTTTTGTATTCATTAGAAAAAAAGGCGACAAAAACATATGACCAAAAAAATGGAAAACAACATGAAAATCTATAAAATGAGGATGAAAGAGCTAAACTATGGATCGCCATTTCCTTCTCAATAAACCCACCCAATGAAATCTCTGCCTAACTCTGCAGAATCATTTTCTTTCTTGGTCAAGACATCAGACATTTGCAGATTGAGTGTGGGAAACGTATTTCCTTGTCTCCCACAGCAAATTACATGGCTTCTTAAAATCAAATGATTTTTCAGGGACTCCACTTAGACTTTTGAGTCTAATTTCCTCGATAGCTGTTCCTAATGCCATTGCCATATCTTTGCCAATATCCTATTTGCAGTATTCAGTAGAGACACTGGTCTCCACTCTGATGTGTCTTCTTTCTCTCCTCTCTTGTAAATCAACGTGATTAGCTCTTCTTGCTTCATCGACCCTGTCAGCTCACTTTTCCACTGGGCACTGTTATAAACTTCCAGCAGCTTACTCCCTAAAACGTCCCCAAAATTCCAATAAAACTCCCCGGGAAGCCCATTGCTCTGCCATTCCTTGCCAGCTCCGAGGCACATTAGAGGCTCGGATGCTGTTTTCTGCAGTCCAGATTGCAATCGTCTCGCTCGCACAGAACAGCGTTCTCTGCCACGAGTAATTCCCACTCGGCCAAATGGGTCTCTTCATGGTATATAGCATTATTGTGATATATAGCACTACTCAGGAGGAGCAACAGTGTCACAGTTTGGCCCCTTCTCCAGTCTTGGTTCCACGACCAACCCAGTGGCAGCAGCTCTGTGTGTTCCATTGGACTGGGGAGCAGGACTTGGGTATCGTAACAGAGGTTGTTTGTAGCCATAGTACTCTATATTGTGAACTACCCACTTCCAGCACATCGTTTGGGAATACTCGCTCTTACCAAGTTCCTCACATACAAAAAGTTTTCCAACGTTTGGCGCTATTTTCATTGAGCACACTGACCTGAAACTCGGTACAGTTTTTTCCAACTTTTCAGTTTTCCTTTTTTTTTTTTTCTTCTTCAAAGTACTGACATTTTTACTGTAGTTTCAATCACTCTTCTCAAATCACTCGTAACCACAGGCTTTTCCTCACAGAGAAAGCCAACTCTTCCCATTGTGGAAATTAATGGCAAAGTTATTGTTGACTTCGGTAGTACCAGATGAAGTGTTTCAAGCACTACCTTGTTTGTAAAAAGAACAACTGGCTTTTGTGTCAGCTCTGGTTCGTCCCTACTGTTCTGCATCAGATTTTTCAACTGTTTCACTCCCGTTAAACATTAACTTTATTGTTATTGCTGTCTTCTCCGTTCATTCCCACCTGTATCGAGAGTCTCTGTTGACTTCTGGGAGTGTAGATGATGTACTATCTTCTTTAGAGGCCAGAGGATGTCCCTCAGAGGAAATGTTCACAGAGAAAATGAAGTTAAGGAAACCTAACAAGCAAAAAGGGCTTTATAACAGCAGAAATCATTAGGGCTTGTCAGAAGTGTGTAAATTAAAGGAAATTACATGCAAACGAGGCCCATTTAGGGGAACCATGAAGAGCCCTTAGGAGAAGGGGTGCTAGTCTTGCCTGTATTTGCTGACAGCAGGAAGAGTTGAAACCTGGAGGTTGCTCACTGGGACATCCCCACCCCAAAGTTTTGCTGGACCAAGATTAAGCTCTGCAAAAGAGCACCTCCCTCTGCCCTCTTTCAAATAGACTTTCTTTTGAACATCAAAGACATTTTCATGGTGACTTCTGCTCTGCTAAGTGTGGCTCCCATTTTTAAAATTTTTTTTCAGTGAGCAGCCACTTTCCAAAACCCAGGGTATTTTTCACCAGGACATCCCCGTTCCCCAACTGCGCCACCACTGTTCAGTGAGAAAGCATTAAGAAGACACCACAATGCCTGGGCCAATCCTGCTTTTTCCGTTTTATTCCTTCAGACCCAGTTGCTCAAGTCAGAGTCCCATTGGCGGGGCACCGTGTGGGCGACATGGTCATCTCCATCCATGCTTCTCCAGCTCTCTAGTGAAACCAGAGACCTTCCCTCTCCAGGCCTGCCAGCACAGCTCCTTTCACGATCGCTAAGTTCATACACACAAAAATGAACGACATTTAGAAGAGCCAGCTTGTCTTGGCAGGAAGGAATTTAGCTCCACAAAAAGACAAGCAAGCCACGTGGAGAAACAGCCACAGGGCTCTGGCTGCCCGATAGCTGGGAAGCGGGTCCGGTGCGGAGGGAGGGTGGCACGTTCTTGCTCCTCATCTGGGGGGAGAGCAGACCCCCTGTGCCACCCCCCCCTTGAGACCTTTATGTGCGCTGCAGGGAAGAGTAGCCTCCTGGGGTGGTTCTTAGCCTTCAAGGGGTAAATACAGATTATCAGCTAATCACCCTAAGCCTTGAGGATTAATAGATCATCTAATCTCCAACGATCTAATTGAATGTGGAAAGGCCATAAACACCTGAAGCCTGGAGTGCATATATCCTCGTTGAATATTGACTCCAGTGGAGTATGATAAATGATTTTTTTATTTTTTAAGCAAAGCTGCAAGACAGCAACAATGCTTCCATTTTTAGTGGTCACCACGGCACCAAGTAAATATTTTATCAGTGTTTTACACACCAGACTGTATAACAGTACATAAAGTAACAGTGTAAGCAGTGTAATTATTAGTTTTTCATATGCTCTTAAAAGGTAATTAATAAAGCTCTGCTTCTTCCCAGGCCACAGCAGGCGTAGTTTCATGCTTTAGAACAAGTTTCTCGCAGAGGAGAGGAGGAGGCCAGCTGCTCGGGGTAATCTCCACTTCCAGAGTTTGCGGCGTAGCTGATGAAAAGCATCAAAATGAGCCGTTGGCTGGGGACTGTCAGACTATAAAGCTGGTGCACAGGTATATTGGTCTATCTCGGTCGAGGAAAAAGGGGTTTGTGTGAGCCTGTGCCACTAGCATCAGCCAAAGGGGTTGCAGCTTTTTCTTATCCCATGCAGACCCTTGACTCCCGCTGTCCCACATCCCTGGCAGTGGACTGAAGGTCAGGCGCGAGTTTGTGGACTGGAAACCTCCCGCATGGTCATGGTGCTGCCTAAAATCCAAACCCAGAAGAGGCTGCCGTGCTAAATGTGTTTGCAAATGTTGCTGGTGGTAGAGCGATGGTTCACTCCTTGAGTGCTCAGCATCTGCTGGAGCACCAGGTGGCCCATAAGCCCACGCCGGGTGGCCTGTGAAGCAGATGCTGTGTGGAAAACAGGAAAGATAACAAGAAAAATTTTTTTAAACAGTTAAAGTAACTTTTCCTACATTGCGCCTTTCCTAACACTTTCCTTTTTAAATTAAAAAAAAAAGAAAAAAAGAAGAGAGAGAGGGAGAAAATGAGAATGCAAACAAATTGAAAAGAGAGTTAAAATCAGGGCATCAAACCAAACAGAGACAGAACGAAGACTGGCTCAGACCTTTTCTTTAATCTCAAAGTAAAACCGAACCATTAGTTTGAACTTCTTGACACCAGATCGGAGTGGAACCAGGATACGGATGACACTTAAGTCTGACCTGAATAAAAAATGAAGCAATTCAGCTTCCCACATTCACATGGAGATTTTCAGAACCGCTAAGCAAGCTACAGGAGTGAGATCTACTGAATCTCCAAAGGATGTGTCTCAGATCCTAAAAGTGATCAGATGGGCAATAAACTCCTATTGATCTAAAAAACATGCCAATAAAAGAGAGATGTGTAGGATAGCTGAACATCTGAACCTGGGTGACCGGAGTTCTTTGAAGAAAGTTTAATTTTTGTATGTGTGCATTGTTCTGCTTGTCCTCAGTGTAAGTGGTCAAATATCTTTGCTCTTCTCTAATATTTATTTCCATTTGTCAGAAAATTAAAGTTTTGACTGACAACTAAAAAGAATGGTTTTTGTAGCAAATGTCAGCTTTAGAAATTTTTTTTTGTCCAAAATTGCTAGTGGCTGTTTTTCATGCAAAATTAAATCCTTTTTTTTGATCAAGTCTGCTCTTGAATTCTGTACCAATGATTTCCTGGAGAGCATTTGCAACACCTTACAGCTCCCTCTGTTCACCCACCTATAAAACCATGCTAATAACAATATTTACCTCTCTCAATCAAGTTTTGTGAAGCTTCATTAAGGAACATTTTTAAAGCACTTTGAGCTTCATAAATGAAGGCTGCCCAGACAGTATAAAATTCAATTATACTAGAAACTAAAAAGCCGTGATTTAATACTTAGCATCTGGGTAAAACAAAAAATCTAAAAAAATTGATATTATAACTGGAGACCAGAAACAAAAAAACACAATATGAGAGGTGGAGCTGTGAGCACAGTTAATATGATAACTGCTTTCATATAATTTAGCTCAAATAAATTAGTTATGGCTTGTCAAACCAAATCTGCAACTAACCTCATGGATAACAATGGAGAAGCGAGCCGCTAACATGCCTGATTACAAACTGAGTGGCTTTTCTCAGCGAGAGGACTTGAGCCCAGCAAAATTCAGCACCTTCCAGCAGATGATGGAGGGTTAAGGAGCAGGAACAGAAATTTGTATCTAGGCAACATCAGGAAGCGTGTATTTGGAAAAAAAAATGTTCTTTGTTTCTTTAATGAAAAAGCATGTTAGTAAGGACGTGTAATTTGGGGCTCAATTGGCTGAGAGATGTTAAAAACCTTCTCACTCTGACATAAAATGTGACTACTGGGTGATCATAGAATTATAGAATTGTCCAGGTTGGAAGAGACCCTTGGGATCATTGAGTCCAACCATCTACCCTACTCTACAA
>JAOXNO010000001.1:80967441-80986481 GCA_028565335.1 Limnodromus scolopaceus | reverse complement strand
CAGTCCCAACTCCCTCAGCCGCTCCTCATACGATTTGTTCTCCAGCCCCCTCACCAGCTTCGTTGCCTCCTCTGCACTCGCTCCAGCTCCTCGACATCTCTCTTGTATTGAGGTGCCCAGAACTGGACACAATACATGATGTGTCATGTATACGTGATCATCAAACAGTAACAGGCAAGAAGATGACAAAACGTACCTGTGCCAAAATATTACCAAGGAGGCTACTGCATACCCAAAGTTTGAAGTCTGCTGCTTTCCTTTGTGTTTCTTTCCACAGCTTTCCCGGGGAGATGAGTGACTGCAACACATAAACCATCAGATCTGAAGATCTATGCCATGCTCCTACCGCTGGTGAGACGGTCAGCGGGCGCAGGGCCCTGGTTCAATAATTTGCTGTGAATCTGGCTTTTGGTCTTCTAACAGTAATCAAACCCGCCCTGGCTGCGTGACCCAGCGGCGCTCATCTCCCATCAGTTCATCTCGCCGCTTCACAGTGTTTTGGGGTTAACGCTTCAGCGGGGTGTAGGAAGGATCGGGTATCTTTGTAACTGACCCGGCAGAAAAGGAAAAAAAAAAAACCTGCAAAAAATTCTAATCATCCATTTTGGTTAATTCAACAGAAACGGGGTCGCTTGCCCTGCCTGCTGCTAATGAAATAGCTGTAACGAGCTGATCTCTGAGCTCACAGGTCTGCTGTTGATGGTCCTGGAAGTCTGGTCCCAGCTGCCCCAGTGCAATGGGCACCTCAAGTTAACCCAATAAACTTGCTACCCACCTACTGTCAGTATGGGTAGGGCTGGTGAAGTTAAGAGCACCTTATGGTTTGCTACGCAGTCTAAGGCCTGGTCCAGCAAACTCCTACGTATACGAAGGGGGCTGCTGCTCCCCTTTAAGGTACTCACATAGGATGAACTCCTTGTCTTTCGGAGATTTCTGAAGGATTAACTCCTCACAGGTTGTCTTTCTGTTTTCTAAAGGGTTAGAAAGAGCAGCAGAGGCAGCTTTCCATGCACTGAAGACTTAGATTGGTTTTTAGAATGATGTAGACAGAGGTACGGCTGACCTGCTAGATGGACTTAACAGCACATCTTGGATATATACGTAACTGCTTGTCAAGTGTAGAGCACAATTCAGCCTCAGCAAACTTCAGTTGGCATTATGACAATCATTCCAGCCCCGAAATAAGTTCAAGTCAAATCAATTTTTTCCTTGATACTCTTATTTTTCTGTTTCTCTGCTTTTTCAGAGCTTGTTGATATTTCTTGAAGTCCACAAAGCGGAGAACAGAAAGCTTTTTAAACGTGTGTTGCCGATTCCCAAGGGACCTGGGTTATTTTCCCCTTTCAACCGTTTTTGCGCTGAGCCCCGTTCCGGCCAGAGGAAGGGGAGCAGAGCACGAGCCACAGCCTGGCCATGGGGTTACGGGTGAAGCCCTCCTGTGCTGCGTGGTAGGGTTCAGCTCTTCAGTGAAGAGTTCTATGGCTATGCCTTGACTGAATATTTTTTAAGCTAGTGGTTGGTTTTGCTCTTGGAACCCAGGCATTTATTTCTGAGGACTATTAGGTACCAGGTGGGTTTTTGTGAAAAGGAGTACTTCAGTGATCATTTCCTGGTGTCCTATCTTTTAAGCATGAGCATTATTAGTACGTGAATACTCATAAAGCTCAAAATTTCTGATGCAATCTTAACCCTTCCCTATCAAAACGCTTATACTGTAGCTTACAAGCTAACGAAACCTTGCTGTGAGCACACAATATTTGTGCTTTTTAGTTTTTTGGTTATTCTCCTATTTCTATCAGGTTATTTATATGACAGAAACCTGCACAACTGCTTTTATTTAACCTTGAAACAGGAAGACTCAAGGGTATATTTATGATCATACCTACACACAGAAAAAACTATTGAGGTCTTCTTTTTTAGACAGCAAAATACAGTAATAAAATCTTTTCCTCCACAACAACCAGGTAGAGATTAGGCAGACAATTCTTCCTCCCAGCCATAACATCGTACAATTGTCTACATGCATTACTGCTTGTTTTAGAGATTTTTTCCTGCAAAACCCTGTGGACCGCAAGACAAAGCCAAAGATACCAGGCATGAAGCTGATTATGAGTTCTTAATTCTAGAACAATAATTAGCCAACTTACAAAAAAAAAAAAAAATCATAGTGGAACTAGGCTTACAATCTCTCTGATCTTCCACCCATTTCAATGCTAAGCTTAACTTGTCTTTTACCAATGGAAGGTGATAATGAAGCTTCAGTTGATGGATTTCATAAGAAGTGGTCGCAATTATTTGCCTGGATAGGCACCTCATAAAACTTAAACTCAACATTTTTATCCAAAACAGAAAGGACTACCAAAAACATTGCAAGGTACACTTTTTTTGAGATGCTCTTCTCTCTAGAGACTTTCCTGTTGAGATTGATAAGGAAAGACATGGGTACCACAACTCCTACGTGAGTGACTTCCTTGAGATGCCTCTTAGCAAAAGTGTTTATGGAGATGTACTGCGCTAGCAGCAGCCTACTCAGAAGAAACAGTTTCTTCTTCATTTTACCATGGTTTATGACAAAAGTGCTCTGTCACGGATCTTGGCAGGCAACCAAGTGCGTTCCTGATGCCCAGGAGCCCGGACCATGGTCACCCCTTTTGCTCCTCAGACAGGCTGTGGACAGCAGACAGAGGGGGAGCAGCTCTGCCCCAGCCTCTTTCTTCCCAAAACAGGTAGCTGTTGCTGAAGGACCACGGATAGCCATAAACAGCAAGGTTTTTCCTCACAGGAAAGGTTGGTGAGAATGAAAAGATTTGCATCCTCAACTTTTTCCATGGAAAATTTCAACTTTTGTCAATCAACAATCAGATCTCCACTGTCTACTGCAATGAAGGAGTGAATAACCTGCACAAAGTCGAAACAATACCCATAGTGAATTAAACCATACAGGAGCAGCATTTAAGGGCAAAAGAGAGACTGGATATCCCCTTGCCACAATGCCTGAAATTTCCTCAGTCAGGACCAAAGCAAGCAGCTGAGCCTATGCAATGCAGAGGCCCTCAGACACAACCACAAGGCTTGTAGAGCCAAGATGCCTCATGCCGACCTAGTTTAAGTGCCTTTGTTTTCAAGGCACAGCTAATCCAAATATAGCCACGTTTTGATTATTTACAGTAGGACTCATCTGAGTTTTGGAAAGGTTGCAAGGCAGCATCACGGGAAGTATAGTTCAGGTGTTCCCATATTGCTGGTTTTCTCTGGGACAGACTGTATCCCCCCACCATGCAACATGGCCAGAGAATCCCATGGCACCCAGTTGTAAGTAGGTCAATAAGAGAAAACATCTCTTCTTTTTTCCGCCTGTAAAAATGTGTATGAAGTACGTTGTACAGCGCTAAACTGAGCTCTAAACTCAATCTCCGGCAGAAAATTAGTGGGCAGTGTTTTTATTTTTAATTTTTTAGCCAATCCAGAGTGAGAAGAGCATTTTGCCCCTGAAGACCCCACTTTCTGGGGCAAGCTCACCAGAAAGTAGCAATAATTAAACATTTGCAGTGTAATTAGCAAGTACTCAGATGCAGCAAAATACGCATGAAGTGTTTCCACGGTCTGATAGGGACCTAGATAAAATGGGAGCAAAAAAGTGCATAGATTTTCATATGAGTCCATCCCTGGCTCTCACAACAATAACCAGTTCTGTTCTCCAGAGCCTGCCCCCAACTTTGCAGCCATTTTTGAATGTTAACCTCAAACCTTTAATCATTTTACAATGCGCTAAGGAAGTTCAGTCCTTTGCAGTCGAAGGTTAGAAGAACAACACTCACTGACCCTTTTTGGATGCAGTTACATTTTTGATCTTTGCCTAATAAACTGACTCTTGGTTCATAGGTCATTTGCCCACTTTCAGACATCCCTGGTTTCTCCTAGGTCATCTGTCCGTAAAATCCAGATGAACCTACAAACCAATACACCTTTTTATCCTAAATTTTGGCATGTAACTGTGCTAACAGTTTCCTTTTGTCTCAGGTCCCCATTCCCACTTCAACAAGAGTTTTGTCCTTGTAAAAGCAGTAGGCATAAGTGACAACTTGCATTTTTCTATTTGTGTGTTCTATAATACTGTGAGATCACTTGCTAGGAGACTAAGCTTTGAAGATAGATTCAGCATTTAATGTTAGGTTTGGATATTTTGGTCATACAGTCAGACAGATGCAATCAAACTTAACAGTCACTAAATATATAACTTGCCTTGAATAGTTATTAAAGTCTACTATTAAATTAAACCCTGAAGACACAAAATGAAAGTGTAGTCTGGAAGCTGTAGTTTTTTCTTCTTGTGAAGTAGTGAAATGGTTAATGATTTTTTTCTGAAGAACTTTAGAGGCACAATGGAGAAGCACAGAAGCATAAATCTGAAGGTTAAATTTGTATTGGCTTTGCTCCTCCTTCCCATAGGAGCACAGATGGTAAAAACCTTAAAGCTACCCCTGCTATTATCATGGAATAAATGAATTATCAGGTTTCTCCCTCACAATGCTAACTATGGAAGGCGCCTTCCTACTCACATCATGATCAAGATCATTTAAATGAAGAACTGCTGCTTGTCTGATCAGGGAAAAAAAAAAAAAAGAGAGAGAGAGAAAAAAAGGGGGTGGGGTGGGTGAAGAGATGTCTAAAAGACCTGGATCAGCCTTTGGAGATGGAGCAATTGCTTCCACACAGTTGCCTAAAGCCGCAAAGCCAGCCACGTCCACGGGATTTCTAAAACGATGCAAGGCACTCGCTCCTCAGCTTCTGCTTCAAAGAGCTGCTGTTTTGGTGGCTGCAAGAGATGCCGGTACCTGAGAAGTGGCATTCCTAGAGGGAAGGCACAAGAAAAAAAAAAAAAAAGAAATCAGCCTCGTATGCATCTTCCTGGGAAGAGAGAGAGGAAACGTGAGGGACAATGAAAACAGGGCAATGCAAAGCACTAAGAAACGTACGGGAGGGAACGATGCCATGATTAAAATTATCCATTGGAAAAGATGAACCCCACTCTGCTCGTGCTTCCGCAAGCCTTCGTGCACAGCTTAAGACCACTTTAACTAACATTAAGGCCCTGATAAGCTTCAGGAAAGCATCTCTCTTCACAGAGCACATAAGCAATTAAAGCAGATGAAACTGGGATTTCAGCTGATGTTCCGATGTTAAAACGTGGACGAGACACAATCAGGATTTAAATCTCTATGCCAGTATTTTTGCTGAAATTCGTGAGAGAAAGGAGCAGACGACAAGAACCCAGCGACACGGGTCTTAACTAAATAACATTACCGTTTGAACCTCGAAGGTTAAAGTGAGCACCAGCTCTTGTGTGCACTACCTACAGTTATTTAGTGGTTCTTAACATCTGGTCTCAACCCTTTATGTAGTGAAATTTAAAAAGAAAAAAAAAGGAAAAAGCTGGAGTTTCACTGTTTGGTTTTGTGCTCTGGATGTCTAGGGGGTTGTATTTTCAAGCTATTTTCCACCATATTAAAAAAAAAAAAAAAAAAAAGAGGAAAAAAAGAAAAAAGAAGGTATTTGACCAACCACCTGACCCCAGCTGAAATTCTCCAGCAATCACCTTCTTCCAAGAGCCGCGGCTTCATGAGCAACTTGAAGGATCCCAGTTAAGCAGCAGGAGGCGGCAGCCGGGGAAACCTGCGTATACGTTTGCTTCTGTAGGTTCTGCCAAGGTGACTGTTCTGGGTGAACACTGAACTTGATATTAATAGTGACAAAGGGTAACAGTTCGCTTCTCTCCAACTGCTGTTAGCGCTGCTGTACGGCGAGCGTGTGGGTAGGGCTGTACTCTGCTTTCCGCGTAGAGCTGTGCCCTGATGTATGTGTCCTAATGCATTAAATTAACGGGGTTGCGTTAGGCAGGTAATTTATAGCTCGAGGTGTCAATGAATAGGTATGAGCCTGAAGAAATGCAATTTTATTTTAAAAAGGGGGGGGAAATCTAAAAAAAAAAAGATTTGTTTTTCTTCAGTCCAAGCCTATATAGGTCCCTTTTCCCTTTAATTGCCACGGTATATAATTTGGAAAATATTAGTCATTCTTCTTTCAAAAATACAAGTAGGGAAATTACATGGGCACTGAAGCATTCAGATGTAAGTGATATCATTAAAAAATAGCAGAAATACAGTAAGGAGAAAATTAACAGTTAGCTGTTCTCTTCAAAAAAGTTCGGCAAAATCATGAAATGCTTCCTCCGAGTTATGAATTTAGTCATTTGTGCTGCATTATTTGCACAGATGAAAGCAAGTCATTGCATGATTGAATAACACAATTAGATTTTTATTGTTGAGATCTACCGAGCCGTTTTACAGCCCTTGTCTGCCGCACAGCAACTGTCCCCTCCAAACACTGGTACCAGAAAATACAGCCAAAAACCAGCGGGACTGGAGGGAGATCATCCCCCGTTGACCAGCACAGGTGAACTGATGAAGGGAAGATAAGTATCTTTAGCACAACAGAGACTCTTTTTTGGATCAAACCCTCCAGTGGTTGGTGGGTTTTTCAGCATTAGGGTTTTTTCCTTTGGGTGCTTACTATGGCTGGCACAAGATTCTGGCCAAGGCTCTTGCAGCCAACTGCTTATCCGTGCCGACTGCCCGCTTTATTCAACACTGACCTTGCCCTGGCTTGTAGAAACTGTCCCTCTTGTCCCTTTGAAGTCCCAGAAGCCCAAAAAGGAGCTCCTAGTGGAGATAGCAAGAAAGCTACTTTTCCCAACTCTTCTGTCCTCAGATAAGGAGGACTTTTTAACAAGTGCTTTTAAAATCACTGGGCCTCATGGACTCCATGCAAAAAGCAGGGCGGGTACAGAAATAGTCTCAGAAGTAGTGGCTTTTTGGATGAATCTCTTGTTCACGCTCCTTTTTTGTGCAACTGAATTGGCAGGAAGCTCACATCCATCCTCCCTGCACGTTCTGCAGCCCCTAAAGCTAGAAAAGTGGTGAGGACAGCAGCTCTCCCCTCACATTTAGCTCCTCAGAAGCACGGCTACTGCTACAGCTCTCTGAGAAACATGACCTCCTGGCTGGCAAACTGCAGCCACTACACTAACATGGGGGATGACTTTGTAGAGTAGGGTAGATGGTTGGACTCGATGATCCCAAGGGTCTCTTCCAACCTAGACAATTCTATAATTCTATGATTCTATGAATTAAGCACCACGTCACTTAGCAGTGCTTATATATTGCACAGAGCAACAGGAAAATCAGCTGGCTGGAGGGAGGATGAAAAATAGCAAGAAGGAGATGGTAGAAACTCGGGGAGTGGGATGAAAACTCTTAATGGATAAAGAATAATGTTGATTGATTGTATGGACAGCAGGTTAACAAGAAGCACCTCCCATACAACGAAACAAGAGCATGGAAGAAGAAAGCATCCTTGTCCAAGAAAACAAAGACAACCTAAGGTGTTCTCAAGTGAGCAAAAATTGTTCAAGCTGTTAGGTGCACCAGTGCAGGGGAAGGCACAGGCCTCTTTGAATGGGAACAGAAAGGTAAGGTATAGGGTAAGGGGTACGGCAGCAGCAATCAGCTCCAGTGACCACACTGTACTGTGGACAGTGTGCGATCTGTTGCTGTACTGCCAATTACACACACAGTAGACATTTCATACAACATCCTGAGTTGGAAGGGACGCACAAGGATCATTGAGGCCAACTCCTGACTCCACACAGGGCAACCTAAAAGTTAAATCATATGTCTAAGAGTGTTGTCCAAATGCTTCTTGGACACCAACAGGGTCGGGGCAACGATCACTTCCATGGGAGCTTGTTCCAGTGCTTGACCACTTTCTCAGTGAAGAACTTTTTCCTAACATCCAATCTGAACTTTCTCTGATGCAGTCTCAAGACAGTCCCTCGTGTTCTATAGCAGGACACCAGAGAGAAGAGATCAGCACCTCTCTCTCCTCCGCCCTTCATGAGGAAGTCGTAGCCAGCAGTGGGGCCTCCCATCAGTCTCCTCTAAGTTGAATAAAACTAGCATCCTTAGCCAGTCCTCAGAAGTCATGCCCTCTAGTCATTTCACCATCTTTGTTGCCCTCCTTTTTGTGTTCTTATATTGTGGAGCCCAAAACGGCCTGCGGTACTTGAGGCGAGGCTACACCAGTGCTGGGACAATCACTTCTTTTGACCAGTTAGCTATACTGTGCTTAATGTGCCTCAGGACGTGCTCGGCCCTCTTGGCCACCAGAGCACTCTGTGGACTCACACTGAGCCATCAGCCAAAACCCCCAGATCCATTTCTGCAGGGCTGCACACCAGCATCTCGTCCACCAGCTATACATCCAGGATTACACCGTCCCAGGTGCAGAACCCAGCATTTATCCCCGTTAAATTTCACACGGGTGCATTTGTCCCCCTTGGACCCACAGTGTCGCCTGTTCCCGCAGGATGCATGAATAGCCCTTCTCCCATCAGCCACACCTGCGAGGGACTCTCTGTGATGACCAAGATTTACTTCAAGCTCAATTCTGGACTCATTATCCAGATACTTCAATAGCAAACATTGTTATTCTCCAGCACCCAATGACATCTTTTTCTCTGAACAGTCAAAAATGAAATCCCCTCTGACCATGACTAATCAGCGCGTGAACTGCTGCGTGCCATCTTTCATTCTCATAGTCCTGAGAATGAGCTTGCATGGGAGAGCAGTTTTGAGCCAATACACACAGACAATAAAAGGTAGGACAAAAAGCACAGGTTCTACCTGAGAACCACCGTACTTTGTACAGAAGCACTCCATTATGCTGAGCTGGTGGAATAAAAGGTTAATCCTCAAAATAGAGATAACCTATCTTGAACAAGACAGATCATATGGAGGGTAATGAGGGCTTCATTCATTTTCTCTTGAATATTGAAAATAAAAATGTAATAAACGTAATAACAGCTTGTGGACAAAATTCCAGCCAAATGCATTCAGAATAGCTGCACTCCGAAACAATCTGACCAGAAGAGGTTACGAACAAAATAAACTGAAGGTTTGCATTAGGGTTAGTCAAGTAACAGAAAAAAAGAAGTATCCAAAGTACAGCAAATTTCTTGAAGCACGTGAAATTATTTTTCCTTTAATCTATTTCCCCAAAAGACAGAGGGGGCTCAGCCCTGTAACGTTCACTCAACATTATAATTTATCAAATGCTATTTGTCCAGACCTTCGTTTCATGATGATGTCTTGTCCTGTTTGATTTTACGCTTTCTGTTTAATTAGCTTTCTGTGGTAACAGCCCCATAAGGTATTTGTCGAGCGTTTCGTGCAGACGTTCTTCACCTGCCTCTCCTCCCAGGCTTGCGCTGCTGCAGGTCTCTGGCTGGTATCGTTTACCCTTCAGCATCCACTCGAGTACGCTCTGGCATCCACAGGCTTAATGACAGCTATTATATATGAAATGGTTTTAATTAGTTGTTTGTCTAAAAGAGGGAAAGATGTGATCTAATAGCAGGAACGCTAGACCAGGGACGCTAATTTCTTAACAAAACACTAACATCAAATGCCTCTCCAGCCTTCAGCCAGTCATTTCGGTGCTCTCCTTCAAGTTTCCCATTTGCAAAGCAGAAATGATATTTCCTTGCCTCGTGGAGGTGTTGTGAACTGCATTCCCACTTCACTTCGCCCTGCTCACTTATCCCCCCAGATTGAGAGCTACAGTTTTTAAAAGATAATGCTCTTATTTAAGGAGGAAAGGGATTTCAGATGACTGGAAGTGATGACTCTCCGAGTCTGAAAGCAGGCTCTCCTTTGAGCTCCTGGCAGCGCTGATTTACCCTGGCAGCTTGTAGGCTTTACCTACAACAAAAAAAAAAAAGGGGGGGATGCAGAAACCATGACAAATTATTTCCCTGACAGATCTTGGGGCAAATTGTGAACCTGGCGGGTGAATTTCACACCCACCAGTATCCTGAGCGCAGAAAAGGGAAAGGGGCAGCAGAGCGTTCATCTTCCTTCTGATCGCTGATCACCAGCGAGCGTTTGAAAACCCAGGGAAAGTTGCCAGAGGTTTGAACAACCTCACCAGAAGGCGCGGCGTGTGCACACATGAGCTGAGGCACCGGCAGGACCTCCTGAGCAGCAAAGGCTGCGCTTGAATGCTTCAACTTGCCTGTTCCATCACAAGCGAGGGCCTCGGTGTTCTTCAAGCTACAGCACTAAATGCGTCTAAAGCAACTCTGAATCCTTCTGTTCTTCTTTTACTCCCTGGCCAGATTCAACCTGAAGTGATGTGAGGTCCAACCAGGAGGACTGTCCTCAGGTACACTGGATGGAGCAACAAATTACATCGAGAAGAACTGAGCTTCCAGCTTCTCCCCCCACCGCATGAAGTTATTTCACCTCCACCCCAATCAAAGGCCTGCACCAACAGATCATCAGTAGGTATTTGTCATTAGGGATTCATTACTGGGATTCCCCTTTGATATGTCCATCGAAGAATCACTTTGCCCCCTCCTCCTACGATCAATCTGATACCCAGCTTTGGCTGAGCAGGCTGTGAGCCTTGTTGGCCTGGTGCACAAGAGGTAAGGTCACTGCCATTATTCAGCTGTTAGTTAAGCACGGTACTTTTCGGATTTTTCCTCCCCCTGCTCCCTAAGTTGAATCTCAGAGAAGGTATAACACCTAAAAATGCTTAATAATGGGCATGCATATATTGGGATTTTTTTTTCTTTCTGGTATCAAATGCATTGATGTCCTCTTTATCTCAGTCAATAGATTTTGATTTTCGTCTCCAGAGAAATTTGAGTACGCTAATTATGATCACCTTCCTCATGACAGAAACCTTCTTACGACACGCTGAAGCGCTGACTTCCAAAGAGAAGAGTGAAACCGTGCACAGGCAGACAAGGGGGCCCCTTTGAAAACACAGGGGGTTTGGATTTTCTGCAGATGAAGGGTGGCCCCAGCTGGAGATGCTGTCCTGGAAAAAATCAGCCCTGTACAACTGTCAGCAGGGAGACCCACTTCCAGAGGCTTCCCTGCTCCTGGGCCTCAAAAACTGACCTGGAGAAACCTAAATCTACTGAAGCTCCTAATAGGCTACTTGCAAATAGCAGCTGAGGTAGGAAGAAGTGAAGCCCTGCTGAAACCCTCCCACCTTGTGCTGCTCAGGTGTCGCAGGTGCAGTCCCACAGGTTCCAGGCTACGGGGGCAGAGGAGGATGAGATGTTAACCAGAGGCAGATGGGGTGTACGGGAGAACGGGGCACGCTGCAGGTGGATACCTGCAGGATACTGCCGACACCACTGGGCTCAGGGTGTATCTGCTTGGCTGCGTGACACCAGCCCAGATGTGCTCAGCCAGCTTTGATACAGGCAAAGCTCCTTAGCATCTGCTTGCAAAAGCCACATAGACGTGCTCTAACCTCGCCCACAGATGGCCGTGCATCTGCAATTTGTCTACGCAGCATAATTCAGAGCTGCAAAGACGCCTGGGGTAGCTCTGGAAAAAACCTGCCCACTAGTTGGAAGGACTTGGTTCAGACCTAGACTAGCACTGCTCTATTACCTCTGGCACCTGCACAAGCTCATTTTAATCTCACTTGGGTGTGCACGGTCTGGCATTGGGCTTTGCACAGACATGCTTTAGGTTATTCCTAAAGAACAGATGGGGAATCTAGTCCCTCATGGCAGCAGTCAGCTCCTCCAGCCCATAAAAACTTTATTTCCCTTCCTAAATCTCCCACCCAAATAACAACAACTTGCTATTTCAATAGGAAATGAGATGGAGGTCCTATGAAAAAAAAAGCTTTCCGCATAGTAAAACCTTGAGTATGCCACTGCTAACAGCAACTGCTGAAAGGGCGCCATGGAAAAACATAATACCCAACTTACTGTTAAAGTGTATGCAGTACAGTATACACAGGAAGGGCAACCTTAATACTGACATTTCACAACTTTTTTATGCTTTGCTTCGTAACCTTCATGTCATTCTTTTAAATGCAGTTGTTGATAATGTCATGAAAAATAGCAAATATCTTACTCGACATGAGAAGTACCCTCTTAGCTTAGAAACACCCATTTTCTTTCCTGGAATTACTGTTTCTGGGAACTGACAATGACAGATGAGTGGTAAACAGAGCTTTTCAGGATTCCTGTGATTAGTACCAAACCAGTGAACCCAGATATCTTGCAGCTCTTGCCTCTCTCCCAGGGCGTGAAGCTGTCTGGGCAGCACGTCCAGGGGACGTGTGGAGAGCCAGGGGCAAGCAGAGGACACCAGCCAGCCACCATGGGGAAGGCTGGGAAGGAGGTGCCCATGATAACTTCCCACTGGCACCCACTCTTACCCTGCGGTACTTGGCCAGGAGGTTGAAGTGCAGTTACCTACGGCAGGGTAAGAGCAGACACACAGGTATACTCTTAATTGGCCATGGTTGGGATATGCCCCATAGCCTCGGGCAGAGCGATGGCACCCACCTGGAGCCACGCGTAACGTTGCCGCTGAGCTTTGGAGGTGGCTTGTGCCCCGATGCAGCGGCGCGTAACGAGGGCTGTGTGAGAGGAGATTCACCAACGAGCTCGATCAAACCATCTGGCGCCAGGGCCCCTCCCTGCCAAGAAGATTGCAATCAATCCCTAGCGAAGAGTGAAGCCACGGATGCTGGTTCAAATAAGAGACGTAGACCAGAAGAACTTTTGCCCCCATCTGCCTTCATTATACTGAAATTCAACCATTTCTCTGAAGAAAGGAAACGGTATTCCCTGTCCCCCTGCGTACTGAGTCGCCTCCTCGGGTCCAACCCCACGCTGTAAGTCACTTGCAGAAGATATTCTTCAGCGTTTATTACAGGAATTACACCTTCTGAATAGACGCGTATAAATTCATTTTGGGCAAAGAAAAGAAAAGCCCTGCCTGTGCAATCCCGGTTTTGTTCTGTTTGACTAAGGAATGCCATTTTGCACTAAATTGTGGGTTGTACTTTTCTCGGTGCGCGTGGAGCTTTTCACAAAGTGTAACCTTAGCAGTTAATAGAGTGACTCCAACACAACTGGCTGCTCTCCAGCATTTCCAGGCTGTAGGGGGAAAAAAAAAAAAAAAAAAAAAAAAAAAGCAAAACCCAACCCTTTATGAAAGAAAAAGACACGTTGTTCCTTCTGTTCCTTCCTGCCCAAAGTCTGCTAGGTAGCAGAGGTTCACTGGCAAAGGGGATTTTGGCCATATGTGGTGACTGAGAATAAAACTGTTGATTAGAGATGCCTGGCTACTGAAATAAGTGCTACTCATTTCTACCTATGGGCACCCGACAATAACTTCCAGCTGGTGAGCTACCAAGCTTTACTCGTAAGCAGAAAAAAATCTGCGGCGACGGGGTGTCTTTGCACCACTTAATAATTAAACTAAGACTGAGCAAAGGAGGAAGAAGTTGAGAAAAGTCTAATTACAGCAAATTTAACTTCGGCATAACTCAGCTCGTAGCTAGGTTCAATTTGGCTTGGTATTTTTAGAAAAAGTATAAAAGGAAAACCATAATGTATCAGATCGAGAGGGGAACAGATGAAGTTATCCTACAAGGTGAAGTTGTGGTTGGAATCTTCCTTCCCCTTTTTCTTTTTTTTCCTTCTTTTTCCAGTGAAACTTAATCTTAGTTTCTACCTCAGATGACAACTGTGCAGCCCTGAGACCTGGAGGATGCAAAGACACGCCTGGGTCTGAAAGGTGGAGCTGCTGAATCCAGTTGAAAAGGAAACTGCAAGCACCAGCCCCACCAACCCATCCAGGCACCATCGTGATACAGTGTCCAGAAGAGCCTGCCCCATGCAGTGCGTGTTTTACTGCTCAGGGAGCCCTCCAGGGAGCCAGGGGCGCAGCCGACTATCCCTCCCCCTGAACAGAGATGGAGCTTAGGCTTCATGACACCTATAAAAAAAATCCAAAACCAGAGACAGACTGTCCCTAGGGCTTCCCTGGGAGTCCTCTCAGTCCAGCGCTTCGGTCCGCATCAGGCAACCAAGCTGGGCTCACGGAAACACCAGCCAGGCCAGATCAGTCCATTTGTCCCCCCATTCCATCTGAGAGCAGGCACTCAACACCAGAGCTCAGCTACCTCCTCAGGACACAAATCCTCCCCGGCTTCTCTGACTCCTTGGCACCAAGAAGACATAACCACACCTCAGGGGCTCCACCATCAGCTGGAGGAGATCCCTCCTGGAGTAAAGGTGGCTGAAGGCTGCTCTGTATCACCATCTTCTTCATCCACACATTGCAAACCACATGGCAATTCAAGAGGGAGGGTCTCAGCTTCCGAGTTGGGGGCGGGGGTGTCTGGTTTTGTTTAATATTAAACTCCTCTAAAAGCCAGTATCAAACAGACACAAACCTTGAAAAATTTGGTTTCTTGCAACCCTGCATTGCTGAGTTTCTAGAATAAATAAAAGGCAAAAAAGGAGGAGGGAGGCAGGAGTGAAGCATTCAGAACCGGTGGGGAAAAGGAAATAGAAACAGATGAGCAACTTAAAAAAAAAAAAATAAATAAAGCCCCCAAACCCAGTTTTCCACACAAGCTGTGACACAATCCTTAGCCTGGAGATGTTGTGGGTATGCCACCTACCTGCGTGACCGATGTGTCCTACAGCGCGCCGTGCTTCCCCAGCCTGCAAATACTTGCACGCTCACACACCAGCTACGTTTTATGGCCTGGAAACAATAGTAATGATTATAAGAGAAATGCCTATAATACAGCAAATTAATATTGCTAGCAAACTGTTCGATATTACCTTTTCCAACAATGTTATAGAGATAGGAGGGCGCCCTAACAAATTATGTGCAGAGTATAAAAATAATAAATTAAATTACGAGTGAACTGCAACTCAATATTTTGCATGAAAAATCAATTTTCTCTCTCAGCTCTTGTTACACAGCCGGGAAAAGAAAGAACCCAGCATATTATCTCCTCAGACTCCAAAACTGCCCAAGTAGAGACCTTGTTGTTGTATTTCTAAGCCATTAAAGCTTCTTCCTTTTGCAGTGGGTTTTGTTTTAGGTTTCTCCTTTCACCCTCCGCTGACTCCATGACACGGTAACTTTATAGGTGGAGCTGATAGCACTGCCTAATTTTATGTCAGGTGATATTTGATATTGCAAGACATGTTTTCTCTGCTTATAACTTTGCCAAACTTGATGCATTTTGGGTAAATTCTACCATTCGGGTTATCAGGCTGAGACAGGCTGCAGGGCATTTGCATTTGTTTAATTTCACTTCAGTCCAAGTGAATCCACTCTTCCTGTAAACAAAACGATGGGAAAAGATGTAGCCCTATGCTGGTAAAAGTAAACACAAAAACTTAGTGCTCCTTTTCTTGAGAAACGCATCCTTCCTTACAATTTGTATCCCAAAATTCATAAGAGACAGCTTGCTTGATGCAGGAAAAGGCCTTTGGGGGAGACATGAAATTTTGCCTAAATTTGGCCAAGTTGCAAGACCATTAAAAATCAGTTCACACATGGACAGAAGACTCTTCTTAGGCTCCATGGCCTATTTCTTTAAATATTTTATACTCACTGAGCTCGACGTAGGGGAGATTAAGCAGGATGTTCCCTGAAACTCTAAATTTAAGCAAAGATCTCAGGAAAGGTCTTTGGAAACAGCTTTGGATAAGCCTAGACCACACTTATCCAGCGTGACTGGAAACCAAGGTGGGAGAGGGCACTGGCTGAGGAGAAGGAAGCTGGAGCTCAGAAGGTGGATTGAGATGGACAGAAAATAAGACTAACACAGGCTGGGAAATGAAAACTAGGTGGAAATGGCTAAGAGACAACGACACTGTCATCTAGTGTGGGATGGGACTAAAGAGAGCTCACCCCCTTGAAAACCATCCAGGGAAAGTGGATTGGGAAGTTTCATCCCTGTTTATGATCAAATTGTGTATCAACACAATGCTGAGCAATGGGATTTTTTGTTTTGTATTAATTTGCTACTAAAAAACCTCTGGCGATTTCATAAATGCATTAAAAGAACATTATTAAGGTTGAAAAATCTGCCATTAAGAAGTCAGAAAAATGCCCTTGAGTATACAACAGTGACACAGAATTACATCGCCTTCGTTTTGCCTTTTAGTATGTCTTTATTTGACTCTCTAATGCCAGCGATGCTCTTTAACGCAGCCTGTGTATTTGTTTGCTTGTGTGCATGCAAACATCCAGAGATATTCACCAGTGCAGATTTTTCGTGGGTGGACTCAAATATTCTCTGCCTGCCAGCGGAGACAGCAACAGACTATGCCCGAAATTCCACCACTGGGCTCCAGCAGGTTGGAGAAAGAAAAAAAAAAAAAGAAAAAAAAAAAGAAAAAAAAAGAAAAGAAAGCACAGCAGGTAAAACATCTCCCACACAACCAACCGGCCCCTCTAGAGCTCCATCCAAAATCCAATTAAGTCTTTGTGAAAGCTTCGTTCTGTAGTGCTTTCACTAGGATTCATTTCAATTAGCTTTGGATCAGGTCATCGGTAATTTTTCTTACCCAGTCAGGTGGTATTTTTTTACCAACATGGATTTCACATAAAGAATATCAGAAAGCCACTGAATAGCCATTGAGCAGGCTGTACGGGGGAAAGGGGCCATGCTGTAAATCAAAACTTACTCAGTGACTTTTTTTTCCTTTGGATCTTTCAGATTCCTGCTGAAGCTTTCATCTCATCACTGAGAGTGCAGTGCTCCCCATTTTTCTCTTTAAAGTCAGGAATAAGTTTACCAGTGCGATCTCGACAGGTTTTATTTTCAGGGGAGCTAGTAAATGATGGCTCCAGCTGAAGGCAGCGCACAGCTCTACGCACACGTTGATGTTACTAGTTTTGGAAAGTTGCTGTTTAGGGGACACGTAAACGTGAGCTAAGTTGAAATACGTGTGTCTGTCACTCTGAAGTCAGTGGGATGTAAGCCCAGTTCCTAGAAGTACAGATACCATACGTACGGTACAGTATTTGGGGGAATAGGTGTTACCAACTTCCTTACCTTGGTAAAAATTTGTAAGCTACAAAATCTTCTACTGATGCCCCTGGAGGAAGAGCAACAATGAAAGCACTGCTGTCACGTTCACGCCAGAAAACGCCCTGCTGTGTGAGATGAAAAAGAAAGGGTGTTGTAGGAAAGGCGGGGTAGCCCCAAGATCGTGTAAGGTGAGGGACCATGAGCACTGCCCTACCCATGCCTGTAGGTAGGTCCATCACCCACCACAGAGTTGCCTCCGGCAGCAGCTGCAGTGGGGTTACCTGCTGAGTCCCCTGTGTCCAGCCTCTTCCCCACTGGTGCACTTGGGTCCCTGGAGCTCACTTGGCACCCCTGGATTTCACAGGCACCTGTCCCAAATCCACCAACCGCTGGATGGATTTTGGTGGCTCTGCACCTGGCGGATGACAGAGGAGGCACAGGCACGTGCTCATCTCCCTGTTCTCCTCCAGTTGGATTTTGTGGAAGAAGTGAGACACGCATCTCATCCCAGCACGGCAGCTGCAAAATCTGGAGGGAAAAGGATGCTTGGAGGATGCCTTTATCCTCTGCGTGCGGCGGGGGGAGAGCTGCCCCACGGCAACGAGGTAACACGGCATCGGCGGGCTGCACTGCCATCTAGCCCACGCGTGCTGCCGTGGAGCGCTACAGATTCAGCTTAGGAGGATATCAATGATCCAGATCTGTAATTTTCAACCCGTGGTGGAAATACCCCCACATAATAAGAACAGCTTCTGGGGGGTCCGTGACAGGTCATGCAGGGAAGCAAACCTGCCGTCAGTACACTTAAATCCGCCAGATAACAGGCTGCACCACCACTGGGAAATATTTAGGGGGCTGCAATTGGAAAATGTTGAAAATTCACTGATTTAGACTTATCAAGCAATGGCCCAGCTTCTACAGCAAAACAAAAGCCACAAAAGCGTTGTAGAAGAGGAGGCTGATGCACTCACCACGAGCAAAGTTATCTGTCAGGACAGATAAAGTCACACGAGCCACTTCTAGAGTCTGTGCTGGGACAGAAAATAAAGGCCTGTTTTTCCTAGCGCCGTCGAGTATCACGTTGAGCTGGTGCTGTTTCCTCTTCAGTGATGACAGCTGTGGTCTCCTTGTTTTCTGGACATTTTTAATGAGAGCCATGAGGGTAATCTGACTCGTCAGGAAACTTGCACTCAACGAGTACAATTTTCTGGCCCCCGTCGGTATTAGCACACTCTTTGCAAAGGCATGTTCATCCTTCCCGGGTCGCTGTAAGAGGCACTCACCCTTCAGACTTTGGAGGAAATCCAAACTGCTAATCCCCTGCAGAAGGCACAGGAGTGCTAACAAAGGCAGCGTGGCAAAAAGCATCGTTACTTGTTTGCAAAGGCGATGGTTGCAGTCTCTGCCATCAAACTCCAGGTCAACAGCAGCAGCATCTATTCCCGGGTTGTACCATCAACTGTGGTACCAGGCAGCCCCGTGGCTGTGTGGAGGACGTCCCTGTGAAATGAGTAGGGATGTCAGAGAAGGAGCTGCAGACCCCGCCGGGACGCTCGGCTGCCTCGCTAAGAAGGTAGCAGGGAGGAGCTGAACTTAACGGAGACGGTTTTTATTGCCCGGTTCAAAAGCTGGCTGTGCTTTACCTGGTTCTGTCAAACCCCCTCCAGCACAGCCCTAGCCTGTTCTTAACCAGCAGTAACACATCTTCTGCTCAGTGTTGGAAGCCATGCCTGGGGAGAGAAGCGGGGAAGCGCCTGTGCTGTCGGCATCACGTCTGTGACAGGCAGGAGGATGACAAGTACAGTCCTGCTGTCGAGGCAAGGCCCCCCGAGCAAAGCCTTCCCAGGAGGTAGGGTTTTCAGAGACTCCTTCAGCAAAGCCATCTCTCGACGATGCCACGCTCAACAGAGGAGACCGAAAACGTCCCATGTCCATTCCAGAACACCTGCAGGCTTGGGACAGCCCAGCCAGTGATTCACATCCAGCCTTTCTACTCATTAGATAATATTTCAGGTTAGGAAATATTTCTTTACTGAAAGGGTTGTCAGGCATTGGAATGGGCTGCCCAGGGAGGTGGTTGAGGCACCATC
>JAOXNO010000001.1:80939643-80951448 GCA_028565335.1 Limnodromus scolopaceus | reverse complement strand
TGCTGAAATCAGGTTTCATTTTGTTTCCTTGAAATCTCATTTTCTTCCACTTTTCCACAAAAGTCTCAACAAGAGAGTAAAAATACTGCAACACTGACCTGGGCTTCTTAATACACATCAGAGAAGGCAATCAAGGATGCCACTGAAGCAAGCAACTTTCACGTGACCCTTGATTTGTCATGAATTTGTGAAAAAGAGTCAAATAATTTTGGTTAACAAACAAGAAAAAACCACCACAACATATTTTCGAACAAAATCCTGACAGACTAAAGGTAAATGACCTGCCAGAAGCGTTTTTCAAACCTCTGCTTAACGTGGGTTTAGATGCAGGCAAAATTGCTCTGATAAAACTGCAACTCATTTCCCAGCATAAGTTCAGAATTATTATTTGCTGAAAGAAACGGGGATCCAGAAATTACATTCCGCATCTCAGTTTGGACTCAAATTAAAAACAAACAAACAGGAATTGGGGAAAGTTTATAGAAATAGATGTAATGTGTTTAGAAATGCATTTAATGATTTAACACCCCTGATACTGCATGCCAATTTTTCAGGAGGCTTTAGAGGACGGATAGAAATAAAGGCTTACTCATAGGCAGTCTTTGAGCAAATGCAATGCCAGACCCAATTTGCTGTTCCCTAAAAGACATTTTAAATAACTGCAAAAGGCAAATTTAACTGCGGTTACACCAGGGATGAACTCAGCCCGTTGTTTTCTTGCCTGGAGGCTATGACATTGAGTAATTATTAGAACGTTCCTTATTGTCAACATCTGAAGGGAATAAATGACTAGGTACAAGTGTTTACCTGAGCGCCATTTATTGATCGGTTGGCTTCCAAATCATCTTTGGCAGAAGACCACTTCCAGTTTTTCAGTATGCTGCTGAACACTAGTTATTTGGCAAATATCTACATATACAAGCCTCTTGTGACTACACCTATGGAGCCTGTACGTCTCACAGCACCCCAAATACATTTTGAATAGGGTTTGCAAGCTTGTACTTGGCATAGCCAGAATTTTACCTAAGATTTCACAGAATTCAGAGCTTTAACACTGCGACTAACAGTGGCTATTAGCCACACAATGCCCGCAGTTCTAGTCCCATGAAAATGTAATGTGCCATCAGCGACCAGGTTGAGAGACTGTATAAACTTTATGGGCCATGTAGGAATTTCTGGCTGAATGGAAGAACTTGGATGGCCTCTGGAAGGCACCTCACTGCTGAGGATTCAGGCTGTCCAACAGACTCCAGCAAGCAATCATCTCCTGGTGGTTCCCCTTATTCTAGAACAGTGAATCGTAAAAGAAATGAGGCCATTTAAATGCTTTTTCACTTTTAGGGTATTAATAACATGTACGCCTCCTCTCTCTTTCCTCCTATGGCATCTCCTCCTTAATTCCATCATAAAGCAAATTAATTACATTTTAAATACTGGGGGCAGGAGCTCCCCTCAGTAACACCCACTGCCACCTGGACATCGAAGCCCGCCTGCCTGCACTAGGATCTGGTCAAGTTCTTGCTGCCATTTGCAGTTACTTCCAATTTTCAGTTTGCACGTGGATGGTTCACCCTAAATCCAGAAACACCTAATTACATGCGTTGTCGCTCTATTCCTGGAAGTTTTACCATCTGTCCTCTCGTTATGTAATCCCTTTGACATTCCCTTTAAAAATGCAATAAAATAGGGCCAGGATAAAAGATGCGGCTGCAACACGGGGAAAGACACCATCTCACTCCATACCTATCTTCCCTGCAGAGGAAAAAAGAGGGTCACGTTCTACTGCTAGTCTTGTAGCACACTCATGAACGCCTACAGATTGTCACCTGGCCCTCTGGCAGCAAGAGAAGTAAAAATGATCATATAATTTTTACCTCCCAGAAAGGAAAAGTTTGGAAGAAGTCTCTCCGGTGTGAAAGGTTGACATGCATAGCCACCATATGCAAAGCACCCCTGATGATCTGCACCAAAAACCAACCACACAGCACACACTTTGCTCTGTCACAGGAGCCTTCAGTAAGTGAAGTATCTGCTGGGAGCCAGAAAAACCTTGACGTCTATGACAGTGCATTACAATCACAATTTCTTCCTGAGCTTCTAACATTCCTTTCCACCATTCCACTGCAAGGATGGTGGAAGGGTCTCCTTCATGCTGGTGAAGGGTTTCCTTCACTCATTGCTGTGTGGCTTCTTGAAGGAAGCGTTTGGTATTTTAGAGATTAGCCCATCTACTTCAAGCTATGGTGCAGGAGCTGCCTCGGAAGGTACTCGTTATAGCAAATCCTTCCCCCCAAGTGCTAACAGCACAAAATTGATTTGGGCTAAATATCTTATCAGCTCTCCGAAAGAAATAAGTTGAACCTTTCTTTAATGAAGTAACATGATTATCAGTACACAGTACTACAGAAAAGTGTTACTTAATAGACAAAAATTGAATTATAGTAATGGGATACTTAAATCATTCTTTACATCTGTTCCCAGAGCAGTTGTGGGAAAAGCTGCAGAAAACAGCTGTTCTTCTTCGACCAGTGGATTTGCTTTTGTTGGTTAATTAATGAAATTAAAAGTTTACTTGGGAAATTCCTGTTGTGTTTGAGGGAAGATCTTGTTTCATAAGGGCAGCTACAGCATGGTTATACTGAGGATATGAAGTGAGAGACTCTGGGGTTTCTAAAATAAATGTGCTTGATTTTCAGACAGGGGAAAATAACTTTCCTCTTTTAAGAAGCAACATAATGTAATCCATAAATCTATACACTTCACTATACAGGCAAAGGACTCAGCTGGGAGTTAGGCTGCGGAGACTTTCTATCAAAGGAGTACCCAGAAAATGGGCAAACGTACATTGAAAACCTTGTCTTTAAACCTTCCAGGACAGGACAAATAGAAAGAAAGCAGCATTTAATACATATCATGTCATGATGATATTATCAGTTAATCTCTGTATAGGGACATAGATGGCCATCTGATTACGTATTTCCAGGTAGAAAAATGACCTCCACAATTTCAGATGATGAAAGGGCCAGGATTCCACATAATACCTTATTGGTCTTGGAAAAATGCTCCTTAAAGCTAGCCAAAAGCTAGCAGGACTAGCCACAAAATAGTTAGCAACTGATGAAGACACAAGCTTTAGCCTGTCCACTTACAGTTTTGGCCTCTAAGATGCTGACTGAAACGTTGTGATCATGTTGGGTTTGTTCTCAACTTGAGATCCAAGTCCTGGGTCTATTTTCCTTAATACACTAGATCTGTTACTCCACAAGAAAAAAAAAAACAAAAAAAAAACCCAACCAAAGAAACCTTTTTTTTCTTCCAGTCATGCAGCTCAGTAGTGGTACAGTATAGCACATAAAGAAACTAGCAACTATGGAAATTTTTCTTGCATTTGGACTAGTGAAATTTGCATTGGTAGGAAACATATTCCCTACACAAAAGCCCCGCGGCTTTCAAACCTGCTTGTGGTCTGATGAGGCACACTGCCAACGACTTTGAAAATTCCACATTTGCTGCAAAAATGTAACATTTTTCAGCAGTTTATTATGGAGTATTTCCTTAAGGGGAAAAAAATGTCTTAAATAGCATTCTGGAAGAAACACCTTGCCTTGAGACGGGGTGTTTATCAAAACATAATGGACCCTCTGAGTAGTCCTTTCTCGCTGGCACTCAGCTAACACGTAACAGAGTAAGAACCAGATTAGTAAATAACCTTGAAGCTTGCATAGGCTGCAAAGGACATAAAGTTAATTTTTAAATACTGATTATTGTGATACTGTATTATGTAAAGCAATCAGAATGTTCAACATATTTGTATGTTCATTTAATTAATGACAGACTGGTGAGAAAGCTGACTTAAACTATTCATTGGCTTCAAATAAGCAGCCTCCCGCTAAACAGCAGAGTCTTCTTGAAAAACCTTTGCATTTACGTTAGAAGATGTTGCTTTCATAAGATAATTAAATCAATTTCTTTTCTGGAAATGGTAGGTCTGATGACTAAGAGGTTAGTACTCACTCCTGTTCCAACTTGTTTACTCCTCCCAACACTGCCTTCATCAGTTTTAGAGGTTATTGCCCCTTCAGTAGTTCTGAGACTGCACTCCAGGACCAGTCTGCAGAAAGATCTAGCTGAAAATAATTCCTAGGGAGAAAGCAGTAACTACTGAAATAAGATCACGTCCCGACAGTGGAGTAAGACAGGTAATAATCTCCAGCCTGTGACAGGCGAAGAACAATGTTAAGGCAGCTGGTTTTACCAATCTGGGAGCAGAGTGATTCAAAAGAATGGCAACAGTTAAAAAATGAAGATAGAGTAAAATAATCTCCCTAAAGAAATTCCACAGAGAATAAAGAGCGTTGATTCTACGGTAGGATCTGAAGAAGCAAAGCTTCTGTGACTCTGTACCACAGGGCAAAGGCCTTAGGGTAAGAAAGACAGGCATGTAGCTCTTTTATTGCCTTAAAATGCCTTTCTCTTGTGTCCTGCTCTCTTCCGGCTATAAAGATTAAATATTTTGGTTTAAAGCAGCTATTGGGCACCTGAGCACAAACTCTGGAGTTTTCCTGATCTGCAGGATGCTGAACTCGGAGAGGAAGAGAATCAGCGGGCTCTACGCTTTTACACCCAAAGTCCTGGCCTCCTTGTTACAGGGATGAGTCAAGTCAGCAACATTAAACAAAATGAAAGCCTTTCCCTTCAAAATATTCAGTATATATTTCAGTTATGGTTCTACACCGACAGGTAATGATCCCTTTGGTTAGTATTAACATCCCCTTTAATCTTCACAAACACACAGAAAATCCAAAGCATTTGCAATCCCAAGTGCATGCTATTTTCAGCAAGCTTATTAAAGCTGCCGTGCACATCACGCAGGGATGACCGACCATACTCAGGTGACCAAAGTGCACCAGCTGTGGGCGACTTCTGGTGTCACAAAAAGCAGCTGGTTGTAGAAAATGAAGCTTCCTGCAGACAGGCACAACTGGTGAGTCACTCTGCCACGTGCATCAGCTACTAACGTATAGATTACCGCTCTCTCTTGAGGAAAAAGCAGCATCGAGAGTCCTTTAGAAATAAGAATACCGCAGGACTGATGTAGTCATGTTAATAATGGACAATACAGCTAAGAAGAGGCTTTTTATTAAAGCCTATTATATGGTTTAGTGACAATAATAGCTTAACTGCTGTTCAGTCTGTTTGCCCCCTGAAGAGCATATTATTTCAAGTATTTCTAGATGTGAAATGAGGGCTTTATTACCTTGGATTTTGAAAAATAAAATAAGAGATGAGAGCAAGTCATAATGTTTCCTGACTCTTTCTATACTTGAATCACAAGGACTTAAAAAATATCTTGTACAATAGCTCTGAGTACAATTTTCTTGGAATATTTGATACTGACAAAAGCAAATTGCAGTTTCAAGTAATCCAGACATTAAATGTAGCCCCCTTAAATGTTGATCCTCTTGGAGTCCTCATTTTAACATTTATTTCAAAGTTATTTTCCAAAAATGTTTTTTTTTTAATAAAGAACTCTGAAGTTTATCATTTGTCTCATTGCTGATACTCATTAATTATACACACTGTAATGAATCTTCAAGTAGCTCAGCTATCAAAAAAAGTGTCTCTCCCCTCTTGGGGAGAGGCAATGGAATTACACCGAATCTACTGTGCAGGAAAAGTCTTCTCATTGCTATGGGTGACGGATGGAGAAAAAGGTGACAGATTTTGCAGCCAACCTTATCTTAATTATCTTTAATTCAGATGAAGTCTAGTCATAGTGTAGATCACCTTTATTAAGATAAGAACATAGATGCAATGGCTGCAAACCAAGCAAGGCAAAGGCATAGTATCAGGCTTTCTTCCTGGCTGGTGTTAAATGAGCTCACTGAGATGGAAAGATTCAGAGAGTCAATGATGTTTTTAAGAAAGACGATAGAGCACGTTTTATGAGAGCACATGATATAAACTCGTATTTTGCATCTGGTTTAAACATCTCTGATGGTAAGGAAAAGGTTACCCTTAGGAGTACAGTAATTGCCAGTAAGAAGGCATGAGTTGATATTCTTTTACATAATGATAGTATGTCAAACTTCCTGTCACCTCTTCTCTATAATGGAAATTTGCAATGGTATCTCCTTCCTAAGAGAGACAAACAAGCAGAGAAGTTAGCAAAGTAGTACTCGAGTGACTTCGACTTGCCAAGCTAACGATCAAAACACGTGTCTTAGGAAATTTAGCATCAATGTTTTCCCATCCCAAAAATATTCGAGAGATGTCAAATCTCTCCTCATTCTTTGGGAGGGCAAATAGTAGGACTTAGGAATAAGAGAAAGAGAAACAGCCTGACTTTTAAAGTCAGCGTAACCAACCAACCAAACAAACGCAAACCCCAGAAGAGATATAAACTGTGCACCTCAGCCATCACCTAGCCACGGTAGTACAAAATATACCAACCACATCGATGTGTCCGACAAAGCAGTAAATTAAATTATTAACTTTTTCATGACTATTTGTTGGCTCCTTGGACTATCACGTTATATGCAAAATTAAGAAGCCACTTTATGTTGATCAATTTAGAAAAAAGTAACGCTCAGTAAAGGGGAAAAAAGGCCCAGAGTGACAACAAGTTGTACACAACAATCACAGAGCACATCGGTGATGACGTGCCTGGTGGGTTCACCCTGCCTGGATGCCAGATGCTCACCAAGCCACCCTGTGACTCCCTCTCCTCAGCTGGACAGGGGGAGAAAATATAACGAAAGGCTCGTGGGTTGAGAGAAGGACAGGGAGAGATCATTCACCAGTTACCATAATGGGCAAAACAGGCTCAACTCAGGGAAATTAATTTAATTTATTGCAAATCAAATCAGCACAGGGTCATGAGAAATAAACCCAAAACTTAAAACACACTCCTCCCGCCTTGTCTCTCTTCTTCCTGGGCTCAACGTCACTCCCATTTTCTCTACCTCCTCCCCCTGAGGGGCACAGGGGGACAGGGAATGAGGGTTGTGGTCAGTTTATCATACGTTGTCTCTGCCAGTCCTTCCTCCTCCCACTCTTCCCCTGCTCCAGCATGAGGTCCCTCCCATGGGAGATAGTCATCCACAAACTTCTCCAATGTGTGACCTTCCCACAGGCTTCAGTTCTTCACAAACTGCTCCAGCTTGGGTCCTTTCCATGTGTCCTTTCCATGGGGTGTAGTCCTTCAGTCTGACTGCTCCAGTGTGGGTTCCCCACAGGCCCACAAGTCCTGTCAGCCTACCTGTTCCTGCATGGGCTCCTCTCTCAACAGGGTCACAGGTCCTGCCAGCTCCAGCTCATGCTTCCCACAGGACCACAGCCTCCTTCAGGCATCCACTTGCTTCACCGTGGGGTCATTCATGAGCTGCAGGTGTATATCTTCTCCACTGTTAACCCCCATGGGCTGCAGGGGAACAGCCTGCCTCACCATGGTCTTCACCATGGGCTGCAGGGGAATCTCTGCTCCAGTACCTGAAGCACCTTCTTCCCCTACCTTGGTGTCTGCAGAATGGTTGCTCTCGCATATTCTTAAACCCCCCCCTTTTAAATTATGTTCTCACAGAGGCGCTACTACTGTTGCTGATGGGCTCAGCCTTGGCCAGTGGCAGGTCCATTTGGAGACAGCTGGCATTGGCTCTATTGGACAGGGGGGAAGCTTCGAGCAACTTCTCACAGAAGCCAACCCTGTAGCCTCCCCCACTGCCGAAACCTTGTGATGCAAACCCAATACAACATCAGAGGTACCAGGGATCCTTCTAGGTAGATACCTTCCAGGTAAATGCCTACATAGGGCAACCATGACTTATTGCCTGTGTGGAAAGCATGAGCTCACTGAAGAAGAGCAGGGGAGAGGAAGATGAGGGCAGTCTGCCTTCAGCTGTTGCTCCCATTTCTGGCATAGAAGAGGGAGGCAGGACATGCCCTATGTGCTAATTCATCTTTGTCCTCCCTCCCCAGTCTTTGACTTTTAGCACAGGTGAGACAGAACAAAATGTCCATGCACATTCAGATCCTACATTAGGATGTGGAGAGATATCAGGGTCTTCAAATCAGTTACAGAATCACAGAATCGTCATGGTTGGAAGATCACCGAGTCCAACCATACACACACAAAAAAAATCCCAAGCCCCTCCATTCTTGGCCACTAGACCATGCCACTAGAGCATGCCCTGAAGTGCCACATCTACACATTTCTTAAATACCTCCAGGGTATGGTGACTCCACCACCTCCCTGGGCAGGCTGTTCCAGTGCCTGACCACCCTCTCAGTAAAGTAAGTCTTCCTAAAATCTAATCTGAACCTCCCTGGCTGCAACTTCAGACCATTTCCTCTGGTCCTGTCATTATTCCCTTGGGAGAAGAGGCCAACACCCACCTCCCTACAACCTCCTTTCAGGGAGTTGTAGAGGGCAATGAGGTCTCCCCTCAGCCTCCTCTTCTCCAAACTAAACATGCCCAGTTCCCTCAGCCTCTCTTCATATGACTTGTTCTCTAGACCCCTCACCAGCTTGGTAGCTCTCCTCTGGACATGCTCCAGCATTTCAATGAATGGACTGGGAGAGAAGAACCTGTACCTGCAATCTACTTTGCAGAGTATGGCCATCTACAATCAAAGGTCATAGACCAAAGAAGTATAATGATGGCCACCATGAAGTCCCTCAAGAAACAAGTTGCAGCCCTTGAACTACAGTGGAAGAAACTTCTCTTTCTACAGGCTTTCACAGCCCTACTAGGATCACTTTTCCTACCCTCTCCACAGCCCAAGCAACCTTCTTCAGGCCCCCCCGTTATTCCCACCAAGCCATGACCACAGAAATGACCTTTGCTGCTGCCAGCACAAGCTACTTTGGCCCTTACCCTGAGGGTGGTAGAATTTCATTTTACCTATACTGCTCAGAAACACTGAACTTGCTGCTTACCTGTGTAGCAAAGTTTTTCCTCAAATGCTTGTCATTGCAAAGAAAGACATTTCAATAGGTACTGTAAGAGACAGCCATGAAGAACATGGTTTTCAACCATATGAGAAGTGGTCACTGTTTACATATAGACTACAAAAGGTAATATTGAAAATGAAAACCAGACAGCAGTTTAGTATACATAATAACCAACAAATTATTATTTGACTAAAATAGCTCAGAAAGGAGAGAAGACCCACAAATCAGACCCACACAACCAATACATCTCTGCTCAATAGGACCCTTCCCGTAAGGAGGAACTACTCACTCCAGTAGTGTATGCAAGATGACTGTTCATCTACCAAATCAATAAACATGTAGCTTCCTGCAGAAAATGCCATCATCTACTAACAGTAAGGAAGAAGGGGGCAGTGGAAGGTTGTATTGCTTCAGGACTGTATTGTTTGCAACAACAAAAAAAGGCATTATATAGGGCTGCTACTGCTACATCCCGTATATGAAAAAGGTAAATGCTCAGATGCATTTAAAACTAAAATATATTCACAACTCCACCAAGGCTGAGTATTGTTATCATTCATGTTTTCTACTTACAATACAATGTATGCATATTTCTTGTAGACAAGGCCTGGGGGAAGAGAGAATTCAAATGAGATATGCCATAGTTTGGCTGTCTGAGTCAGCCTGATTAGACTTTCATATATTCAGGAAGATTTACAAATGGATTGTGTGCCTTTATTTTGAAAACATCCTTGTCTACATGACAATCAGCAAATCCAAAACTGCTGCCCTTTCAAGGACACTTGTCCTGAGCATAGGAAGGTGCAAAAAATATTGATAATGGAGTTCAAAATCTTTCTAGCTTCCCTAAAGGAGGAAACGAAAGACAAGCTGGAGGCTTTGAAGAACCACAGCTAAATATTAAACATCTATTCTGTTGGCTTTGAGAAGGGATTCAGTTATAAATATGTAACCACAACCAAACATTCACCTTTGCAACTTTTTCTGTATCTCCTTTACTACACAATCTGTATTCTCCTTACAATATAATCCAAAGTCTTTCCGTAGCCTTCCTGCTTCATGTAACTTTACATGCCCTTCACATCAGCAGCCACGGGCAAACTCTAGGATCTTTAGGTCCATCCCCAAAAGCAACAGTGGGGCTGGTGTGGACCACGGTGGAAGGAAGGCAGGAAAGACCCTTGACCAACCATGTTCACTGCCATCCTCTCACATCTTGGGGGCCCAACATCACCATCTGCCTTAAGCCTGTGAGCTGCTGTCTAGTTTCTTTTCCTCTCAAGGTAATAGTCACAGCTCTGTCCTCTTACTGATAGCTGAGTTCCAGCCACAAAGGTTTGCTCTGTGCTGAGCTTTCTCTCTGAACCATTTATTCCTTGCCTCATTATAATCTTTCTAAATCAGAAAGATGTGCCAGAAAATGTGCTGCCTCGCTCTTGCTTCTCCTAATGACTTCACTTCCAGTTGCCCTTTCTTCTAAACTTGGTCACCTATCTCAGCACTTGAGATGTGTGCTTCATACTCTGCACCTGGGCCCTGAAAGGTGGCAACTGGCCGGAGACAGCCCCAGTTCTGGATATGGGGCACCTTGCTGGGGAGAGGACCAGACGATGGCCGAGCACCGGTGTGGGGTCACCGGGGCAGGGACTGATGACCCTGGGCTGGGCTGAACCAGGGTCTGGGGCTGTGGGCAGGGGTGGGAGAGGGTCCCAGGTGGGGCTGGGCAGGGACACTAAGGTCTATAAGTGGCCCCAGGGCTCTGACATTGCCCCTCAGGCAGCTCATTTGTGCTGTCCAGGTGACTGAGACACAGAAGATGCTATACCGTGTTGTGATGGGCTAAAACTGGCCCATATTTCAGCTGCTTTTATATGCTAATATACCTTACACCCTTGCTTTTAATTAAGATAAAGCAACAGAATCCTGTGTACTCTGTAAATATCCTCAATAGATATTTCTTTCAAAACTCTCATGTTATAGTATACAGGTCATTTGCCACATTTGTTAAAATGTTCCTTTCTTTGAAATCAGCAATACCCAGACTGAAAGTATGATGTTTTCAACTCTGTTTCGTATTAAACTTTTCAGGGAAAAAAAAAAAAAAAGAAAGAAAGAAAGAAAAAGAGCCGTTTTATGAAAAAGCTATTTTATCCCTCCTCATTCGATCCTCCATGTGATCTGCGATAGCTCTTACAAATGCCTTCAAGAATTTGGTCTATTGCTACCTTAGTAGAGATTTCAGTAACGTCCAGCTCAGTGGGACTTCATACTAGAAGCAAGATTCACATCCAGGCTGTGCTTCACCTGTTTTACCTTCATTAGTCTGGACTACTGTGACCCTGGAGAAATCGTATGCGACTCGTGTCCTATATTGCTCCTTTGCTTACTTTCTTGAGTTACTACAATTGTTCCCAGTGACATTTGTTTTTGAGAGAAAAGTTCTGTAGGCCAAAAATTATAATAAACAAGGTAGCATAAGCTAACTCCACTTGCAGCCATGTAATGCTGAAATCTATGCTATCATCTCTTGACTTTTTTTAGCCTCTTCCATAAAAGTAATTTTGTATACTGTGTGTATTATTCTAAGCGATGCGCTTGTCTAGCTTATTCCTCCTGTAATACGAATAAAGCTGGAACAAAAAACTGAGACCTTATCTATGTTTACAAGTACCTAAAGGGTTGAAGGATGATGGAGCCGGACTCTTTTCAGTGGTTTCCAGTGGTAGGACAAGGGGCAACGGGCACAAGCTGGAACATGGGAAGTTCCACTCAAATATAGAAACTGCTCAGAGACTAAGTTTTTAAGTCCATAAGCAGGAGGTATTTATTAGCAACGCGTTGGGGAACTCTCC
>JAOXNO010000001.1:80903018-80920927 GCA_028565335.1 Limnodromus scolopaceus | reverse complement strand
AAACGTAAATCCTAAACGAAGAGTCTTGTCCTCAAAATGCGGCGCCGAATGGGGCGGCAGTAGTTACTAGGTGGATTTCGGTAGGTCGACGAAACATCTATCTGTATTGTGGTTTATTTAAAAAAAAAAAAAAAAGCCGTTTCTCGAAATAACTCCTATCTCAACCCGCGCAGATCATTTGCTACAAAAACTTCTTGAAGATTCTGAATATCAGATAGAGGTAGTTTTGCGTTGCTTCCTGTTTCACAGGTTAGGAAACGTGCCCAGGATTCTCTTGCCTCCTGTCTTCGCCTGTGTTAAATTCTGTTGTCTTCTGTTTTCAGTATTGAATGTAGAGAAGGCTTGTAAACACAGGTAGGTGCAAAGAACCTGGAGCCCAGGCCAACTGTTTCCCCCTCTTTTATTAGTGGGGAGCAGGCTTTCTAGTTAATGTCGAGCTTGTCATGCTTCAGTGGCTGGATTAAGAGTGGTAATTTGATCTGCCAGTGGAATTCAAGGTCTTACTAGCCTTTCAGCTGTGGCTGCTGCCAAAGAGATGCAATCTTGTCTTCCTCTGGTTGCATTTGTATACCCTTGTGGAAAACTGGACTGGGGAGCCAATATGACTTTTATTTTTTCCAATGTGTTAGATTTAAATAGTTCCCGAGTCTGCTGAGAATCACGCAGGGCACGGTAGGACCTCTACTTTCAGGATGGTGTGGTTTATGCCGTGTTAAAGCATTTACACAAAACAGTTTTTTGTCGCTGTACTTCCAAAAGATCCTAATAACTTGACCTTATTTGTGAAGTGTGTCAGACCAAAATTCATGGCTTTGACGTGTGATCTCTGTAAGACGGCTGTGCGGCTGGATTTAGTGTTCTGTTTAAAAATATTTCATCAGCTAAACAAGATGTTCTGTAACCATTTATTATAATTTTTGGCCCTGAAATTCAACTATTTCTGGAATTCTTTTTAACTGGCCAGGTCTGAATCACAAACCCAAGAGGGTTTTTTGAAGAGTTTTAATTCTTGCTCTCGCTTGAGACGTAAATTGCTATAAAACTCCACCTTTTCTTTGAAAAGTCTTCATATTTAGTGCAAGCTGATAGAATCATGGTTATTATTTTTTCTTCATGTAACTTTTTAGTACTGTAATTGCCTGCCAAGTCTTTCAGATACAAAATAACATAACTGGATTAATTTGTTGGTTTTGAACACAGCTGGTAAGTTGCCTTTATTGAAACAGAACTCAGAAGTGAAAACTATTACAGACATTCCTTCTCTAAAGTTGTGTTTTCTTTATGTTGCAGAGATAACGAGCAACACAGTGATTGGCTGCTTACATCGATTGCTCTAAAATCCATGATACGCTTTATTCGTCCTTTAGAGAAAAAATAATCCGATATATTTGTAATAGAATTTTGCAAATTTCTAATTAGTAATATTCTGCCGATCGCAGGTTTTGAGGGATAGCATTGTCTCCATTCTTACCCAAAGTAACTTTTCTGTCCAATTGCTGCCGTAGGTCCTTATCGCTATTTATTTCAGATTCTATAAAGCAACTTACTTTTCTCTTGCAAGACTATTGCTGCTTACATGGGTATCCTGAAGCAAGTTGGAGTGGAATATAGAATGTTTTAAACAGATCTTTTTTTTTTTTCATATTTTTGTTTTTTTGCAGCCCTTCAGGGTAAGCAGTGACCAGATATATGGGTTATGGGACTGACAGGAATTTCTCTAGCAGCAATGCTGCTAAGGGAAACTTATCCCACAATTGACCTGCATGTTTCTGTGGTTTAAATTGCTTAAAATTACTATCAAATATGGCTGATTACCATAACTTTAATCTCAAGTGCTGTTGATTGTTGTTACAATAACAGTTGTTAAAGAGGCTTAGTTTCCAAATGTCATTCCAACTTTGACCTACTTCTGTATGAACTCTGATTCCCCTTTACTTGTTCTAAGTAATACAAATTGAAGATCACTGTTGCTTAGAATTTCATTTCTGTGCAATGGATTCTATGCATCTTTTATTTTTTTTCTCACACAGGCCTGGAAAAATGGCAAAGAGAATTGCAGAGAAGGAACTGACTGACAGAAACTGGGACCAGGAGGATGAAGCTGAGGAGGTAAAATATATGCTAAATTCCTCCCTCACCCCTGTAGGTAGTAGGGTAGTTACTTACGTGTGCTGTTTATCTTGTGGGTGGAATCTACAGTAAAATTGGTTAAAAGTGTAGCAATTAAAGATAATTTTATATAAGAGATTTTTTTTTAATATAAAGCTTCCAATATAGGCAGACCATATGGCAAAGAAGCTTTTAACAGTTAAAGTGACATCAGCCATTTAGGGGAAAGGAACCTAACATCTTTAAAGGGAACCCCAGGCTTGTTAAAATGCATAATGCTTTTGGACTCTTCAAATGTGTGATGAACTGAAGATTGTTTGTAACAGTGCAATACTGACTGAGTACCTTCAGCAAAGATATCTCACTTCTTTGTTTAAAAATAAATAAAAGAAATAGCCAAATTATTTGTCGTAATAAAATTGAGATTGTACAAAGGGAAACGTAATGCAGAACAAGAAAGGCAGAGTTTTTAAAGTGTCAAATAATTGTCCAAGTAGCTGGCAAGCTAATCACAGGACTGTATTTTCGGGGTGGTTGGTGGTGGTTTTTGTTTTTTTTTTTTTCACTTAGGGAGGCGTTACAGTTGTGTTCAATAACTGATCTCCGCCATCTCTTCAGACTATGATGACTTTGTGCATTCTGAGAATTTCAGTAATGATTCTGTAACTTTTTCTTAAAGGTGGGAACCTTTTCAGTAGCTAGTGAAGAAGTCCTGAAGAACAGAGCTATTAAAAAAGCAAAGCGCCGAAATGTTGGATCAGAGGTATCGTAATCACTGAGCATTAATGTTGTAGTTTGACTCAGCTGCAAAATAAGACATCTGTGCTCAGTTTTTTTACTTATTTGGACTTGTAATAATATTGTATAGAGCTATCATTTAGAAGGTATATGCAATTAGTCCAACTCATACATGCAAATTAATTTGTTTACTGTTCCATAGCAAGAATAAGGCAAGAACAAAAAATGGCTAATACTAGTATTGACTGGGTGAAGGAAGATGTGTATTTTTGAAGTATAAATGCAGAGTGTTTCAGACACAGTGTCTTCTACAGATGGGTAAAATAGCATTTGAACTGCTCCAGTTTCATTCTTTGCAGAGGTGGAAGCCTGGAAATCAAAAGTTACTAGCTGCCCGTACTGGAGGGCCGGGGGCTGTCTCAGGCAGATGCTAAATAAGTAAAAGCCAAAATAGTAAGCTGTTCTGAGAATTAAAGAGATGTCTTTTGTTAAGAATGCTGCTGCTACTTTTTGGTTTTTTCATCTCCTGTGAAGAGCTTTAGTGCCACCTACTCTTTACAGTAACAAATTGAAAATTGAAAGGAAGTTGGCTGTTGTTACAGGTTTAGTGCCTGTGAAAGCATTAACCCGGTCCAACCAAATTACAGTCCTCTCAAAAATCCCTGACAGATGCTTTGTCATACAGATCTTTCCATGAAATGTTCTTTCAACAGCGCATACCCCGTGTTAGAAGTGGAGAGAAACTTTACCTATCACTCAGATTGATTTTGGATTGAATGGAACTAGGCACAATTAGGGGCTAGATAGTTTTCTCCTTGGTTTTTGTAAATGAGAAAGTTGTCCTATCCCCCTTTTGCCTATAGTACTTTTAGCCACAAATGTGTGGAGGATGCAATTAAGTAAAGGAAATTACCCTTTTCCAATTGGGAAAAGGTGATGCAAGAAATAAGTCACAACTGAACAGGAGGGATTCGGGGGCAAACGGAACAGGAAAAATGGAACTGACTGGGAAAGGGGACCAGATGATTGTAGAAGAAATAGTCAGGAGGCTGGGAGTCAGCTGTCGGAGATCAAGGCTGGAAGAGGAGCTAGGATAGGCTGGGTGAAGTCTAAAAAGCAAGAGAAATGGTAGGACAGCTGAGGCTGCGTAAGAAACCTGTGAAATAGTTACAAAAAGCTAAACTTTTAAATTTACTGATGTCCCTAAACAGAGCAAGCAGAATGCTGTAAAGAGACCACAGTTTAACTTGAATGTCCAGAAAGAGAGAGGTAGGTAGAACTGAATCAAAGAGAGACAGAATAAAAAGAGCTACCTAGAAATGAGGAACAGGACTGCACTGGAAAAGGTAAAGCACCAAGGGAAACAAAAAGAGCTCATACCCACAAGGCCAGATATTGGAGTAGAATCTAAAATTGGTAAGCTTTGCTATTTCTTCAGTGGCAGAAGCAGATGGAACTCGGAAGCAATTCTGCTTTTCCCCTGATGGCTCAAAAGACATTATGTGTAACACCTAAAAGTGGTAGTGCCTATTAATCACACTATCTATTTTAAAAACATGTAAGAAATTATACTATAAAATAATATAGTTGTAAAGATAGAGTTCAGAACTAGGTAATGAAAAGGCTGCAGAGAGCATGCATATTATGTTATCAAGTACAGTCTATCTTTCCTTCTCCCATCAGTCACATTGGACTATTTTTGGTGAATCACTTAAACGTTACATAGGTGACTACAAAGTGTGCTGTTTTGATGAGTGGCTTGAAGTGTTGAATTGTGGCTGTAAATGCTAAAAGTTGCTGAAAATTAGCCTGCCATTATATACTGCTGTGTAATTATTTGAAGAAAACAAGATGCTATGAATGTCTAAATAGGTAGTCAAACACATCCGCTTCTCTGAACAACTTTTATGTATCCACTTCCTAGATCTAGTTTATTTTCATACCAAACATCTGAGTCCTTTAAAAATAGTAGCAATATGTGTCATAAGGAAGCTATTAACTTTGTTTACATAGCTGACTTAGAATAAGGCATGGAATGGCACACTGAACCGGGGTAAAATAAATGGAATATTAAGCGGGCATAGGATTTTTGCGGAGGAGATGTATGTAACTGGTTGTCTTTTTTTTTTTTTCTTCTTTTTTCTGTTTTCTCTCTCCCCAGTCTGAAAGTGGAGGAGCCTTTAAAGGATTTAAAGGCTTTATATTGCCTTCTGGAAAAGGAGGAGGTAGCTTCAGCGGGTTTGGTAATGGCGCAGCAATAAAGCCTTTAGAAGGGCTGTCTAATGGAAGCAGTAGTATCTCTAGCACTCCTTCTTTCAGCAGCTTAAAGACCACCTCTGAAACAGTGTCAGCATTTGGTAAGTTTTAAATAAGTATATATATTTATCAACAAATTCAGCCATAAAATCTGTAGGGTTGTTTTAATAGTGAAAAACCAAATTCAGACAAGCTTGTAGTTCTGTTTTGAGGTTTTCAGACCTTTATAAGATATCTCTAAAAGACTTTAGGCTGCTGGAGGGTTAAGTTATCAAATTCATTCAGTTTTAAGAAGTAGAAACTAAATTCCTATTTGATCTAATACTGGATGTAAAAGCCATGTAGGCACAAATGGGAATGGAAGACATTGGCATAAGACACTCTCTGAATAGTGTAAAACAGCTGATAACATGTTCCAGTTAAATAATTGTCTCAATTCTCTGAATTTAATAGTTTAAAAAAAAAAAAGACTAATGGAAAATGTCAATTTAACGAAACTGCAGTTTCTTTGTGTGGGTTGTTTTTCTGTTTTGTTTTTTTTTTTTATTTATTTTTTCTTAAGGTCTTGTTTCTGTATTTTTTTGCAGTTCTTGGTAAATATATGCTGCGTAGCTGAAGTCTTAACCTTGCACGGTTAAGACTCACGTTGCAAACAGTCATCCTAGAATCTTATCTTTATATTTATACTTACATTTTAAGACACTTGATACATTTTGGCCAATCTAACTGTAGTCTCATGCTTTGGTAGTCCCTGAAGAATATTAGTTCTGTCCCTTTGTGTTGGAGAAGCTGAAATGTTAACCATGCCACAGTTTTAGAGTCGGCGTGCCACAGGATAGAAACGGTGGAGTTTAAAGTTTAGAGTACCTGAGATTTCAGTGTTCAACTAAATTAGGAGAAACTTAAATATTTAGTGAGAATTTTTAAAATTTACTTATTATGGTTTTTATATGAAAACCACTCAAAAAACGTGCAGAATCATGGGATAGTTTTTTAGAGCAGAAGTAGCAAGAGGATAACTGAAAATTTTGTTTAAATAACTTACAGCTTGGTAAAGCTTGAATTAAGATTTTGGGGGGGTTGGTGAAGTGCGAACCTATTTTTTTTAAAATTTATTCTGTAAGATTCCTTTGGATTTTTTTAAACAGCTTGTGTGGCACATCTACTTTGTCTATCTCTGAATTAACTTTCTAAACTTACTGAGATCAGGTCTCTTTCACAACATTGTCTGTTTACTTGTACCACAGAATCTGGTACACAGCGTTTTGATAAAAGACAAGGTTCGTAGCCGAGCAAGAATGAGCGATTTGATAAAGAAATACCAGGAACATTTAGTTTAGGTTTTTTAGAACACTTTTTTTTTTTTTCCCAGAAAGCACAGTTCTCAACCATGCTTTTCTTATAACAGGATCCACAATGTCGAATGGTCCAACTACTACTGCATTTACTGAGAAGAAAGCTGCAATCCCTAAAGCTAATGGTGGCAATCAACCGTCCTCATCTGGCTTCGCTCAGAGTAAAGTTTGTAGCTCTAGTGTTTACCACAAACAGTTAGCAGCTTTAAACTGTTCTGTGCGTGACTGGATAGTCAAGCATGTAAACACAAACCCACTGTGTGACCTGACCCCCATCTTTAGAGACTACGAGAAGTATCTAGCGAATATCGAACAGCAACACGGAAGCAGTAGCGATAGTGGCTCTGAAAACGAAAGCAACAAGACACCTGGCTCTCAGTCTGTTTCTACCTTTGGGAATTCAAAGCTACAGCAAGGATCAACTTTTTTGTTTAACACCACCACCACCGCCGCCGCCACTGAGGATACCTCGGACAAAAAAGCTGAAGCTGCATCCGAAAAAAAAGACGCATCATTAGGAGCTACATCAACAGTCTCATTTAATTTTGGCAAGAGCGTTGACAGTTCTGTTTTGGGTTCCCTCGGTTCAGGAACACTTAGTAGTTTCTCATTTTCTCCTGGGAATTCAGGTTTGTTTGGAAAAGATGCAAACCAGGCCAAGTCTGTTACTGCATTATCCACCACTGTATTGGAAGCTCAGACAGAAAGTGGCAATAGTGATGATAAAGGTAAATTCTATGTAAAACACTGATTTTAATGATAAGCTGTGAGTTAAGAATACTGCAAAGATGAAATAATACTAAGTTGAACTAGACCATAATTGCCCTTGAATTTAAAAAGCTGCAAAACTGTACCACTAATCTGGAAATACCTCAGTCTTGTGTGCTGCTTAAGTAACGCTAAATGTATATGGTTCCCAAACCCTGTGTATTTCTATAAGATTTATACTTTCTGTAATAGAGTATAATACAAGACTTGAAACGATGACATTTAAATGAACTGGAACGTTCATCTTGGAGCATGCAGGATGTTTCAGTCCTGCTGCTTTTCCCAATAGGTTTATCAAGAGATCCCACAGTAAAATGCATAAGATACAGAACAATTTCATTTGTCTTTCTTACAAGACCGTAAGGCAAATACAGTTGCGTACCACCCAGCAGTTTTACTCTGCTGTTTAGCTAAGCTGGGTACTGTAAACTGATAGAAATCCTAGAAGTTAAGGGACTGGAAAGGCATAATCCTGCCAGTGTCATTCCTGCAACTGATTACCCTTCCCTCAAATTAAACTTGGCTGTGGGAAGTATTTATTATGCTTTACTTGGACCTGTTTGTGGAGACTATTCTTTGGAGCATTTTAACAGTTTCCCCCCTGACACAGGGTTTTGACTTAAGTTTGACTTGCTAAGCTTTGCATTTTTTTTTGCTTTCATTGTGGGTTGGGTATTTTCATCCCATTTAAACTTGAAGATAAGCATAAAGTTGCTTGAGGGGTGTTGCTGAATGAAGAGAAAATAAGACTTTTCTGTAGCTGCTTTTGAGCCTACGTGGATTTAAACGTATTTTGGCAATCGTTGACAGGCTACACATATATATGTCAAATATAGCATGCATAAGCTAGTTCTCATGCAATGCCAAATACACCTTCCAGATTATATGCTCACAACATTAACATATGGAATGTATTAAAACATTTTATTTAAAGGAGGAGAAGAAGAGGAAGAAGAGCCACCAAAAGTCATTGTTAATGAAATAAAAGAGGATGATGCTTTCTACTCAAAGAAGTAAGTGGCTTTAACTTGGAATAGTGAATAGAATTACAATTTTGAGAATAAAATTTGTACCTGCATATTGCTATTCTTCACCACTGCAGTGCATAATTAACAATGTATATATTCTTGACTTCCTAGTTAATAAAGCTTGTTAGGAAACTATATAGAATATGAAATTCTGCTTGTAAAAAAGTTAATTACAGCCAAAAACGTGTAAGGTCTTACTAAAATTCTTGTGTCTCTTGGACACAGCACTAATAATCTAGTTTATGTTCTACTTATGATCAGTTTTTTACAAATTAAGATGTTTCTGCGTTCATCAGGTTTTGTAAGTTTAAATTGTAGGGTTTGTACCACAGAAATAACATACCGTATTTCAGAAAAATCAGTCAGGTGCTCAGCTATTCGCGTAGCCTAAAGTAAGACTCCTCAGTTGGAAAATGCTGATTGTTGTGTGAAGGACTGAACAAGTTACACTTTTAAGATCAAGATGGGACTACCTTTACTAGAAGCAGTTTTTCAAAGCACATTCAGTAGTCCCAAGTAATTACATGTCTGCTTAACACTCAGCACAGAACTTGTCCTACAAAAAGTCATTTGCTTTATCAGAGAGAAAGTACGTGCTAATTTACAAAGAATGGCATTAGGGTTATTGGAGCTTCACTTAGAAAATGTTTTTAAATTTTACGTGTGTCCTATTATAACTTCAGAATGATACTACAAGTTATTACATTTTGTAATTAGTGTTTTTTAACAGTAGTTTACAGTTATTACTCCTTATAGATCCTGAGTACAGGTTGCTATGCATTTTACTTTCCCTTAAAGTAACATGTTTATAATTCCATCATAGAATCATAGAATGGTTTGGGTTGGAAGGGACCTTAAAGCTCATCAAGTTCCAACCCCACTGCCCTGGGCAGGGACACCTCCCACCAGACCAGGTTGCTCAAAGCCCCATCCAGCCTGGTCTTGAACACCTCCAGGGATGGAGCATCCACAGTTTCTCCGGGCAACCTGTTCCAGTGTCTCACCACCCTCACAGGAAAGAATTTCTTCCTAATATCTAATCTAGATCTCCCCTCTTTCAGTTTAAAATCATTACCCCTTGTCCTGTCACTACACTCCCTGACAAAGAGTTCCTCCCCAGCTCTCCTGTAGGCTCCCTTTAGGTACTGGAAGGCTGCTAAAAGGTCTCCCTGGAGCTTTCTCTTCTCCAGGCTGAACAACCCCAGCTCTGAGCCTGTCCTCACAGGAGAGGTGCTCCAGCCCTCTGATTGTTTCTTTGGCTCTTCTCTGGACATGCTCTAACAGGCCCATGTCCTTCTCATGTTGGGGGCTTCAGAGCTGGACACAGTCCTCCAGGTGGGGACCCACTAGAGCAGAGTAGAGGGGCAGATTCACCTGCCTGGACCTGCTGGCCACACTTTTGATGCAGCCTAGGATGCAGTTGGCCTTCTGGGCTGCCAGTGTGCATCGGTGGCTCATGTTGAGTTTCTTATCAACATTTCAATGCTGAAAGAAATAATTAACTTTCTCTTCCTGAACTGGAAGTACTATCTGTTAGCACATGAAACGAGGTCAAGAAGAATAAAGATTTATGCTACTCACAGCATATTAACTCCTGACTATTGTTAAACTATTGGCTTACTGTGAGTATATGTGTATATGTGTGTCTGTTTGGGAGATATCTTTGTATTTAATCTCTGCACATCTGCACAAACAAGGTTGGTTTTTTATTTGCACAGGTGCAAACTATTCTACAAAAAGGATAATGAATTTAAAGAAAAAGGTGTAGGAACATTACACTTGAAACCAGCAGGAAATGAAAAAACTCAACTCCTAGTACGAGCGGATACAAATTTAGGTAAGTAAATTTCATCTAGTAGCAAGTCTTGATATGAAATTTCCTGCTAAGCATTAGGATATAATTTATTTTTTTTTTATGTTACACAGCCTAACAGACAAGATTAGTGAAAGCCTTTCTGCCTTTTTTTGGAATAATTTCAAGTATTGAGCAAGCAATTGGATGCCTTTGAGTATTATGAAATAGCACACATGAAAGCAGTGCAAGAAAGTAAAAGGTTATGGTTTACATTTTGGGTATTCCTCCTCCACCACCTTTACAGCTTTACTCCGTTGTGTTGAGTGGCTTTGAAGGGTGGCTTAAGATTCACAATGAAATACACATTTAGCAGGTGTGATGAATGAAGAGGAAGAAATTTTGTGCTAAGATGCAGGACAGTTATCATCCTGAATACGTAAATAGTTAGCGGTGTGGGCAGACACGTGTTGCTCTTAGGAGTAAAGGGGAGCATTATCCAGATGAGGCATGCAGGATTTCGCTGTATGTGTTGCTCCTAAAATGCATACTGAAGTCCAACTATTGAACTGTGTTTTGGCTAACTTCAGTTCACCAATGGTAGGTTGACTTTACAGAATTAGAGTCGCCTGTAGTGTGACAGTTCCTCAGAATGTCTTTTGAGATGAATGATATCACATGCAGCTAATTAAAGAGGAAAAGAAACCCCAACTGTTTCTTTGCTTCTAGAAGTTAGAGAGACATGGTATATTGAAGTTACTAAAGTGTAATGTTCTGGTTGAAGAGCGTTTATGCACTCAAACTGTGCAAATAAACACCTTGATATTCATTCTTGAGAAACTTTGCTACACTTCAGTACCTAATTTCAATAAATGTGCATGTGGGGTTCACGTGCACTTGACAACTTCCATAAAATAGAATAAATGCTATGCTCGCAGAAGCCCTGGGGACTAAAGCCGCGCTGCACTGTAGGCCGTTGGTAAATCTCACCTCACTTTCAGTTTGTAACGCGCTCCCACGGGTCTATATGGAGTCTCTGCAGGCCCATGAGGGGCAGTTCTCAAATACCTGGTGAGATTGGGACTCCTGTGTCAGTCACTTCTTAATCACTGACTTCTTTTAGTGGAGATGAGGTTGCCAGATAAAGGGCAGTGCTTAGCAGTAAGACCAAAGGCAGATGTATGGCAGCGTTGTCAGTGCTTTCAGCTTTTCCTTGGGGATTTGAGTAGATAAAACCTTCATTTCTGTGAGTTACCTGCCCTTTAACACAAGTCTTGATTTTCACTCAGCTGATGCTTATTTTCCTGATGTTGATTTACATTCCCTCTACCTTCATCTGAGGTGATGTATTAGGAAATCTTTCCTTTTTCTTCAGCTCACACACTAAGATGTTTCAGCTTGGTATTTCCAGGCTCTGGTTTCTAGAAGCTGCTGCAGTCGTAGTGATGCAACACTTTCCTTTTTGCTATCTTCACACAGTGCTGTAATCCTTTCCTAAAATCTCACTGTGTTGAAAAACTGACCTGGAAAGGAAGGCGAAGACTTGAGTTTCCCCTAAATACTACTACCGTGTTCTGAACTATTTACCAGGTTTACAAAAATGTGTGCGTCTTCTGTGGAAGCAGATTTGAGTTTGTTTGCAACTGTTTTAATAGACCACTAATACCGAAGCTCCCAAACTCACCACGTGATTTAACAAGTTGACGTAAGAGCTGTTAGTAACCCGGTGGCGGACCACATCAGATGCGTTGTACGATTTGAGGGTACAAAATACTTATTCTACCGTAGTTTGTCCAATTTTACATTAACGCGACAGCGCGTGTGTTAAAGCTAACTTCCTGCTTCTGCTTTATGGACTGTGCTTGATGGTCAGAACGAGTAACTTGCATAAGCATAAACTAAGCGCCGTGACTGGGTTCCTCATGTGCTGCTTCTCCCCTCTCCCCTTCCCTTTCTCCTGCCTGTCCCTACCATCGTTTGATATTCTTCAGACTCCTTCCTTTTAAGGAGGAGGACATAGTATTTTCAGAGATTTCCTCATTTTTAATGAGGAAAGAAACCTGTGAGAGCAGTGGCCGTGAGCTTAGGGAATAACAAGACAAGTATATATGATATTTGCGAATTGCCTTCCTTCCAAACACAAACTTAGACCCCTGTTTAGTAAGTATACTAACATCTGTATTGCAGTAAAAGCTGAAAAATTGCTAATTGTAATTTTTTTCCTCCTCATATGCAGGAAACATACTGCTGAATGTTCTAATTCCACACAAGATGCCATGTACGAGAACCGGAAAAAACAATGTTCTTATAGTTTGTGTTCCTAATCCACCGATTGATGAGAAGAATCCAGCTGTTCCCGTCACTATGTTAATAAGGGTGAAAACAAGCGAGGATGCAGATGAGTTGCACAAAATCTTACTGGAAAAAAAGGAGGCTTAAATAAGTTGCAGTTAGTGATTTGAGGAATTATTGCCAAACTGCTGCTGCTCCATTTTTTTTCTTCCATAACTTCACTTGAACACTTAACTCTTTACTCTGATATTAAGAACTGTTATGGGAATTCTGGAAAAATTCTGTGAGGAAAAGCTAAACTAGCTAATAAAAGCTTTAATAGAACACAAGTGCTGGACTGTGCTCCCTCATTTTTCAATACCTAGATGCAGGACCTCTTCTGGATAAAGCACATTGGTTTAAATTAAAGCGTGTTTTTAACACCGGTCGATTTGACTGAACGGACTGAAATCAAAGTACAAAAATATGGTACCAGAGCTTCCTCACAGACTGCGGTGCAATGCAACAACCTCCTGTTTTGAGAAGGGAAGGTGTTGAAATTCAACTGTTGAAACTGTTTCTAGACTCTAGGTTTTTCATTTTAATTGGTCTGTCATATTCTGGGGAGACTAATTTTTCAAGCTGTGGATGACAACAATTTACCCTGACAACAATGTTACTGTATGTTGTACTGTGTTTTAACTCTCACTGGCTCGTGTGCTCTGGGGACTCAGAGACTCCATCTCCAGCTATTTAAAAGAAAATTTGTTTGCGTAGTTTTGTTGACAGTAGTGTTTCTTAGAGAAGAACCGTCAGTTCTGTTCTTAACTGTAGCAACAAGCTAACAATGTGCAATAGTACAAGCAGACAACTGGAAGACTGTTTATCTTGGACCACAACCCCAGCTGGTATTCGCTGGCTTGTGACAAGTCAGAGGCAAAGGGTTGCACTTCCATTCTGCTCCCTCTGACGTATTCTTCCCCAGTCCCTTGGGCTAAGACTGAAGCCCAGCAGAGGCAGAGTTGTAAATGTTGTACTTGTCTTGCTACTTGTACTTTTCTGAAGATATATCTTTTCACAGACAAATTTCAGGATTTTTATAGATATTTATATTGCCTCTGACCATTACCAAGAATACATGCATAAATGTATGTGTGTCAGTGATTACTTTTCCGGTGTCCTAAAACTACAGTGCTTTACTACATTAAGTAAAGAAATAGTTTTGCAGTTTAGGACAAGCTTTCTGTTGCAAAAGGAGGGAGCACTGGGTTAATCTATAACTCAGTTTTCAGCTGTGTTAAAATTAACCATGTGGCAATAATTTGTGGTTCAGAACATCGTTCTGTTCTCAGTTTCCATCTCAACTTGATCAGACCTTGTTTGGTTATTTAATCCTTTTCTTTTTCAAATCTTGCCTGCTGGAAGCTCCTTCCCTAATAATTGTTTTTGTGCTTCGCCTCCAGCTCTGGAAACTGTTTAAGAGCTAGATGATGGTAATATTAAACTTGAACTGCTCTCTGATCTGTCACACTGACCATGTCCGGGGAGATGATGGAAGAAAGATGCCAACCTGGCTCTGGCTAATGCAGCACAGAGGAAAAAATACCAATCTTTACAAAAAAAAGCAGCATGATGCAATTCTCAGAGGGGACCTGGAAATCCAAAACAGTGGCATCCTATGGCTGGGGAAAAAGTAGCAGCACCATTTAATTAGATGCAGGACATCTTACCTGCTCTCCTTGGGGGAACAAACAGCTGCCTTTATCCTCATTCACTGCACAATTCAGGTTATGGCCTTCCCCCCCCTCCCCTTAAGGAAAAGGAGGAAAAAACTATAGGATCTTTAGCCTTCTTGACCAAAGTTCAAAAACAAAGGCCTCTGCCCACTTCTCAGCTACACTGAGGTCACAGAAATTGCATTTTTAACATTCAAGTGTAAAGGAAGCTTAGATAAGATTTCAATTATTATTTGACGTATAAACTGGTGCCTTTTTTTTTTTTTTTGCATCTGGCTCAGTACTTAACCATTAAGAGTGACTTTCCTCAAAATAGTGTGCTCTTTTTTTAAAAAAAAAAAATATTAAAAAAAATCTTGTTGATACTTAAAAATGTGAGGCCAAAATCTGAAGGCTTGCGTGTTCATTGTGTATGGATGAAAAGCAGAGCATCGCCTGAAAGTTTTACAGGCTCAGGTTCAACGTCCAAGGGCTCAGTTAATTAATTTTGCGTTCGTCCTTTGACTGTAGTGTCTTAAAGGCGTCTCCCACTTTCAAGAGCAACTCTGTACAGATTGTATCGGGGGAGGTGTCTTGGCTTTGGGTTTGTTTACTTCTGAAAAGCTCATGGATACGTAAACTCTTTTCTTCATCCCTCGAAACGTGGACCAACTCACTTAAACGAGTGAGAGAGAAACCAAACTTCCTCTGCATCCTTAGGATTTGCCTCCCAAGCCAGGCAGCCCTGGGGATCTGCTGTGCGGGTAATTTGGCCCAGTCCTAAAGCTGCCAGACCGAATAGGGAAGAATTCTACTGCAAATTAAAAATTTTAATTGGCATCATCCGTAGTCACCCTGCAATTATCTGGAGTATGGGGGGGGATAAATCAGTCACACGCTTTTCGCTTGGTGTTCAGTTACGAAGCACAACCCTTCTCCACTACCCTTAAAAAAGAGTTTCTAGTTCAGAAATATTCAAGTACATAAATACTGTAAAAAGCTGGAGATTTTTACGTAGAAACGAAGGCCTAAGATGTGTCAAAAGGAGAAGTTAGTGGAGAGCATAGAAATCTATAGACTAATGCCTTCATAACGAAGTGGCACGTGCTATACAAGGAAAGAATTTTGATCAGAATTCCAACTCAACGAGGCATTCCTGTGTCTTGGTAGATACTTACCGTGTTTAACAGCTGGGGATCAGACACCTGCTGTGCGCAAGTTTCCTCCCTAATTTGAGTCAATGCCTTCACCGTTTCAGCTGTACGCAGGTATGGGAATGTCTCAGGGGTCACCCGTTCTTCCTCCTGCTGTCATTTTGACGTTTCCGCTGCTTAGAAATCTTTTCCTTTCCCTCTCACCTCCCCAAAATAGACAAAAAAAATCAAGATCTCTGCTTCTTTTAATTATCAGAATTGTCAGTAAGGGAGATGATTACAGTTGGTTTGAGTTTTATTTTAAAGTATTAAATTGCTATATGCAGGGGTTTGTGGTTTTTTATTTCATCGTAACGTACTTAAAGTTATCTATGTGGGAGCACAACAGCGTGTTCGTGTCTCTTTTGGTTGATGGATGGGAAAGTTTAAATTTACAGCTCAAACGAACACGTAGAACATAAAGCGACTGACGAGGAGGTACGCTTTACTATTGAGGACTTGAGTTCAGCTCCCTTTGCCGCACTGTTACATTTAAAATGTCCTTAAAGACTTTCTTTCCGATGCCTTAACTTATTTGCATTTGCTAAAATTTGGTAGCTGGTGCCTGTGTGCGGAAATCAACTGACATTAAACAATTTCAAGTGGCATGAGCTGGTATCCACCCAATGAAAATGCAGAATGTGACAATTTGTTACTTGTTAATAGATTTCGAACCGCTCTGAATTTTTCAGTGGATCCTTAAGTTTCGCATAACTTTGTCGTGTAACAATGTTTTCATTAGTTCTGATACATTGAGCAAGTGTACAAAAATCCATGGAAAATGTGAATAAACGAATGGGAGATTAAGCGTCTGGTGTGTATCCCTTTCGGTTCGGCTGCGTGGCGCTGCGTTAATAACGTATACGTTTTACAACCAGTGGCTCGCAGGTGACCTCCTGCCTGGGAAATCCTGCGCCCAGCTTTTAACCGCTGCTAAAAGAAGCCATGTCCTCCCGTGCCCCTTCCTCAGGCTGGCTTGGGGACCCATCACCTCGCCAAGAGCCAGGTCAGCAAAACCCCTTTCCTCTTGCGAGGTCAGTGAGCTCAGTCAGCTCCTCCCAGGGAGGATTGCCTTGGATTAGAGAAAAACTAGTTCTTGCCTGGCGAGAGAATGGCTGTAGAGGTCGACCTCTAAAAATCCCTCCGCTTGGCATGTTAAAAGATTTAAGAGCAAAAGTAACCTGTGTTTGCCCGATGGCATATGTAGAACGTGGTTTTGGGTCTGCCTAAAGGTAGCCTGGCTATCCTAAAGCCACACCACAAGGCGGTTGTTCTCTTCATCGCTTTGTGACAGTTTGGCAAATAGGAAATATAGTAAAAAAAAAAGAATAAAGTCAAGATGGATTTGTTCTGAAAAGTGTAGATCTTCTTTCCAATGCACCGGGAACTGCCGAGAGCGCCTGACGTCCGACTGTACTTTGTGCTGTCAGCCACCATGACGCTGTTTAGACCCCCCTTAGTTCCCTCTATAGTTCTGGATCTACCCACGTTATGCCCACAGGCGGGAGCTACTTCTTGCACGAGGGCACGACTGTTGGGTCAGCAAAGATTATCTTGACACCGCCCCCCCCATCATCACCCCCACAATTGCAATGATTGGGGAAAAAAAACCAAGAGCCTCTGTGGCAGTTCTAAGGATGAAGCTGCAATCAACAGAGAACTATGTTTCTACTTAAATCACCCAGTACTTTAAAAAATAAATTAATTAATTAATTAAAAAAAAAAAGGACCAAACAAAAAAAAAAAAACCCTAAAACCAACTTCATACGCTTGGGACGTTGGCATAATTCCACATTTTGGACATCACTTACTTCCTTAAGAACGCAGCCAGCGCTGCTTACACAATCTCTTCTGCTCTCAGCGGCCACGATGAGAAGAAAGCAAAATAACAGCTCTCCAGAACAGAAACAAGCTTGATGCTCCTTCCAGGCTGGGGCAATCCAGGATGCCTAACGCTTCTCTGATCACCAAAGACTTTACCGCTTGCACAACAGGAAGGGGCAAAAGTAACAGCGCAGGAGAGAAGACGTCCTGAACATCCAGACTGAGGAAACGCAATGCTCCAAGAATAGTCTGCATTCATCAAAAAGGAAAAAAAGAAGACCCAGGGAACTACAGGCCAGTCAGTCTCACCTCTGTGCCTGGCAAGATCATGGAGCAGATCCTCCCGGAATCTCTGCTAAGGCACATGGAAAATAAGGAGGTGATTGGAGACAGCCAACACGGCTTCACCAAGGGCAAATCGTGCCTGGTGAACTTGGTGGCCTTTTATGATACTGCCACACGGGCAGAGCAACAGATGTCGTCTACCTGGACTTGTGCAAAGCATTTGACACTGTCCCGCACGACATCCTGGTCTCAAAATTGGAAAGTCGCGGATTCGATGGATGGACCACTCAGTGGGTAAGGAGCTGCCTGGATGGCCACACTCAAAGGGTTGTGGTCAATGGCTCAATGTCCAAGTGACGGCCAGTAACGAGTGGGGACCTCAGGGGTCGGTACTGGGACCAGTGCTGTTCAACGTCTTTGTTGGAGACACAGACAGTGGGGTAGAGTGCACCCTCAGCAAGTTTGCCTATGACACCAAACTCAGTGGCGCAGTTGACACACTGGAGGGAAGGGATGCCATCCAGAGGGACCTGGACAGGCTGGAGAGGTGGGCTTGTGCAAATTGCATGAAGTTC